>NIPM01000040.1:0-268340 GCA_002738285.1 Holacanthella duospinosa | reverse complement strand
ACAAGAAAGATTTCCAGCCTCTTTGCACACGTCTATAGTTATACCAATACCTAAAGTGAAAAATGTAACTGGAGCATCGGATACCAGACCCATATCAATTCAAGCTGTATTAGCCAAGCTAATTGAAAAAATTGTACACCGTCAACTCACACAATTTCTCGACACTAAAAATTTATTTTACAAAGGACAGTTTGGATTCAGAAAGAATTATTCAACCACGCTTGCACAATTAGCCACAACTGAGTTCCTTTATTCAAACATTAAGCAAGGAAATGTTTGCATACTTGTAGCCTTGGATCTTAAGAAAGCCTTTGACACTGTGGACAAAGGTATTATTATAGAAAAACTTAAATGGTACAAAATCAAGTCTAAGTGGTTTGAATGTTATCTCAATGGTAGGCACCAAATAGTCAAAATCAATAATGCTATTTCAACACTCAAACCAACTATTTTGTCAGTGCCACAAGGATCGGTGCTAGGTCCACTTCTGTTTACACTAATGATCAATGATCTACCTTTTGTGCTAAAAAATAGTACAGCCATTATGTTTGCAGATGACACTCACCTTCTGATATCTGGCTACCCTAACTCAATAGCAGACACTATTCATAATCTCAAGGATGATATAATGAATGTTATGGACTGGATGGATACAAATCTCAAAGCACAGATGAGTTTCTGAGTTGTATTGAGATTGAGGACAGGATTCCACAAATCGATCCTGTAGCACAAATAATAGTGCGTTGAATCCGGAAAACCCAAGACGTGGGATCATACCCCACGAGAGACCAAATTTCTGTTCCAATCTCTGTCTCAATCTCAATGTGGCGGGTCAGCCCCTCCCCCACAATCTTTGGGAATAATCTCAAAATTTGTGGTAAGTAGCAACATCTTTGGATAAACTAGCATCAAAGTTACCTTGAAGCAAAATTAAAATACCAGATCGTATTACCTAACTCTTTATTAACATTTTTCTTGAAAGCTATGAAATCACTTCATACTAAGCATTTAAATTTTTTAGTGCACGTCATAACCAATCAACCATCAACATTTGGGACTAGGCTTGCAGACGAGCCGAGCCTGTTCGCGAGCTAAACGAGCGAGTGGAGTTTGAGCCGAGCTGAGCTGAGATAATTCAACTCATTTGTAAATGGACGAGCCACGAGCCGAGCTGAGCTGGAGCATTGGCTCACTCAAGTGACGGGAATAACTCGTGAGCTAGCTCGCCAAATTTTCGGGTTAAAATTTTTAAGTAAATTGATAAAATTTACTATTATATGGTATGAAAAATAACCTTTTAACTTTGTCGAAAGGATAACGCCATTAATTTTGCCATTTAGTTAATTGTTTCATAGTCAATATGTCAACTCATTCACTTTTGTTACTTTGGCTTGAATCTATGTTACAGATCAAGGCAATGTTGGCCCAGTCTGTACAAAATATTATTGAATTTCATTAATTTAAATAATGTCAGCAACTGTTGCCTAAGCTGTTCATCATTTTTTACTTTTGTTGACAAGAGCAACGCTAGACGTACAACGTACTTTGTTTCAACCGATTGTTTTCTTGAAAAAGTTCTATTCACCAAATGGTGAATAGGACGTCTACGTAGGACATGTGGCAATCTCGTATCTTTGTATATTCCCCATAATCTACTTTTGTAATCTCAACGTCGAAGTAGAAAATAATTTTCGAATATGTATAACTAAACTATAACTCACGAGTCGGCTCGCAAACTGCTCGTGTGAGTTGAGAATTGAGCCGAGCTGAGCTGATATTTCCCAACTCATGCGAGCCGTGAGCCGAGCTGATTTGAAATTTTAGCGGGCTGAGCCGAGTCAACAAAAAACTCGGATCGCTCGGCTCGTTTGCATACCTATTTGGAACAAATACTGAATATGGCGGCACTAGTAAGAAAAATTACTTCCAAGGTATCGGCTGTTCCAAATACAGGTTCAGAATCAACTATGAAGAGTTTCTTGACTTAGTTAGTTGGTTCACGTTCAGGTACCTGCAGAGGCTACACCATGTACAACTTCTTGCTTCTAAAAAGTGAATATGGGAAGTCAGGTTTGAGTTCTTTTTCAGAGTCCTATGGTATAATTTGATTGGTCCAAATATCCTAGAGTATTATTAGGATTTCCGTTTCAGGTTAAGGTTTGTATCATGACAAATGTTTAAACTCTATTGACGTATATTTTTTGATTGCATTAAATTCCTTAGCATTGCATAACATGCCTTCGTTCATTTGAAGTGGCTTATTGTTGAGTTTTAATATTCTAGTGTCACAAGATAATCTGTTTTAATTCAAAGAGATGGAATGGTTGCATTAATGAGATTAAACATAGTTCATTTAATAATAGAATGAATCGAGAAAAATGTGGACGTAAAGAAAAAGTGAAGAAACAATTGTTAATTTAAATTACGCCTTTACGGTAACATATTAGAAACCTTGGAATATTTCATGTTAGAATTCTATGTTCAAGGTTTGAGAGGTTGTGTTTGGAATGGTAGTAAAGTAACAATTTGAATAACAAAGTGCTTTTGTGATGCAAGCAAACGTATTCAAATTTATAGAATGATAAATTATGAACACAGTACTCTTTGAATCTATACTTTCGGCGGAAAATGTCGCTCGTCGAGTAGTGGCAACGGCATACTTACATTTGGACATGGAACTAGTCTTCTCGCTCTACTCATCCCTCCAAACAAATAACGATTCAGATTATTGCCTTACTCTCAAACCAAAAATGAATGAAGTCACCTAACTTTCTTTTCTCCCAAATTACCACAAAATTTCTATTCCATATTTGAAAAGAAATTAATTGGGAGGGCTCATCATGTTTGATTTCAGAGTACTGTAAAACTCTGCGTTCCTCGCACAGAATTCGAGATATTTAATTCTCAGTTCTTTTTTAACAAATTCTTTTAAGTAATTAAATTTACTGAGGCGCGTTGTGTACTTCTCTTTCTTGGTGTTTTCTGCAGAGTGGAAACTGCAGTATTATTCGCAAATTTTAATTTCTCGTACCAATATTTTTGAAATTTATAGATTAGCGACTAATAAAGTGCTTTCTTTGGAGAAACCAAGGTGTAGAACGATAGAAAATGTTTTAAGTATTAGGTAACTCCAAATGAAACAGATGCATCTTTCTATTCTTTGCTGTAGAGAGCAAATTAGCAAACCGCACCAGGTTTTGTTTGTACAATTTTTAGTTATCTTTACAAACCTGACTTCGGAGTCATTTCTCTGACATTCCCCTTCCCAGAGTATCTGAGAGTTTTGAAACATTCGATGAATCTTACTCCTTTGAGATTGGATGTCAAAATCATGACTCTAGGAGTCACCTCCCAGACTTTGGAGTATTTTTCCCCAAAGGCGTGTGAACACATTTAATTTATTTCCCTTATTTTTATTATCTGCTTTCATCGATGAATATTAATTCCAAATTACTTTACAAGATTTTCCATATTTTGCATTGCGTGACTAGAAGAAGCATTACCTAGTGTCACTGACTCGGACTCAAGCCAAATTTGAACGAATTTGAAATATAGAACACTAGTAATTTTATGTAATTTAGAGCAGTTGATGTAAATGTCCAACATTGGAGTAGTGGATGATTTCAACTGTCGGTGGTGGTATGGAATCGTTGACAAATTAAAATTACGAATATTGATTCAAAAAATGCTGTATTCGTTATCAAAATTGGTGGACAGTTTATCTTAGTAAAATTTGCAAATTACAAATTAAAGGTTACGTCTTCAACCAATTCAATTTACAACTTGTGTATTCAATAAAGACATTTCCAATCATTTTTTAGGGTGTATTAATAGATAATGCCAAACATCTAAATATAGTTTATAAAATAGAATAGGACAAACTCATAATAAGAAATATATACAAGCAGATGAATTGTAGATAATCGTCAAAAAAAATATTAGCTGAAGGTAAGTACTAACACAAAGTTGATATTCTTTAGTCGTAGTATATTTATTTCCTATCCTCACAGCCGACTGTAGTCGATTTTCTATAGAGGTTTCAGGAATACAGAATCGACCACTGGTCATGTGACTAAAGGAAAGTCAGAGTAGTGAGCTCATCTATTGATGCGGTACATATTAAATAATAATAAATAATCATTCTCGTGTTCCCAGTCCGGGTTTTCAGTGCACTACTCAATTGGAGAGGGAGTAAGTGTAAAAAGAGCCTGAACACAGCACCGCATTTGTAATATTAAGTGTCCTGATAAGTTTAGAAATTTTATCATATAAGTTTTTTAAGGCATACGTCGGTGCAGTTGTTTTATTACTCGTAGATGTATATGATTTTAGATTGAATCAAATAAGGAATAGTACAATAAATTGTAATTTCATAGACACGTTTATAACGCATCTAGTTTTGAAAGTCATAAATTGAGTGCCGAATTTTAAAACGCCTTGTTTTCCATGTACCGTATTTTTCAAGCACCGTATTTTCCATGCGCCGTATTTTCCATGCGCCGTATTTTCCATGCGCCGTATTTTCCAGGCGCCGTATTTTCCAGGCGCCGTAATTTCGGTGCCGTAATTTCGGTGCTGTAATTTCGGCACCGTATTTTCTGCGCCGTATTTTACACGCCGTATTTTTGTGCGCCTTAATTTTTTGCGCCGTATTTTCATAGAACCCATTTTGTTCAAATTAATTTTTTATATTTAATCTATAATGGAGGTTTGCTTTAACTTTTTGTTTGCTGTTTAAACAAGCGATTTACTTTTTCCATACTTGTGTATTTTCGATTAATGCTAAAATTAGAAATATGAAAAGATTTGATAAAAATCAAAAAATTTCACAACTTTTTATGCAAAATTGGAAACTTTTAATTTGAAATGTAATTGTATTACATTTTATTTTCTTGTCGCTCAAATTAGAAATTGTCAATTACTAGTTGGTTTAATCGAATTGCTTTTCAAATTAACCATTACAAAATTGTTACTAGATTATGTAATTTAATTACTTGTAACGTAACTAAAAGTAATTTGCCAACCTATGGCAACCTAACAGTCTGCAGCTATTACCCCAATAGAAAAAGTAAGAATAATGCAATGGTATTTCGTCTGAAATATCCTTGTGTCAATATGCTATATGGTTCAGTGAAATAGCACATAAAGAAGATACTTTTGAGTCAGGCTATTTTGATAGAAAAAGTAGTGAGCTATATTTCGTTGGAAAATATGCTTTGCCAACCAATTTTGTTTTGGTACAAATAATAACAATTTTAGAAAGAGCTCTGAAAAGTAATGTTTCATGTCGAAAAAATCAAGTATCCACGATCACTGGGTCAAAAGTTATAATTTTTTGAAAATTGAAATGTTTAAATGTTATTTTGAAACACTAATCTTTTAATACATCGTCTCAAAATAACATAAAAAAATTTTGATTTTCAAATAATTATAACTTTTGACTCAGTGATCGTAGAGTATTGATTTTTTGTAGTGATACTCTACTTTACAAAGTCCCTTTTGTAGCTGTTATCAATTGTACCAAAAAATTGGTTGGCAAACCATATTTTTCAATGGAATAGCTCACAACTTTTTGCAAAAAAATAACATGGACCAAGCATTGCAAATATCTTCCTTACGTGCTATTTCCCTGAAATGTACTGTAATGTGAAATACTATATCAAGTAACTTGACTTTTGGATTTTAAAATTGGTAAATTCTAGGCAAATTATTTTCATAGGTGTAACTCGATGTGTTAGTTTACTTAAATCATTACATTTGTAAAACTATTTCCATTCCTTTGGCAAATCAGTACTTCCTAAAAATTAAACCTATATAAGGAAAAATGTAGAATCAAGCGTGAATAAGGCCTTGCAGCATTTGAGATTGATGAGTTTTCCGGAATCTTGTTGCGGCGTTTGTAGCTGTGCGAAAATTGTAATCTTGAGACTGATTAAAGTCATCAGTATTTGAAATACTTTGTTTCATTGTGGTCGCCCACCAGGCACGATTGACACCAATGTATCCAAACGTCCATTTCCCTAGGGCCTCATGTGTAGCTATCAGATTTTGCACTGATGATGCCGTTGAGTATTTAGAGTTGTTATCTCCTCCGTCTGTCACAATTAGCACAAGAACTCGTTCGTCCGAGAGACGAGTCCTAGATGAATAATTTATTCCTTCTGTTATTGCATCGTAAAGTGCTGTCCAACCATCTGGTTTGTAGCTGTATGTATTCAGTGCCGGCGCACTACTCAAATCAAGAATAGAGTGCACATGAGTCACACCAGTTGCAAACTTAATCAACGTCAGTCTCGCCTATATAAAAATACATATCCAAACGGAATTAGTAACTATTTGCATCATACACTAAAGGAAGTACATATGGGGTGTGAAATTTATCCAATCTGTATTACTTACCTTAGCAAAAGTGGAAAGCGTAATGTATTAAATTAAAAATTTTGAATAATTTCTATTAATCAATTTCCAGACATTTTAAATTCAATTAAACGAAACTATACTGGCTAATGTAAGCCATATGAAAGCATGGCTCAATTCAAGTATGAGTAAAAATTGATAAAATGCTTGACAACTTTTAAAAGTAATTGTAGAAATTTTTTATATTAAAGGTAATTTTACCTTGTCTGCTTTTAAAGCCTTTTGTTCTTGCAAAAACGAGTTGTAGCCTTGTATAACATCGGCTGTTGTACTATACATTGACCCTGATTCGTCCAGGATTACAACAATCATTGTACGTGTCGACTCCTAAGTACCACATATGAAAAATAAATTAGGTACAACATATTTGAATATCCTTATAGCGCGAGAATCGGATTCTGAAAATTACTGTTTGGAAATAAGATGATTTGATTTATTGTTCAAAAATATTTTTTTTTACACAAAACTTTATATACCGTAATCTGGGGTGACAAGGAACGCTTTTCAAGGAAATTTCTATATTTCATGTTTAAAAACAAAAAAAAATCGGGTTTTTTTTTATCTGCGAGCGTATAATCGAAACCTCGACGCTAATTATGCACCTCAGAGATATTCGAATTTTGAAAAGTTAGGATAATTTTTATTTTTGATGACAATATTCCTTAACACCCCTGGTGGGGGTGACAAGGAATGCCAACTTAAAGCTATTCTTTATCAGATTCGACTGTCGTTTAAGGGGGGGGGGGGGCTAGGAATGAAAATATATTTAAAAAATAAGCTAAATTTTTTCACTTTAATTTTTATTAACAATTTTTTATTAACAATTAACAATTAACAATTGCCTAAACAAACGAGTGAATGCTGCTGACTGAGAATTTTAAAATTCCTCTACGCAATTCTTCAGGAGGGTCGAGTGACGCAACAACCTGATCAAGATTGACCTGGCACTTGTCTTCTAAAGTCGGGTAAGAGAATTTTGTCCCATCGCTTCGGAATGCTTCCCGAAAAAATATCAACTCGATCCATCCACTCTTCAGCACTTTAAGCACACGTCCAACGTAAAGCCGTTTCTTCCTTGCGTCATTCCCCGCGAAATTGACCACGACCCAGTCGTCTTTCTTTGGGCTTGATTTGTCAACCTGACTCGACAAACTACCTGCAACAATGGGAGTTGTCAAGTCAACAATTGTTTTTTCATTAGAAAGTTCAGATCGGTGTATTTTTGTTGTTAAGCTCTCAGCTAGATCACTGTCGCCCAAACTTGAATTTTGCTCAATCGCTAAAGCCAATTTCACACTCTTCCCTGCCGGAACATCAAGTCTTTTCTTCTTCTTTTGAGCAGGAGCTTCGTATCGCATCTCCTTTAAAATTGTTACAATGCTGTCATCAACGGCTTCTGCATCTAAAGATTGTCCAGTTGCATTTTCTGCTGATGGTAAACGGGACAAAATCTTTTCTCGCTCGAGTGGGAAAATGCCGGTTTTCCGAAATCCAGAAATTAAGTTTTCCGCTTTGTTTTGTTCGATAGCAGTGACAAGTTCCGAAAGCAAATGAGGAAAGCTGTCTTTTGGAATTGACGACATTTTTCGTCCAGGCCCAAGCTTCCAGTTTTCTAGAACTTTCCTCCATTTGCACTTGAGAGGTCAAAAAAAGAAACATCAAGCGGTTGCGACAAATGGGTTGAATTCGGCGGAAGAAAGACAAATTGAATGTCATTTTTTTCGCATTTTGAAATAACTTCGACCGAGAGATGTGACGACAAATTATCACCAATCAGAACTTTCTTCCCGGTCAATCTTCTCAGGTAGGGAAGGGCAATGCTTAGAAACCAATCCGTGAAGCAAGCAATATCAAACCATAANCGGTCAATCTTCTCAGGTAGGGAAGGGCAATGCTTAGAAACCAATCCGTGAAGCAATCAATATCAAACCATAAGTTCTTGCTGCGGTTATATCTCGTCCCAGCTGGGCCACCAACACACCAAGTGTCATAGAGATTTTGTGCCTTGTAGACAACATAAGGTGGAAGTAGATTTCCATCTGCAGATCCGGCAAACATAAGCGAAGTTGACGTTTTGGTTGAATTCATGACGCGTTCAGGATACTTGGTCCCACGGCATACTATGACCTTCTTAACCCCTGGATCGTCCGTTAGATTGGTTTCGTCATAGTTGACAATATTAGAAGCCGGAACATTTTCAACAGTCTTCCCAAGTTCATCAAAATACTCGTTGATTGCTACGTGAGAAACACACGCCCGTGACCGTTTTATATTTTGACATAAACGCTGCGTAAGATTCTTGTTTCGCCTTAAGAAGGAGCGAGCCCATTCTTCACCAGGATGATTGTTCTTGAGCTTTTTGTGCTTGATTCCACGACGATCAAGGTATCCCTTCACAATTAATCTAACGTCAACACCAGTCATAGGATAACCCCATTCTCCGCACGTTTTCATCCGTTTGACAAGCAACTCTTCGAGATGTGACCCAAGTGCAGGTTGCCCTCCAGGTGATTTTGTTTGTGGTTTAGTGATATGGCGAAAAAGGACTGTCTTGGGTATGCCAAACTTGATTGAAACATTGGCATACGACATTCCATTCATTTTAGCAGCAGTCGCACGTGCTAACTGTACGTCGTCGTATTTTGTAGTTCGCCTTTTTGCTCCAAACTGGGGTTTGTAGTTTCGAGGCATGATTCAGTTGTTGTTCCTTGTCACCCCAGGTTCAACGCTTTTGCATAAATTTTGTGACTGCAGAGAAAGTAAAATCTTAATTAAAGATCTGTTTCACGGGAACATGTCACAAGTAGCTCAGGTCAAGGACACTTACCTTCGGTGCTTGAATGTTGATGACAACTAAGTAATCGAGTGGAAGTTTTTTGGAATAGTCTAATTTTTCTAAAAATAGCAATTTTTCAAAAACATATTTGAGCCGTCGGGCAAAACTTTGTCGGAATTGAATTTGCAAATTTTATAACTAAGACAATGCCCATTAGGAATCCAAACTCAACACATAAAGTTTTACGGCAATAGTGACTACTGTATGTCAATAAAACAATTTTGTATATATTGTTCCTTATCACCCCAGGCATTCCTTACCACCCCAATTTACGGTACTCTACAGGATTTTCTGTTTTGAGTAAAAACTGAAACAGCTTTAACATGGATATAGATATAACGATTTCAAACCCGCACCTCACTAAACACGCCTAATTTTGATATCATACAATGTGTCGAGTAATTTAATGACAACAGGAAGCGGCTTTTGGCTTAAGGTGTTTGCTGGGGAAAGTTAGTGCTTTTCAATTAATGGTCAAATTTTATCATCAGGAAATTTTTTTTTTGGGAGGGGGGGAGGACTTTTAGTTTCTGTAAGACCATCCAAAAGTTGTGTAAAAAATAAAATAAAAAATAAATAACACTAAAATAAATAAGACTAGTAAAAAAAAGTTACGAATTTTTGAAAATTAAAATTTTTCGATGTTCTTTTGAAACGCCCATCAGTACATCGTCTCAAAAAACGTCAAAAAATTATGTTCAAAAAATCATAACTTTTTTTTAGCGAGCGTAGAGGTTTAATTTTTTTTAAATTGTTACACTATTTTTGGATTTATCTTTCCAAAACTTAAAGCTTTCTCCTTAAAATTTTCCCTACCATGTGACTTCACCATTAAATTATAGTCACTTGCTTTCCGCACTAAAAGAACTTGGGCCAACAGCTAAATTTGTAAACACAATTACCCGATTTTGCTCTATGAATACAATGACATTGTTTATAATATATTCCCTTACCCGTCCATATTCACATCGAATCATAGAAAACTGTTGCCTGTATGGAATAGTGACCGGAAATTCTGTATTTAAAGTTTCGTTCGAAGTGAAATTGTGGTAGGTATCATAGCAACTGTCGGAGGCGTATATCCGAACACAGGCATTGTGAGTATTGATAGATTTAGGCTGTGCATTCCCCATATTGAATCCCATACACCCTGTCACATTGGTGACGCATACTTTCTTCCCTGTAAAAGCAAAAACACAGTTTGAAAGTTGGAATATCTATTCCAATTCCAATATTCCAATTTTGTATTTTATGAGCAAAATTCTGAATTAAGCACAATGTAGTTACACTAATTTACTTTATGTTAATAATATTTAAAAAAAATGTTGAAATTAAATTTCAATAAACTTTTGTAAAAATTATGTATTAACCTTTCAAGTCGAGTTCAGGATAAATACAGGTTAACCCCATGATTCGCTTCGTATCAGCAACCTCATTTGCAATTTTTTTCAAATGAATTTCTCCTTGCTTTAAGTTTTGCTCTATTAGTTGCTGTGCAAGTTTTTGGTTTTCTTTTGTTATGTTAGCTAGCTCAGAAGTTAAATAGTCGACAAGTTTTACAAGCGGTTCATTTATGGTTTTCAAGTGCTTGATAACATCGGCTCTTTGTAGTGGTGAAACTTCAGGTGGAGGAGGGTAATAGGTCAAGTTTGCGTTAAGCAGCGCCTGCGCCGCGTGTTTGATTTTGACTTCTCCGGCAGGTGATAATCGTTTCACAATTTCACTAATTGGAAGAAGCTCTATATCAGAAGTGAGAATGGTAGGCTTATAGATTAACGAGTCCTCAAATTTATCGATTGTTTTCGTAGCTTCCACTGTTGTCAATTTTGACAGTTCAATTGTATGAAATCGAAAATCTCCGCCATGAAAACGGATTGAATATGGAACTGTTATGTTAAGACCCGCTGCTGTAAGTGGCTTCCTTAATGAAATATCTTCCAAAAAGTTAAACACTTCTTGTATAGATGTCGTGTAGGTTTGATAACTTGTCGACGAATCAAGAGATTTGAAAATTCCTTCCACTGCACCACCTCCGAAGGCTGAACGCACAACATGGGTACCATATTTCTCAAAAAATGCTTTCCATTTTTCTACTATCTCGTTATCGGATTCGTCCAAAGCTGGTAGACTGTCAACAACTTGTAAAAACGTTTGCGTCACTTTTGGCATGTTCTTGAGTGTAAGTTGAAACAAATGGAATTCTCGAACAGCAGTTAATTCTCGTGTTTGATTAAAATCTTCTAGTGTATTGTAGCCTGGTAGTAAGTCTCCGGTAAGTTGTGCTCGTATATTCCCATTAAAATTAAACGCATTGATTCGTTTATTCAAGTATTCTTGTCTATTGTTGTCCATGGAGTAGATGTTCTTCTGTTCGTGATTCACTAATGTACAACTAATAACACCAGGGAGTTTAAATCCAATACTTGAACTTGCAAAGTCATCGTTTAAGTCAAAAGGTGATTCTACCAAAATGGCGTTTTTGAGTATATTGAAACCTTGACCTACTACTAAACGTTGTTCAAACACTGGTATTCGGAGATCAAATGCTTTCTGTAACACTTCTTCAATAAGTGAATTGTGTCGGATATTTTTGAACAATGTTGTGATTTCTAATGTTGTCCTTGGTATATCAGCTAACGTAAAAATTTTACGTAGATTAAACGCTTTTTTGATATAATCGAAAGATCCACTGTGTTTTGCTTTTAAATCTTGTGAAATTTCTTGTAAATAGACACCATCCATCAATTTCGAAACTTCTGTACTGGTTACGTTGAAAAGTGCATCTGTGAGTACTCCCAAATAGTAAGCCTCCCTACGAAGCGTTGTGTTGTCGAGCCAGAATACCTGTTCCGTGATATTAAAATCTTCAGGTCTTTTGAATGCATTTCGAATAATAGCTTCTCCTATTGGATCTCTTCCTCCTGTTGCATCTTGTATTTCTTCAAATAAATTTTTTGGATAGTATTCATTGTTGGGAAGTTTGTAATAGCCGTTGATCATTGGTAGAGAGCTGTCATCTGGTTTATTCTCTGCAACGACGATACGAATTGGTTGTGGACTTGTTGTATGGTCTTGTATTAACTGACGAAACTTTTTCAGTTTATCAGCAGGATTTTTACGCAGATTTTTAGATACAGCCATAAAATGGGTCAAAACGGTCACCACATTGGAAAATTTTTGGTCAATCAGTTTTTGACTAAAAAGTTCGGTACCACGTAACATCTTGACAAAGGAAGATGATGGACCTTCAATCCTGTTGTCTGAGAAAGATGCAAAAATCAGAACAACGTTTGGACGGCGCTTACTCAGTTCCTCGTGTGTCCGAAGGTATTCATCTAAACCAGCTAAAAATTTTGCATCTACATCAATCCCACCGGTGTCACCGAATCCAGGAGTGTCTATAACTCTAAGTTCACAGTTTCTACAGCCGAGTTCATCTACTTGTACAGGAATTCTGTATTCATGAATTGCACTGGTTGTAGATTGTGTTCCACCTGATACTGTTACATTTGTGTCAAACAGAAGGTTTATCTGAAATTTGAAGTATTCGACGTTTAGGTTTGCTTAAGTATTACAACAACCCTACTTATCTAGTGATAGCATATTGTAATCCTGTTTATCCTAAGTTCATCACAATGATATTTAAAAATTATTTAGTTTTGAAATTTTGTCCCATGAATTCTTTATGGATGCAGCGGTTTTTAATGCTTGTGACCATTATGCCTAACTCAATTGATACTTTATTAACTGAAAATTTCAAAAGCTATATGTATCTAATTATCTTTGAAAGAGCACCTTTCATGCCTGAGCCAAAATTGCATTACTGGTGACATTTGTTGACCCTTTGAGGTCAAACTATTATGTGATTTCGTGTGATCTAAGGTAATTTTTTCACCTAAAATTATTAACCAAATAATTACGATACTACGTTCAGAAAATTTAAGACGCAATCCAAATTTTGTGCTAATATCAGGCAAGCTAGTATCTATTTTGCGCCAATTTACTTTTGGACGGCCGTACAAGCACATCTCCCCAAGATGCCGAACAAATTTTTGTTTGACCATATCGTAAGTTTATTACTTATTTTTTTTTGGTTCCAGTTCAGATTTCATTATTGGTTTAGCCATGTTTTCATTTTTATTCCAAAAAACACTACCAATTCAATTCTCGTTTGGCTCTAATGTCAGTCTGCTCTATGCAGTTGACGTATGTTCCCCATTCACTCAGTCCCTATCTTATATTGTATAACCAACAATAGAATGCCATATTTACTTCGTACTAAACTGTTGAGGTGACTAAATAACTGGTCACGGGTATACACCTTTGCATACTGTATTTGCAATTTAGTCAGGCAAACTGGTATGGTAAATACGTCTCAGTCATTTACCTACTAAACATATTCTATTGTTGCGTCTACAATACTTATTTTCTGTTGTCGCTCTTGCCATTCTTGCCTTAGTTCTTATAATCATCGCTATGCTATCTTATTCCTTTATGGCATTCAACGTTTTCACTCCCTGCGTTAGGGGTTGCTACTTGTTGCTACCCATTTTCCTCACTTTCCTCGACAATCTGTTTCGCATTTGTATAATGGGTATCAATATTTAGCTATATACTCGGTTCTTTAAAATTTGAGACCGAATTCTAGTTATTCAGTCAAAACTCACCGAAGTTGATTTTCCAGATCCAGTGAGGCCAACTACGATAATGTAAGCATTCTTAGGACTTCGCTCATTCCGGAGTGAAGTAATTGCAGCGTTAACACCAATATGATTTGGAAATCGTTTCGCCAATTCTATCAGCTCAGTTGATTCTTCAGGGATATCAATCAATGGTGGGTCTAATCAAAAATATTTATTGAAATGCTAACTTCTACAACCAACCAAAAAAAAACCTTGTCAAACTTTTTTTGAGTATATTTTTTACCGTTTGGATCTTTCTGTTGTCGCATCTGAAAGCTTTTCTGTTTCGTTGCACTCGAACACTCACAAGTGTAGGAACTAATGTCAAAATCTATATCATCCTGTAGAGTAGATATACCCATTGAATTTCATACAGTTTGGTTACTTTTAAAATTAAAATTAAATAAGATATTGTTTAAACTTACACTTATGTAATCTGATTTTAGTATCTTTACAGTACCATCGTTTGACATAAAGTTCTCTTCATTATATGCAAAAAAGTCACAGCCTGTTTTAATATGTATTGATTTCACCTTTTGCATATACTTCCCCACTGAGGCCATTGTGTGCTCACGAATAGTTAGGAATTCACGAGTTTTACAAGTTCTGCAATGGGGTTCAAAAAAAGCTCTACCGCATTCACTGTCTCTAAATTTCACGTCTCTGCAAGTTGTCGTGTCACAGTCTGGCTAGAGGTGAAAATTTTTTACAATTATAATGTAATATTTTGCAACTAAAATTTTTGCTTGATTCTTCGTACCGGTGGACAACCGCATCCGACAGAAGAAATGTCCCTTAACACCTAAAGTAATAAAATAAGAAAACATTCATTCAGGAATGCTTCAACAATGTATTCAATGTCTTTAAATTAACCATATTTGTACAAAATACAAATTAAACCGGAATAAAATTAAAATTATGCAATAAAGCACTTTTCTCAAAAAATATTTTTGCTACCCGTTGGCAAATTTGTTGCTTCGCTATTAAAGAAGTTTGTTTTATTCATTGCGACAATGGAATACCATTTTTTCGAAAACGTTTATACTTTTCGTAGATCAACATAATACGGAAATGATTTAAATGAATTTGCTTCATTTAATTTTTTTTCTGATCCCGCACGAGAAGTGCTAAAAATAATTTTTTTTATAGATGAAAATGAAATTTAAAAGTTATTCAGCTTCCTTTTCGTTATCTTATTTGTTAATATGAAACCATTTGATCCCTTTGCTTATCTTTTTGTTTTCGTTTAAGATCAAACGGAAAAGAATGGAGCATGTGGTAAAGGATTTTTGTAAGAATTATNCATAATACGGAAATGATTTAAATGAATTTGCTTCATTTAATTTTTTTTCTGATCCCGCACGAGAAGTGCTAAAAAATAATTTTTTTTATAGATGAAAAAGAAATTTTAAAGTTATTCAGCTTCCTTTTCGTTATCTTATTTGTTAATATGAAACCATTTTATCCCTTTGCTTATCTTTTTGTTTTCGTTTAAGATCAAACGGAAAAGAATGGAGCATGTGGTAAAGGATTTTTGTAAGAATTATAAAAAAATAAAAATAAAACTTAAACATTACAGATTTTACTCAGTTTATGTAGACATTAGGTTGGCCAATGACACACGGAATCCATAATCATCATCATGTCTGCAACTGTGTCGGAAACTGTGAGTCAATAATACTTATATATGTGATTTTGAGTCATAACAGATGCTCAATCATTTGGAAAATGTATTTCAATTCTTAAATTAATTTTAGAATCACAAATTCGTGGTTTTGATCCAAATGAGTCACAACTCGCGCCTGATTCTTGCATAAAAAATCTTGCCTATAAATGAAACACCAAAAGATTTTGGCAAATACTAAAGAATAATCCGAGTTTTGGAACCACTGAGTCATTTATTTTAGTCTATCGCGATTGGTATAAGCGGGAATGATTGAGAACCTGTTTTCTTGTAAAAAATAAAGCAGTTTGATAATTTGGCTTGATTCCTGAAACTCTGGGAAAAAACAACGTTTTCTTTTCTCTTCCATTTAATCTCGTTTTTGATTCCGTTTTATTTCTTAACCTGATGCTTTCTTTTTTTTTGTTTCCGGTGAAAACGAGTGGAAAAATTTTTTTCATTAACACTATAGTACCAGAAAATCTACACAGCACACAAAGTTAGGCACGCTTGCTATGAAAAACTACTCAGCTATTTTACGCTTCACACAAAAGTAAACAAATTGAAATTATACCCATTATGTCAATAAATTTTTTTTTTAATTCTGTTGGCGATACAAATGGAGTATGAAAAAAAAATCTACATCTTTGTCTGAAATCGCCACGCATAGCTATCTTTTATGAGTCTGCATGAAGCTTAAAGCCAAGCGACTTTGGCAGATTAGAAAAAGTGAGATCCTTTTGACTTCACATCCACCTCAATACGTATCTCCTTGCCAACTCAATCCAAAAATGTGTAGAAGTTTGTCAGCAATATTGTCGTATGGAAGTTTTGTTTCTACAAAAAAACATAGAATTCTCAATTCGACATATTGGCTCACATTAGAGACGGACCGAATACTTCCTTCCAGATTTTCGCAAACTCCGTTGAGATGCGCGTCACTACAGACACGCAGCTTGCATCCATCTATTATATCCAGCGAGTGAATATTGTCATTCCATGTAATGTTCCCTTGACCTGAACTCACATATTGCTTCAAGGGAGCGCCACTGAGCGTGAGCGAACTCAAGTCTGACATAATTTGATCTTTCCCTATCGTCTTGTTAAATCCTTTGTAATTTGTTTCACTAAAAAATGTTCCACAAAGTGTCGGTTTCTGGTCATAGACCCAACCGCAGTCGACACGCAACGGAAATACAGCGACAAGTAAAAATAACAACAATTTGGGTTGATCCATTTTAAAATTTTCTTTCTAAATGTTTTATTAAAGACTTACTTTGCACTACTATAGTAGGAACAAAAAATATTTAATTCAGCTTGAATCTGCCAAATGTTATTTTTCATATAAGATGAGAAACTTTATACTGAAAATGGAAATGTCCTCCTCATTTCATACTTTCCTAATAAATACAGCTTGTGTGATAAGTTTGGTTTCCTAAGAAAATTTCTTATCTTATCTTCATTCAGCATGACGAAATAAATTCTGGTAAAAACTTATTATACGGTAAGCAAGCTCATGGCTTGTAAATTTATTATTTACTTTGAACAGCATAGTTGGAATTGTTTATGAAATTTACATGTCAGTCAGTCTCACTTGTTATTGTCCGCACTAATGGTAGCACTTTTACACCAAATACTACTTCTTGTGACATAAAATAGTACCCGTCTCTAACCGCTGAAAAGTTACCAAGACTAATCACTTCGTCTTTATATGACTTGTCAAATATCCTACCCAAATTAAAACACTCGTCACGTATGCAACATATGTGTTGCGAATTGTACAATTTTCTAAAATACCCTACAAATCGGACAGTGGAACATTGAATGTTATTATGTGAACTCTAGAGATTGGTTAATTTCCATTCTACTTTCTTTAGGAATGAAAGACTGGTCCTCCTCACATTATGTCATTAATACGTTACCACATGGCATCTATCGTCATAGATTACGCCGATGTTGCATCATGACAATTTTTTGTAAAAATCTAGAATTTGAGTGAAAAATTTGCTAAATAGCCATATGCGAATCCCATATTCCATTTTCGTCGCCCATCGCCAATTACACAGTGCCCAGTTTACAATGCTCTTCACCAGATATCAACACAGACCGTCCCCCACAAGACAGCTTAGCCCACCTCCCAACAACCGTATAGTGTCCATCGCACACCTATTAAAACACATCGCCCACCACACATCCTAACAAAAATAATGCTCATCGCCCATGTACCAACGCACGATGTCTACTGTCGGAATTACCGAATTCCAATTTTAGCCAATTGGACACATTGAAACTCTATACTAGTTATATTTCAGTTGACTACATTCTGAGACAGTATTTTTGGTTTGGTTTGTTAAATTTTGTGTAAAAGTCAGTAGTTAACCGAAATTCTGAGATTGTACTCCAAAGCAATAGAGACTACAATGGCAACACCGTTGTCGCATATCTAGGCGAGACGAAATATTAAGTTTAAAATATTCAACCAACCGTTTGTGAAATGAATCTGGTATTAATTTTTTCAGTTTTCAGTTTTTGAAAATGTATAATTTAGTTTATTATGTGTTGTAAATACACTATGAATGTATTTTGCCTGTCCGTCCCTCTGTCCACGCTCTAACTCAAAAACAACTTGACGGATCGACATGGAATTTTACTAGGCACTAAGAACGGACAAGTTGGAAGATGAGCCATATCCGACCAACTCTGACCTGGTTTGCGCAAACGTTTTCCTGAAACTCTTATTTTGGCACAAGGGATTCTACATGTTAAAAGTTGTCAAATATTTCGAGAACTCCTGAATGGATCGAAATGGTTTTTTTGGATGGCGCAAGCATCATGCCCATTTATCTGGGCAGTGCACATTATACGTGCGCGCAATGGACGTTTGCATGCTCATCAGACGATTATATGGACACTGCGAACTGCCCTCACTACTTCCTAACGCCCTTCCCATATAATGTCTTTGTAACTCATAATATAATTTATGCTTCCAAAAAAAAAAGTTTAAGAAAGATTTTTGTATTTGCCCGAGATAATCATTTAAATCTTGTTTTCAATGGCAATCTGTCAGTTCCATATCCATATATCGTATTTCTCGGGTTAAATCCCTTGGGAAATTATTATTTCAAACCAGGCAACAGGTGGGGAATTATTTCGAGGTGGGGAATTATTATTTCAAACTAGCCAGAAGGTGAGAATTATTTCGGGGGAGGAATTATTTCGAGGTGGGGAATTAAATTGAGAAATACGGTATTACGACAAGGTTGAGCGCAAGCGATAAGCCTTCCTTAGCTCAGTTCTACGTTTGACCAATGTACATCTATCATTAACCGGGCTATTTGTACGCACTGTATATCCTGGGCTGCAATGTGTAAACGTATCTTAAAGAATTGACATTGATAAACATTAGTTTGGATGGTTTTTGAAAAATATTCTGTAATGATCACACCATAAATTTTACAAATATTCAAATTTTTCAAAAATTCATAATAGAATTTTTATTTTCTTTTCCTACGATGGAAAGTATCGCAACGCTCTTTACATCAGTGAAACAAAAATGGGTGGAAATCGATTTAGCTTGCACGTTATGAGTTTAAGAAATAGCCGATTTTTTACAAGTTGTTTCGGTATTTTTACTATAACTCTGGTATTTATTGNCGTTATGAGTTTAAGAAATAGCCGATTTTTTACAAGTTGTTTCGGTATTTTTACTATAACTCTGGTATTTATTGACAAATTTTGAAAACTAAGATATTTTTGAGCTCAACTGGTTGAACTACACCCACCAGTATTTACCAAATGGGTCAAACCTTACACGATAAGAAATTCCATAGATACACGCTTCCAAATTCTGCCGCTATCGCTAACTTTCAATAGACCAGCACATATCGTTAAAAAAATGTTACCATGTAATGTATTTTAATATTNTAAGATATTTTTGAGCTCAACTGGTTGAACTACACCCACCAGTATTTACCAAATGGGTCAAACCTTACACGATAAGAAATTCCATAGATACACGCTTCCAAATTCTGCCGCTATCGCTAACTTTCAATAGACCAGCACATATCGTTAAAAAAATGTTACCATGTAATGTATTTTAATATTCTTTAATACGCAATTTGAACAAAATAGACATATAGGTTAAAACTGCTAGCACAAATTAGAGATACTTAGAGAGAAAAATCATATTTGGGTTCATTTCACTTGTTCTAAAAAAGACACTAACTAGGGTTTATTGACAAAATCCAGGAATTAGAGTCAGAATCATGGAGAACAATAGTCTTTACCATGGTGGAGACTTGANAACTCTGACCTGGTTTGCGCAAACGTTTTCCTGAAACTCTTATTTTGGCACAAGGGATTCTACATGTTAAAAGTAGTCAAATATTTCGAGAACTCCTGAATGGATCGAAATGGTTGNTTATTTTGGCACAAGGGATTCTACATGTTAAAAGTAGTCAAATATTTCGAGAACTCCTGAATGGATCGAAATGGTTGTTTTGGATGGCGCAAGCATCATGCCCATTTATCTGGGCAGTGCACATTATACGTGCGCGCAATGGACGTTTGCATGCTCATCAGACGATTATATGGACACTGCGAACTGCCCTCACTACTTCCTAACGCCCTTCCCATATAATGTCTTTGTAACTCATAATATAATTTATGCTTCCAAAAAAAAGTTTAAGAAAGTTTTTTGTATTTGCCCGAGATAATCATTTAAATCTTGTTTTCAATGGCAATCTGTCAGTTCCATATCCATATATCGTATTTCTCGGGTTAAATCCCTTGGGATATTATTATTTCAAACCAGGCAACAGGTGGGGAATTATTTCGAGGTGGGGAATTATTATTTCAAACTAGCCAAAAGGTGAGAATTATTTCGGGGGAGGAATTATTTCAAGGTGGGGAATTAAATTGAGAAATACGGTATTACGACAAGGTTGAGCGCATGCGATAAGCCTTCCTTAGCTCAGTTCTACGTTGACCAATGTACATCTATCATTAACCGGGCTATTTGTACGCACTGTATATCCTGGGCTGCAATGTGTAAACGTATCTTAAAGAATTGACATTGATAAACATTAGTTTGGATGTTTTTTGAAAAATATTCTGTAATGATCACACCATAAATTTTACAAATATTCAAATTTTTCAAAAATTCATAATAGAATTCTTATTTTCTTTTCCTACGATGGAAAGTATCGCAACGCTCTTTACATCAGTGAAACAAAAATGGGTGGAAATCGATTTAGCTTGCACGTTATGAGTTTAAGAAATAGCCGATTTTTTACAAGTTGTTTCGGTATTTTTACTATAACTCTGGTATTTATTGACAAATTTTGAAAACTAAGATATTTTTGAGCTCAACTGGTTGAACTACACCCACCAGTATTTACCAAATGGGTCAAACCTTACACGATAAGAAATTCCATAGATACACGCTTCCAAATTCTGCCGCTATCGCTAACTTTCAATAGACCAGCACATATCGTTAAAAAAATGTTACCATGTAATGTATTTTAATATTTTTTAATACGCAATTTGAACAAAATAGACATATCGGTTAAAACTGCTAGCACAAATTAGAGATACTTAGAGAGAAAAATCATATTTGGGTTCATTTCACTTGTTCTAAAAAACACACTAACTAGAGTTTATTGACAAAATCCAGGAATTAGAGTCAGAATCATGGAGAACAATAGTCTTTACCATGGTGGAGACTTGANGGTTTATTGACAAAATCCAGGAATTAGAGTCAGAATCATGGAGAACAATAGTCTTTACCATGGTGGAGACTTGACATCACGCTTGACGACGTGGTGAAATTAGTGGTAATTTTATTAGGTTAATTTTATCAAATGATACCAAAACTACATGTTACCATTTGGAATTAAATCTTTGATGGTTTTATTTATCCAAACTGTTTTTTTTTATTCAAATTACTGAAATTTTAAATAAAAATTTCAGTTTTGTTAGTGAGAATTAAAGATGAAGATATCAGTACACCAATATTTCACGCACTATTCTCATCAGGTGCTGTGAAGTGGGGGGATGAGTGAGGGAGTAATGAGTAAGAGAAAGTGGCGCTATCCCTACTAGGATAGTTGGTTAATTGTTTTCTTTCTATTTTCGTGTTGGTATACCTATATGAGACATAAATAGATACCTGGATATACTTTTCAGAAAGATTGAGCCAATTTGTTACATCTGCGGAAGAGATTTGTTAGTCTCACATTGACAACTTTATTCCATGGGAGTGTTTTAGCCATTGCTAGCAAAACCCGACGTTTTCGTTATAAAACCCTGAATTGAAATTTGGGGGTTTTGAGGGGCTTGTAACAGAGTTAGTATGCAGATGTATGGAGAGGTAAAATTCAGAGGTATTAGTGTAGAGTGAGTTATACACTGGAGGTCAGAATTTACTAAAAGCATGGTGAAAGTCTTAACTGCAAAAGGTATGCAGAAAAAATGAGAGGTAAGAGAACCCTCGATCTCATTCCTCTGCTCAATTACCATCCAGATATTTATAACTGATGTGACTGTAGCAGAGTCATAATACCCGATTTTGAACCCAGCACTGACACTACATTACAGGTAGCCCTCAGAAACCATTGAATTGTGAAAATCCTTTGAAGACCTCAAATTCCCAAATTGATTAGCAGACGTAACCCATGATGCATTCCTAACTTGACTATGAGAAACGATATGTTTAAAGAAAAAATCACCAACTCCAACCGTTTCGAATATATAGGAATTTCGGAGAATGAAATGAGTGAAAGTTGTTTTGGAAAAATAAAAATAAATCAAAGTATTCTTGCAAAACAGTGTCATGAATGCAACGTTGAAATGAACGGCTAACCCTGGAAATATTATGATTAAAATTTCAAGGGAGCAAATCTGGAATCTTGCAAAAAAAGCATAAATAAACATTGTTTGTAGCTTTAAGCCATATGGCTGTGAGGCGAATTTGCGAAAATCACGGTGCAAATATGTCGACAAAATACGGTACCAAACTCATTTGGTCCTTTACAAGTAAATACTAATTTTGTGATTAAACTTTTTTCCTAAGAAAATTTTCTTATCTTATCTTTATTAAATATTACGGAATAAATTTCAATATACACTTCTTATAATGTTGTCTGTGTAAGTCCTTGGTAGATTCACTATTTTTGGTAGCACAAAGAAGCAAGAAGTGCCAAATCAATTGGAATTGACTATTCTATTAACATGTGGCTAAGACGAGTAACACTTCAACAATGGGGAATACTCTATGTAATTTTCCAATTTTTTGTTACAATGTCACTACCAATTGCGGCCATGGTAAGTTCGATCTCTACGTTATATAATTTGCTTTGTACTGTTTATATAAGTAGCTGACGTCAGTAGTAATTCTGCTACAAACTTGGAGGTAAATAACAAGTTCATGATAATTTTTCTAAGCNGTCCTTGGTAGATTCACTATTTTTGGTAGCACAAAGAAGCAAGAAGTGCCAAATCAATTGGAATTGACTATTCTATTAACATGTGGCTAAGACGAGTAACACTTCAACAATGGGGAATACTCTATGTAATTTTCCAATTTTTTGTTACAATGTCACTACCAATTGCGGCCATGGTAAGTTCGATCTCTACGTTATATAATTTGCTTTGTACTGTTTATATAAGTAGCTGACGTCAGTAGTAATTCTGCTACAAACTTGGAGGTAAATAACAAGTTCATGATAATTTTTCTAAGCACGTAAAAAAATGTTGTAACACACAACAAAACAACTAGTGTCTCCAGGAAATATTCAAAATTTGAATTTGGTTTTCAATCNCTAGTGTCTCCAGGAAATATTCAAAATTTGAATTTGGTTTTCAATCCAAATCAATATATTTTCCATAACACTGCCGACTTGACTTTTGCTGCTTGAATGTGATAAGTCTTACTTATTAACTCCCGTCAACTTTAACTTCTGACGACATCATAACAATATTTACACCTTGACTTTATTGTAAAACCAATAATAGAAAACCATGCGTAGTGCGTTTTTGACTGAAGTGTTACAACTTGTCTATAACCTTACCATTTTAACTAACCCTTTTTAAAAACAATTGTCAACAGTTTGAAAACGTGCAATCCCGTGGTCAGTTGTTTAGTCACACCTCAGGAAAAAATGCACTATGCATGGCAGTCTTTTGTTGGTTCTACAATAGTTCCGTAATTCACAATATGTTTTTTACAGGGTAATGATGACGTTAAATATTCACGAGGTTTTTTTGAATATCAAGTAATTACAAAACTAGAGTCATTAGATACACAAATCAAAGCTCTTTCAGAAAAAATTTCAAAAATGCATACTGAGCTCAAGAGTCATGCTACAAATATGAATAATTTAAGGTCAAGTTATTCGGANATTAGATACACAAATCAAAGCTCTTTCAGAAAAAATTTCAAAAATGCATACTGAGCTCAAGAGTCATGCTACAAATATGAATAATTTAAGGTCAAGTAGATCAGGCTCCACCTTGTTCCAGACTTCGACTCCAGTAGGAAGTGACGTATCAGGAACTGTTCCACATGTGCCAAAATTAAATGGTGTGGAACAACCAATTATTCCAATGGTACCTGCTCGAAAAACTCCAAAAAGAGAGAAAATACTTTTTACAGATGATTTCTCTACGGATCCTTTGCAAATACGTTGGCAGCAAGATAAATCAAAACTTCCGAAAAATTGTACTACTAGATGGATTGGTGAGACACTTGGACTTTGCAGCTCCAACGATTTTCCAGTATCAACAAAATTCAATAACACCATACTTCAGAATCACCGCTCTATTGTTGTTCAATTCACTGTAAAATTTCCCTTTGGCTCAAATACTGATATTTCTGGAATTATGCTAGGGTTGAGTGAGTGCTCTGCATTGAAAAATTCTACAAATGCATCCTCCACCCAACATATACTCGAATTTTCGTACAAACGGTATTCCAACATAGTTCATCAACTAGGAATTAAAGTTCTACNCACCCAACATATACTCGAATTTTCGTACAAACGGTATTCCAACATAGTTCATCAACTAGGAATTAAAGTTCTACGATCTGGTACATTTGTTGAGCTCACTGATTATCCTATTTTAAATATGGATCGCGAAAATCATATACTGACACTAGTTGTCCAAACAGACGGTTTAGTCTCAGTGCTCTATGACGGAGTAGTTGTTANCGAAAATCATATACTGACACTAGTTGTCCAAACAGACGGTTTAGTCTCAGTGCTCTATGACGGAGTAGTTGTTATGACAGATNTCCTATTTTAAATATGGATCGCGAAAATCATATACTGACACTAGTTGTCCAAACAGACGGTTTAGTCTCAGTGCTCTATGACGGAGTAGTTGTTATGACAGATAGAATCAGCGATAGTAACCCTACCACATTTGCTGGTTTCTCAGCAATTTGCTCAATGGACGTTTGGAACTTGTATTTGGAAAATTACACAGAAATTGACAACATCTTAATATCAGACGACGAAGAATTTGCAAGAGAGATGGTACATTAAATACAAGGAGTATTGAATTGCACTTTAACACTGAAAAAGCATTCAACTCATAACCATATTTCACCATTTGCACAAAATCGTAAAATTTTGCAAATTAATCTAATAATGCTTAAGAAAAACTAAAAAAATTTTAAACTAATAGTAAGTATTTAATGAGCCTGAAAAATTGATAATTTTGCAGAAATACCGGAGTAAGAAAATAGCTTAAGACTCTAGTTACAACAATTTTAGCAAACTTATTCTACCCTCATGAACAAAAAAGGAACAACATTTTAATAATTTTACATTTCTTTTTCTTTATGCGCAACAAGTGTTTGTATCTGAACTTTAAATTACGTTTCTTTATTCGAAATGGTTTGGCCAGTAAGTCTTATGTATGTTTTAATAAACTTTAGTACAATATTAATTTCAAATAAAACTAATTTAAATAAATCTATTTTCAATGCGCATTTGGTTATTAGATATTGATATTATAACCTCAAACACGGCTAATAATGATAAGAAGCGGTAAAACCGGAAAACACGAGATTATACCTTAAGCCTCGTACCCATCATAGGAGTAAGAGAAAAAAAACGAAGGGTCGAATAAAAAACAGCCATTTTACCCAAGATTTTTACCCATCATTTCTGTCCCGCCTAGTAAAAACAAAAAAAAAAAATTTTGCTCAGGAAAATTTTTTACCGGGCTAGACGGTAAAATCATGTCTATTCTTAATGGTAAANACATTTTAATAATTTTACATTTCTTTTTCTTTATGCGCAACAAGTGTTTGTATCTGAACTTTAAATTACGTTTCCTTATTCGAAATGGTTTAGCCAGTAAGTCTTATGTATGTTTTAATAAACTTTAGTACAATATTAATTTCAAATAAAACTAATTTAAATAAATCTATTTTCAATGCGTATTTGGTTATTAGATATTGATATTATAACCTCAAACACGGCTAATAATGATAAGAAGCGGTAACACCGGATAACACGAGATTATACCTTAAGCCTCGTACCCATCATAGGAGTAAGAGAAAAAAACGAAGGGTCGAATAAAAAACAGTCATTTTACCCAAGATTTTTACCCATCATTTCTGTCCCGCCTAATAAAAACCAAAAAAAAAATTTTGCTCAGGAAAATTTTTTACCGGGCTAGACGGTAAAATCATGTCTATTCTTAATGGTAAANCAAAAAAAAAATTTTGCTCAGGAAAATTTTTTACCGGGCTAGACGGTAAAATCATGTCTATTCTTAATGGTAAAAAATCCCAATGCTTCCCTGTTGAGTAGTAAAATCGAGAAAAAGAAGGAAGTAGAATGTCATTAAAACACGATAACAGACATCGACTGACTTTTTTGGATTCCGCTTCATTCTTTTTGAACCATTTTCTACCTAATTAGCATAATTTGAATGGGCTCCAATACCCTTTTCACATTCCTCTTCCTTCTTTTAGATNACCTAATTAGCATAATTTGAATGGGCTCCAATACCCTTTTCACATTCCTCTTCCTTCTTTTAGATTTATTAATTCTCAATCCTTCAAACATTTTACCATATTTCTAATTTTCCTCAAGAAATCATGGAGACTGTACGAGGTAAAATACACGTTTTCACTCGACAAAATAAATTTTGCTCGAGAAAAATTTTTCCAAGGTAAAACCGGAAATCCAATAACCGATCTGTCTCTGTCTNATTAGCATAATTTGAATGGGCTCCAATACCCTTTTCACATTCCTCTTCCTTCTTTTAGATTTATTAATTTTCAATCCTTCAAACATTTTACCATATTTCTAATTTTTCTCAAGAAATCATGGATACTGTACGAGGTAAAATACAGGTTTTCACTCGGCAAAATAAATTTTGCTCGAGAAAAATTTTTCCAAGGTAAAACCGGAAATCCAATAACCGATCTGTCTCTGTCTCNCAAAATAAATTTTGCTCGAGAAAAATTTTTCCAAGGTAAAACCGGAAATCCAATAACCGATCTGTCTCTGTCTCAAATTAAGAATTTAATTCAATTTAGTGTACTAATTTTTTACACATTGTTACGATTTTAGTGGCGGATACTCCCTAGCCGACACCCGACAGTTGTCGGGCCAAACCAACTCCATACTCGACAGTTCTGTCGGATCCAGAGTACGCGACAGTATTTCCAATCGAAAATCCCTACCCGACAGACAATTATTTGATTCTTTTCTCTACCCGACACCCGACAGCTTTACTTATTCAAAGTCGAGCTGCTTCGGATATACAAGAAATTGTAGCTCTGCCGTTCAATTGATGAAGGGGTTTTACTTCTACAATTCCCTCATAGCAAATACATTAGTATGGAGTTTTTTGATTACTTGCGTATACACATACTGTCTTATACCAATTCTAACACGGATGCTAATAACAATCTTAGATCAGACTGATCTAGAGCATACTGAATTAAAATTATGAAAGTCGAATATCTGGAAGGTGAACTCCATCAAAAACTTTGTCGAGTCATACGGCAGCGAAAGATATTTGTCCGGGGTANCGAATATCTGGAAGGTGAACTCCATCAAAAACTTTGTCGAGTCATACGGCAGCGAAAGATATTTGTCCGGGGTATATTAAAAAAGCTCTCGGGGGTAAAGCTCCCGCTGTCGATGAAGTCGGATCATCAAGTTCAAGGACAAATACTTCTTCAAACGAAGTCACTAATCCACCAACATTTCCAACTTCCAAAAAAAGCTTCACATATGGCTCCGCCAAGAGATCGAATTGACCCGTTCCAATTTGTAACAACAAAACCTATATGTGATTCAGCATGCTCCAATGAACCACACAAGGTATCAAAACCTGGAACGTCGGAAAGTGTTTCGAATTCATTAAGCTCCAATGATCCATCAAAGGCGTCAGCACCCAAAAATATACGAAAGCCATCAACATAATACATTCTGCCTACAAACTCATCATCGAAAGCTTTTGACACTCCTTCAATCACTTTACATCCACGCGTCAAACTAACTCAAAAACTAATTTCGATTTCTCCGCTTACATTATCTGGGGATGAATCAACATATGATGTTGATCGCACACCGAACAAAAGCTCACAAGAGAAGTTTAAGAAAACAACAAAAATCTACCGACGGAGTTAAAAACGGGTACTGTATTCCAATTATTCCTTGTGAAGGAACAAACAAACTTCAACTCCAAACAGGTGAAATTTTGCAGACTAATTTTGAAGAATTTTACGTGCGACGGGTTAGGAACACATCCACTATCAGTATCGTTTAGAGTCAAACTAGCTGAAACTTATGGAATATCATCAATATTTCTAGTACCACAACTTGAGGACCTAACAACTTACACACATATTTAATACATTATTGCATATAAATAAACAATTCCAAGTGCCATTTATTGCAAGTAATTTAGTTATTAAATTAATTTGAAATTGGAAACTCCGACGAAGAAGCGAAACACCAAAAATTCAAAACAGTCTAATAAAACTAATAAAAGGTTAAGTTATTTTGAATTTCTTATTGCAGCGTGCTGATTTTGTGATATTATCATGCATAACTTGCGTGTTCATAACTTTTGGTAACCTGATTAAGCTTCATATTCATTCGTAATATTTAAAGTTAATCTTTCAATCTCTCTTATTATTTTTACATTTTCAAGTATTTTGGATAGGAACTGAGCAGTCATTATGTAAAAACTCTGCCTGCTTATCTTCGGCTCTCGACACTACGATTTCTCGTATATTCGAAGGAGCTCGACTTTAAATAAGTATAGCTGTCGGGTGTCGGGTAGAGAGTAGAGTCAAAAAATTGTCTATCGGGTAGGGAGTATACAATGGATAAACTGTCGGGTACTCTGGATCCGACAGAAATGTCGGATAGGGAGTAGATTTGACCCGGCAGAACTGTCGGGTAAGGAGTAGGTTTGACCCCACAAAACTGTCAGGTAGGGAGTAGGTTTGACTCGACAATTGTCTGGTGTCGGGTAGGAAGTACCTTCTGTCAGGTCTCAGGTGTCGGGTAGGGAGTACAATAAATCCGATTAAAGTAAGATAGCGAGTACCCTACAACTGTCGGGTGTCGGGTAAGGAGCAGCCGCCGATTTTAGTGTTGGACATTTTAAAGTAGTGGTTAATTATGCCCATGCATAGATGGACATTTTTGAACCACTTGTTTTATGCGAACGCTCTGAAATCCCTAATCTCATTCCCTAAAGGTACCTAAAGTACTTAAATAGTAGCTACAAGTAACTTTATAGCCTACTGAAGTAGGTTCAGAATAAAGGTATACTAACTTGAAAAATTCATTCTACTTTTTACTTCTCCGTTCTACTCAAAATCTTCATATCTTATCATTGCCTACAATTTTACAAACAAATTTGAAGAAATTTAAATGTCATTAGTTTTTTACAATGTCATTCATTAAATTTTACATAATCTGGGTACTACTGTCATCCTAATGTTAAGCCAATGAGTGTTTTTCTAATAACTTAACGAATTGTATGTTGAAGAAATTTCAAGCTTTTTAGCTGACCTTTTCTACAAAATATTTTTGAAGCATCGCAAAAATTGGAAGAATTGAAGCTGAAACGCAACGAACGCAAAGGTCAGTGATTAAAATGTGGAACTTTATATTTCTTGTGACAGTTTTTTGTGTAATTAATGAAACTGAAGGACCTAAAGAAATCGCAACCATCNTTTCTTGTGACAGTTTTTTGTGTAATTAATGAAACTGAAGGACCTAAAGAAATCGCAACCATCGAGACTGATTACTTCATCTTAAAAATGTTTCACAGTTTTATCGATTTGCTTAGCAATCTTGCGTCCAATATATTTTATAATTTCTTCTCGCACAAAGAATCAGGTACTATTTAAAAAATTAAAAATAATAATTTAAAAATTAAATTTAGATGAGACAAAGTAAAATCTTGAAAATTATTAATTAATAAGAGTAATTAATTAATTAAAAACATTAACACCTAGTATTAATAAATTTTAAAGAAACCCACATCAAATAATTTTGAAATAAGAACATAAAAAATTGAAAGCAAAGAAACGTTTGTTCTAAAACGAGTGAGTGCTTTGCTTGCAACTTNTGAAATAAGAACATAAAAAATTGAAAGCAAAGAAACGTTTGTTCTAAAACGAGTGAGTGCTTTGCTTGCAACTTCGGGTTTACCACATGTTTTACCATAAATGAAGGTAAAAAGTTTTAAATAATAGTATGCATATTTTTTAAACTCATTTTATAAACGAAGCGAAGAAAACTCAAACAGAGATGCTGTCGACGTTAAAACGTATCCTTACATCGTTGGATTGAATTAACACTACGCNTTGGGTTTACCACATGTTTTACCATAAATGAAGGTAAAGTTTTAAATAATAGTATGCATATTTTTTAAACTCATTTTATAAACGAAGCGAAGAAAACTCAAACAGAGATGCTGTCGACGTTAAAACGTATCCTTACATCGTTGGATTGAATTAACACTACGCTGATAGGAATCGATACACGAATGGACGATTTCAGTTTGAAAATGGTAAGCATTCAATAAAGCATATAGAAGATTCCAATCTAAAATATTTTAATACTTACTTTACCAGCCCACTGTATAACTGAATTCTTTCAAACTAATACCGTGTGCTCGATAATAATTAAACGATTTTAATAATTTTGTATTACTCAACTCCAATATTTTTTTAAGTGTATCTACAGTTTTCATCGCTTCATCTTGATTCTTCCTTATATTTTTATATATTTTGCAGAATCTGTTTCAAAAATTAATATACAGACTAAAAAAGATTTTGTAAATTCAAAATCGTCTTTTAAATTGTTTTCTAAACTTTGCGGGGTTTGATTCAAANTAGCTTCATCTTGATTCTTCCTTTTATATATTTTTATATATTTTGCAGAATCTGTTTCAAAAATTAATATACAGACTAAAAAAGATTTTGTAAATTCAAAATCGTCTTTTAAATTGTTTTCTAAACTTTGCGGGGTTTGATTCAAAAANTCGCTTCATCTTGATTCTTCCTTATATTTTTATATATTTTGCAGAATCTGTTTCAAAAATTAATATACAGACTAAAAAAGATTTTGTAAATTCAAAATCGTCTTTTAAATTGTTTTCTAAACTTTGCGGGGTTTGATTCAAAAAATTTTGTAGAAAACAAAAGTTTTTGTTCTTGCTCCAGTATCTTCAGTTTGATACTTACAATTTTGTATTTTATAAGTGTACAGGTTTTGTAGTCCATACTTTCCTAAATTCTATTGTTGTTTTTTATTTTGTTATCTAAATTTTTGTGTTTGGGTAAATAATGTTTCAGACTTTCAGCATTTTCAGTTAAATTTTCATCAAAAATTTTAACTATAAATAGTATGCAGGTTGAACTAAAGTGTCTATAGGCGCCAATCCGTTCGGTTTTCAGGTTGCCGTTGCAGCAACCTTAGTTCGTCGTATACAATCCATCCGTCAAACTCCAATTCAGGTATCTTTGAGCAACATATGGCTATCCCCGTTGATGCTATAGCAATTTACATGCATTAGTTTTCAACCTTATATACCTAAGTTATCTCTGTTTGTTATCTAAGGTTAATAAACTATATAATCAGTATTCCAACCATGCATACCAAGCAGTTAACACTCTCTTAATAGCCAAAGCTATGCTTTAATCCACAGAGACAATGAGGGTATTCCTGCTTTTGGTTATAAGATAAAAAGTTGTTAAATTTTAAATATTTTTATTTTATAAAAAGGTGACATCATTTTATACGTCTGTGATTGGTCTGATTATTTTTCCTCTCCGTTAAAGTTTAATAAGCTCAGGGGCATCTTTTTGCTTTTTATTTTTATTGTTAAAATGCAAATAAATAACGTCAACTGAGGAGGAGAAAGGGTCAAACTCACACTTTTTATTTCATGTTGTAGTTGAAGAGATGTATGAGAGAATTGACACTTACTACTTTGTGGTCTCAGCTTTCCTCTCATGCATCCTCTCAACTACAACATGCACAAGAGGCGAGGGAAATTTTTGTAATAACAAAGTCAAAAATAAATGTCAACATAACAACATTTGACTTTTTACCTTTCCCGATATCTTCATTATATCACTCATTAAAATATATCAAATAAAAATTTAACACTTAACCAGGCCATGTGGAATACCCTCAATGACAAGTATGAGTTAAAACCTCTCTTGTGAGATAAGGAGACCCATGTTCCAGTCTAGAAATACACGTGCTACTCTACTTTTTGTCCCACGCTCTTCAGATAGGTACAATTGGTACCTCATCTAGCAACGTTCATATATGAACCGCCGATGATTGCTTTTTCTGCTATAAATCGTACTTATGTTAGGTTTTCGTGTATTAAACTGATGCACGTCTAAGTTACTTAAGCATTCGTGATATGATTCAGTGCACGGGTGATTCGACTATTACTACAGTTAATGATGAATATCGTACTGAGTCAGGTAATACCTTGTCATTTAAAAAGAATTATTCGATACTACAAAGATACTCATGTATGTTTGTGCTATAGAATAAAGGACACTGTCCTTTTAATACCATCGTAGTTTTGATACACAACACTAGTAGGACCTTAGAATCTAGGAATACCATGGAAGCAGAACCGTTATATATTTATTATGTACAAATGTTACATGATAAAAAATAGATAATTTTAAAATTTTGTAGAACTTACACCGAATTCAGTATCAATCCTGTTAAAACAAACCTTAAAATTATATTTCACCATACACCGGTTACAACTAATCACATATATTGTCTTAAAAATAATATTAGCTTAAATAAAATTTTCATGTTAAAATAGCAAACTAATTGAGTCATTAAATATTTCAGGGGATGTATTATCGATTTCTTTATAAAGCATTCTAGAAAAAGTACATTTAATTTAGAAGATCAAATTAAGTACGACTTGACGGCGACAATGTTTAGTGACCATAAGTTGCTCCAAACCCTCCAGTACAATATCATACAAAATCAGTACAATATTAAATAATTATTGCAACGAATCTTCTGAAGTGAGATGAAATTAATCCTTCAGTGGATACTATTCCAAATACCATTTTACGGTTACTGTACCACTTAATCGAAACAGACTGGAGCACAACACAGTAATATCATTGGCAGACACAAGAACCATATAAACCACTCAGTTTCATGAATTACAAAGTTTCCGTAGAAAATATTGAGACTCTTTCTTCTCTACTGTACACTTAAGATTTTCCAAAGTTTTCATTGTTTGATTCAAAGAATTATATAGTGAATCGAATGATTTCTTTGCCGCTTCATCACTCGTTGAGAATTTATTTTCCAAATTTTGTGCTGTATTATTCAAAAAATTTTGTAGAGAGACCACCATTTCCGTTGATTCTTGTGAATTTTTCATTACTAGCTTCTTCAAATTTTGGTCTGTTTCTTCCAAATTTATGTGTAGTTTAGTGAAATTTTGCTTGAATTCTTCCTCTCTTTGATAAAAACGAGTCCATCTTGAGTCAATTTCGGACAACTTCTCCAAATTTGTATGTACTTTATGCTCCAAATTATGTACACTTTCATTACAAATTTTTTGTATAGAATTCAAAGATTCATTTAAACCTTCTAGATCCATCTTTTTCTGATTCTCAAATTTTTCAGTNGTATAGAATTCAAAGATTCATTTAAACCTTCTAGATCCATCTTTTTCTGATTCTCAAATTTTTCAGTTATTTGATGAAAATATTTCAGTAAAGAATTCTTGTTTTCCGTAGATTCATTGACATTATCTTTTAGTTCATCCGTTAGGGTTTGTATATTTTTTTTCACTTGTTTCTCCAACTTTTGTGTTGTTTGGTTAAAAGATTTCCACAGAGAACTAACTTTCTCATTTGACTCATCAAAATTCTTTTTAATATTATTCTCAAAATTTTGTTTTGTNTTATTTGATGAAAATATTTCAGTAAAGAATTCTTGTTTTCCGTAGATTCATTGACATTATCTTTTAGTTCATCCTTTAGGGTTTGTATATTTTTTTTCACTTGTTTCTCCAACTTTTGTGTTGTTTGGTTAAAAGTTGTCCACAGAGAACTAACTTTCTCATTTGACTCATCAAAATTCTTTTTAATATTATTCTCAAAATTTTGTTTTGTTNTCCACAGAGAACTAACTTTCTCATTTGACTCATCAAAATTCTTTTTAATATTATTCTCAAAATTTTGTTTTGTTTGATTAAAAAATTTCCACACATTATTCACTCTTTCCCTTGATTCATCGACATTTATTTTAAATTTCTCGTCCATAGTTTGAGAATCCTTTTTCATTTCACTGATAAAATGTTTTGTAGTTTGATTGAACAATGAGTAGAGAGAATTTACTATTTCTTTTGATTCATCGACACTTTTTACAAATCTATTTTCCAAACTTTGAGTATTCTTTTTCAATTGATCTTCCAAATTCTGCACATGCGTTTTGGTTTGAACTTCCAAATTTTGTTTATTCTTTTTGATTTGATCTTCTAAATTTTTTGCTGTTTGATTCAAAGATTTCCATAGAAAAGTTACTTTTTCTTTTGATTCTTCCTTATTTTGTTTTAATATGTCTTCCAAAATTTTTACATTCTTGTTTAACTTGTCGTCTAAAAGAATCCCTGTTTGATTTAAACCTTTCCATAGAGAATGCACTTTTTCCTTTGATTCGTCAGAGTTACTTTTAAATTTCTGTTCAAAAGTTTTCGTTGTTTGATTGAAAGAATTACGTAGAAAAATTACAGTTTCTTTCGTTTCCGCTTCACTTTTTCTGAACTTATATTCGAATGTTTCTAGTGTTGAATTCAATGAGATTTTTAAATAGTTGATAGTTTCATTAGATGTCTGTGTAATGATTTTCTGTTGATTTTCCCAAATTTTTACTGTTTTATTCAAATATATGCGAAGAGAATTAATAGCAGTTTTTGATTCGTCTCGAAGCATTTTGTCGTTTTTTTCTGAATTTTGTTTAGTTTGATTCAAAGTTTTCCATAGAGAAGTTACAATTTTCATGGATGTTTCATCATTTTCTATAATCTTCTTTTCCAAATTTTGTGACGTTTGATTAAAAAATTTCCAAATGGAATCAGCACTATCCTTCGATCTCACTTCATACTCTTTGACAATATCTTTCAAATTTTGTACTGTTTCATTTAAATTGATACGTAGTGTTTCTATAGCTTCCATTGACTCATTTTTATTTATTTTTAAACGATTTTCAAAATTTTGTGTTATTTGATTCGAATACTNCCATTGACTCATTTTTATTTATTTTTAAACGATTTTCAAAATTTTGTGTTATTTGATTCGAATACTTCTTCCAAATTGTGTCTACAGTTCTCATCGATTCCGCTTTATTCTCTTTTAAATCGTTTTTAAAATTTTGTACAGTCTGATACAGAAACTGATGCAAAAACTCCACAGATTTTGTAAATCCTTCCGTATAATTTTTTAAATTGTTTTCTAAATTTTTTGTAGTCTGATTCAAAGAGATGTGTACAGAGTCAATAGTTTCTTTCATTTTGACTTCATTCTTTTCAATCCGATACTTGATATGTTGTGACGTTTGGTTGAAACTATTTTGTAATGAATCCACATTCTCTTTACATGTTAATTCACTTTTTTTAATGTCATCTTCCAAATTTTGTGTTGTTTGAGTTAAAGAGANCCATTGACTCATTTTTATTTATTTTTAAACGATTTTCAAAATTTTGTGTTATTTGATTCGAATACTTCTTCCAAGTTGTGTCTACAGTTCTCATCGATTCCGCTTTATTTTCTTTTAAATCGTTTTTCAAATTTTGTACAGTCTGATACAGAAACTGATGCAAAAACTCCACAGATTTTGTAAATCCTTCCGTATAATTTTTTAAATTGTTTTCTAAATTTTTTGTAGTCTGATTCAAAGAGATGTGTACAGAGTCGATAGTTTCTTTCATTTTGACTTCATTCTTTTCAATCCGATACTTGATATGTTGTGACGTTTGGTTGAAACTATTTTGTAATGAATCCACATTCTCTTTACATGTTAATTCACTTTTTTTAATGTCATCTTCCAAATTTTGTGTTGTTTGAGTTAAAGAGATTTTCAAATTTTCATATATTTCGCTTGATTTTTCTTCTAATTTTTCAACTTTGTTTTCTATATTTTGTACTCTTCTATTCAACGACATACGAAAGGATTCTACAGTTTCCATCAATCCGTTTAAATTTTCAATATTCTTATTCTCAAAATTTTGAATTTTTTGAGTCAATGAGTAAATCTGAAAATTGTATAATATAATAAGTAATCACAATATACCTTATCTAGTTGTACTTACCAAAGTGTTTAAATCTATTCGAATTCTACGTAATTCTCCAATTGACTCATCCTCCTTTGCACACAAAATTCACAAAATTAGAAAAAGTGTTTTTTAAATACAAATTTACAATTTGAGTTGCTGTTAGTGCTTACCAGAGTTAATTGTGCATTTGTAGAAATTATAGTGTTTAGGATGAAAACAAAAAATTTTAACTGGAAATAGTTCATGTTTTGTTGTTTATGGAATCAGACCAAATTGTTGGAAATTATAAAATTCGTAAACACTTAATCTCAGGACTAACAGGATTCTATTATATTTTAGTTTGTCTTTCCAATTGTCCTTGTTGCATCATTATGATTATCGATTTGAATCATAAATTTCTTTTCGTCATACAGAAATTATTACTTGTAATATTGAAGATACCAACTGTGAGAGTAAGGAACACAGTAACTGAATATATTTATAAATTTAATACAAAATTTATTAGACCACAAAAAATTACTCAAGAATACCGTGAATTCACCACTCCTATATGTATTGCATACAAAAGTTAAGTGATAAAGAAATTGATAACTTTTACTTTTCTTAGAAGTTACACCAAATAATCTGACCAATCTGAATCATAAACATATTTGCATAGAAATGAAAATTCCAACATATACGATATACGTAGTTTGTAAAACTACACATGAATCAGATAAAATAAGTAAATCGGGCAACAATATACACAGTGAGTTCAAATAAAAAGGCGAAAATTCGACACTAGAGTTTTAAAACTTGTCACAAATTTGACAATTGTGTCACCTTTCAACCTTAGAAAATTTAACAAAACTTTTGAAGGAGCGGTTTTCAGTAACTTGAGCAGTTCATAATGTGTGAAAAAGTGGTACATACTATCAATTTTTGATATTCTACAAAGTCATTTCTCAAAAATTTCGCCTTCTTATTTGAACGCACTGTATATATAATACGGCTCTTATAAGAATTAACATTAAAAACATTGTGACAAATAAACAAATTATATCGTAAATTAAAATAATGTAAATTTTTTTATGATTATATTCCAAAAAAGACTGTGTTATCACAATCTTTTACTTTAATTTGACTGTGATGGAAAAATTCTGTTTTGGATGATATCACAAAATATAAATAATTTGTGTCAGCTCCGTCTAAAACTAGTTTTAATTCAAACCAATTAGTATTTATAATGAATATAAATATGATGTAAGTAAATAAAATTTTATAGTTTATTTAATATTTTGAAATGAATTTTGAAATACTATTAGAATAAATTGAGAAAGTTGCCTCACCAAAGAAGTAGAATTCAATTAAAAATATTGAAAATACAAAACAGTATTAATCATCTGACGAAGTTTTTAAATTGATTTTTGAAACAGACAAATTGGAATTCCAATTCCAAATTATTTTGTTCCCAATCATTTTCTATTCAACCTATCAACGTTAATTTTTATATCTTAATTTCACTAAGCTAAGCCTCATTGAGTTTTGGCAGTATTTTCGGTCCAAATGTTGCAAAAATTTGGGAAAATTTAGATTCCACTTACTTGAGATGAATTTTGGATGCATTTCATCCCATCCCGTTCTTTCTTTACAAAGCATGTGAATTTCTTGTAAATGTCATATTTAGAACCAGGTAAACCAGTGGATGAAGGACGGGAGACATTTCGGAAATAGTTTTAAAAAAGCATGTCGCACTTTTTTCACATCGTTGGATTGTGTAATTTACCTTTTTTTTTGGTGTTCCACTGCAATTATGTACTTAAAAATACTGCATATTTTAAAATAAAATCCGCCTAAACTATCGGTATTCAAGTTCATTTACCCTGAAGTTATATACAGAGTGAGTGAATAAGGGTTACCTAGAGATCCTCACTCCACCGAACCTTTCTCTGTCACCCACCATAAATCGGCGTCAGAATTTTGTTTATTTTATAACATCACATGTTGTTACATTTAAACCAAAGAATCATTTAGTCGAAAGTTTTAGAAAACATAAAATTTCAAAGAATTGTTTTCATTTTGTTGTCCTTCTTTTAACTAAATGGGAGTACCGCCTATCCTTCGACTGATTTTGATCAAATATCGCTATCGGTACCCAGATCTTTTGGGGTTATTTGTAAAGCATCGTTTTCAACTCACCTCGCCCACTAAACAGCGGAGCTCAAGAATAGGAATGAAACCTTGTTGCCACCGTAAATGAAAACCCACAAATGCTACAAAATGTCTGACGTGGTTTTTATGAACGAATTAATCATTGTCTAGACATGGACGGTGGTCACTTTGAACAAATGATCCATTTAGTAGTTGATGCTAGATTTAGTTAAGAAATAAATAAATTTCTGATGCCGATTTATGGTGGGTGACAGATAAAGGTCCGGTGGAGTGAGGATCTCTAGGTAGCCCTTATTCACTCACTCTGTATATAAAAATATACACAGAAAGTCATACAAATGCCATCGAATTTTTGAATGGAAATTTGCTCCCGTCATTTCGTACTTTCTAAATATTATACCTAAGTAACAAATAATGTTAAATTTAATTTATATTTAATTAATTAAATTAATTAAATTTAATTAATTTGCATCTGAGAAAAGTCATTTTGGCGGAACTTTGTTAAAGCTGTTGAAAGTATACGAAAATTGGAATCTTCAAAGTGTTCATGCTCGACAATATTTGAATACTCTTGTTTCATTATGAGTGACCACTGAATTACGCCAACATTAATATAACCAAACACCCATTTCTCAAGGGCCTCATGTGAAACTATAAGTTTCTTCACTGATGTTGGAGTTGAGAATTTAGAGTAGTTATCTTCGCCACTTGATAAAATTAGTACGAGAACTCGCTCGTCGAAAAGGCGAGTTCTAGATGAATAATGGATGCCTTCTGTTATTGCGTCGTAGAGTGCTCTCGAACCGTGTGGTGTGTAGGTGTAATTATTCAGTGCTGGAGCATTACTCAAATCCATAACATAGTGCGCATGAGTTACATCAGATCCAAACTTAAACAGTGTCAGTCTGGTCTATATAAAAAATACATTTATAAATGAAGTTAGTAACAGTTTATCATATCACTAGGAGTACATACGGAATAAGCAACCTGTTTTTTACTTTAGCAAATACGGAAACGATAACGTATTAAATTTAAACATTATGATAGAAAAATTTTAAAGTCAATTTCCAGATGTTTAAAATTCAATTAAACGAAGCGGCGTTTACTAATATAAGAGATATCAAAGTATAGCTCTATTCAACTATTAGTAAAAAATTGAAAGAATGGTTAAAGTCTATTTACAAAAAGTTGTAGAAACTATTTTTTTTAATGTAAAACAAAACGTGTATTATCAGTATGTGAAATGAATTTCTACCTTGTCTGCCTTTGATTCCTTCTGTTCTTGCAAAAATAAATTGTAGCTTTTTATAACATCGGCTGTTGAACTGTTCATTGAGACTGATTCGTCCAAGATGACAACAATCATCGTACGATTCAACTCCTAGATCGCAAATTGAAAAACACATTAGCTAATAAACAGTTTAGTATACTTGCAACAAGAAATATCTAATCGAAATTAGAAAAATAATTTTTTTTTGTATAAGGTAATTTCGTTACTTGTTCAAAGAGTTTTTTTTTTATATTTACTTTTACTTCATTCTGTATGGTCTGTGTATTCTTTTTGACTTGACTTTCTAACTTTTGTGTTTTTTCATCCGATACATCAAAATTCTTTTTTAAATTATTCTCCAAATTTTTTATTGTTTGGTTAACAAATTTCCACATATTATTCACACTTTCATTTGATTCTTCCTTATTTTCTTCCAACTTGTGCTCCAAAATTTGCACATTCTTCACTAACGTGTCTTTCAATTCCGCTTCATTTTCTCTGAAATTATTTTCCAAACTTTCTACTGTGGTACTCAATGACGTTCTTAAATAATTGAGAGTTTCATTCGACGTCTGTGTAATAATGATTTTCAGTTGATCTTCCAAATTTGTAACTGTTTGATTCAAATATATCCGAAAAGAATTTATAGCAGTTTTTGATTCGTCTCTAAATATTATGTTCTTTTGTTCTGAATTTTGTGTAGTTTGATTCAAAGTTTTCCATATAGAAGTTACAATTTTCTTGGATGTTTCATCATTTTCTACAATCTTCTTTTCAAAATTTTGTGAAGTTTGATTCAGAATATTCCATAGAGAATCAGCACTTTGCCTTGATTCCACTTCATACTCTTTGACCCTATTTTTCAAATTTTCTACTGTTCTAGCAACTTCTTCTACACTAGTTTTGAAATTATTATCTAAATTCTGTGTCGTTTGTTTCAAAGTTGTGTGTACAAAATCAATAGTTTCCTTCGTTATGGTTTCAGACTTTTCAATCTGATTTTTGAAATTTTGCGATGTTTCGTTGAAACCATTTTGTAATAAATCAACATTATTTTTACATGCTAATTCACCTTCTTTCATCTTCTTGTCCAAATTTTGTGTTGTTTGAGTCAATACATTTTTTAAATTCTCATTCGTTTCACTTGATTTTTCTTCAAATTTTTTAAATTTGTTTTCCAAATCTTGTACTCTTTGATCAATTGAGTTAATCTGAAAATAGTACAATGCTATGTGTTATGAAAATATACCTTGCTTAGTTATACCTACCAAATTGGTTAAATCGTCCTGAAGTCTCCGGAACTCTCCAATTGACTCATTCTCCTTCACAAATAAGAAATAATTCACAAATGTAGTAATAGTTTGTCAAATTTAGAATTAGTGTTACTATTAGTTCTTACCAGAAGTGATTGTGCATTTGTACAAATCATAGTGTTTATGATGAAAACAAAAACTTTTACTAGAAAATAGTTCATGATTTATAAGCTTATAAAATCAGACTAAATTTTTTGGAAAATATAAACTTTATAAACACTTAATCTCAGGACTAATTGGCGGTGGTATTTTAGTTAGTCTTTCCACTTGTCCTGATGCATCATTGTAAATATCCACTTAAATCGTAAGCTTCTTCTTGTCTTACAAAAAATACTACTTGTAATATTGAAGATACCAACGGTGGGAGTAATCAATACTGTAAATGAATACTTTTGTACTTTTAATACACAACATTAAAAGACGACAAAAAATTTTCCAAGAACACCGTGATATCAGGATTTAAATCTAAATAGTATACTAAGGTTAAGTGTTAAAGAAATTGATAACTATCCCTTTTCGTACAAGTTACATTAAATAATTCCACTAAGTCTGAATCCTAGAAATATTAGTATCGAAAAGAAAATAACAACATATACCACGTTTACTGTTTGCAAAACTACACACTAATCAGATCAAATGAGTCAATTGGGTAAAAAATATGTAATATATACTACAGAGGATTCATGCATGATTGACAAATTGAAGTGAATAAGGTTGATTTTTTCGTTCTTTTTGTTTCAAGGTCCTCCATTTGGTTACATGGAGTTGAAAGTTTACAACAATAAGTTAGAGATTTCTTTTGCGAACGTTTTCTGACTCCTCTGTAGATATAAAATCTGATTAATTAGCTTCTATAAGAATCTTTAAACATTGAACATTGAAATTAATTGACAAATTGTAGCATAAATTAGAACATAAAATTTGTTGAGGATTAGATCACTGTATTTCAACAAAATAGTAACTGAGCCTTAACTTAAACCTTTAGTAAATAATTTATATTAACTACAGATCAAGAAAATCTGGAAATCTAGTTTCCTAGTATTAGCATGGTCACACAGGAACCATCACATACAAATATGAACCAAAATATATAAGAAATCATTCTATTCCGGCAATACCTTACTCCCGCATTACCTTACACCTGGCATTACGCTACCCCCGACATTACACAACCCCGAAGTTACCCTTCCATGGCTCTACCCACCAATTTCGAGTTGGCAGATGATTCTCAGCTCTGTTTAGGAGTATACCAATTTCTGTTCCTTTCAACTTTTTATCAACCACAATAGTATCGGAAAGAAGTCGCAAAATTTTGATTCAATTATATAATACAAATTAATTTTGGTAATTGGGTTCAATTACAATTACCTCCAGAATGTTATCTAATAATCAATTATGTAAACTAACTAGAAGTAGTTGTATTTGAGTAATGTTCAATTACAATGAAGTCTAATTTAAGTTATGATTTCCTTACATAAATTTTATTTTGAATCAAAAAATTCTACAAAGAATTTTCAGTTCTAAATTCTGTATTTTAAACGAAATTCAACTAAGAAAAAAATTGATGTCAATTTCTTTTGGAAACAAACAAAGAACTTATTAGCATGCGGGTATAGGCTGTTTAGATATGAGTATAAAACACTATTCCCTCGAACTCTACTCATAAATGAGTGGCAATGAATAACCAGGAAGTATAATATCCTGAAGAAATTTACCTTTGCTAACAAAAAGCACAGGTGAATTTCTGAGTTGTATTGAGGAGATTTAAGACAGGAATGCTTAACTAGGCTCTGTAGCACAATTGATATTGCTTTAGGTCCGGTAAACTCATGACTTGGGATCATACCCTACCAGAGACCATATTTTAGTGGCAATCACTGTCTCGATTTCAAAGTGGTGAGTCACCCCCGTCATACGGGAAAAATTGAAAAATCAAAGTATACAACAACCATTACAGAGGTATTTTGGATTAAAATATATATAATCTTGATTTTGAAAGTCAGGAAATTCTGTTGCGGAATGTTTGAAATATAAATTTTCTGGGTTAGATGAACAGAGAATTCCAACTTTTCAGGAATGATTCTAGCCTTTCCATCAAGATTATTTCGAAGTGAATTTTATTTATTTTTTTGGGACAATAATGATAGTAATTTTGTCAACTTTAAGTAATTTTTGTCTTTTGAGATAAAGTTGAAAATAGTGTGATAGTTCTTATGTATACATAAAACATTTATCAAAAAAAAAGTTTCTAATAGATGGATTTGTATACAAGGTTGGTAGTGTTCAGGTATACATATATGGAAGATTATTTTTTACAAACCTTACAAATAAGCATTAGAATTCATACATTCAGAGTAAAGAACGTAAGAACGATCATTTACTATTAATTGAATTTGTTTTCCCAATTTTGTTAAACTATACTACAAATGACAAGTACTGCGAATTAAAGAAATGGCGCCAATTTTATGTGATGCTCGTTTTGCGTTTTCAGCAATTATACATTAAACATTTATATTTCACCTCCGTATACTTGTAAATACCAAAGCAGGGATCTGAGTAGCGTTCATTGCTTGCAAGCACTTGGCAACTGTTTTTGTTCTCGCAACTATGAAATACAGAAACCTTTATCACGTGACCAAAAAAAATTTTTTTTTTTTGGTTTATCATACTTGTGGATCATAATTCCTGATATATCCATCAAGCAATTAGTATCTTTCATCTGAATTTGGACATAGTCAGGTTCAACAATGTCGCCGTAAGAATATTCAGATTGGGAAGTGCGTCCATAATTTGCAGATATTACGTTAATTACTGAATTTGTCGGACACAGCATGCTCACCTCTATCTCGTTTTCGCATAAACAAGTGTTAAAATGGTCTCGTCTCCTTTTTCCGAATACGTAGACACCAGTGTCAAGAGAATGGTAAAATTTGTTGTTCGGTGCAACTTCAAGTTCTATTAATGTACATTGAAATCATGATTATAAAGGAGGTAAGCAACATCTAGTCTACTCAAATTAGAACCTGTGTGTGGATAAATCCTCACATAAATATCTAAGCACAAAAATTAAATGATTCGATAACTTTTATTTAGTTGGTCTAACTCAACCTTTTCTTGGTGTGTGAAACATACAAAGCAAAAAAAAATTTTATTACACGATTAATTAGATTGAAATAATTTTTAATTACTACCTACTATAATCAAATTTAACAAACTTTCAAATGCTATCAATTTTGGAATATTTGCCTTGTATATAACATCTAGAAAGACATTTCAATGTATTTTAAAATACCTTCTAAGTATTCAAAAACTTAATTTTACTGAATTTACTGAAAACTGAATTTGTCGGACACAGCATGCTCAACTCTAACTCGTTTTCGCATAAAACTAGTGTTAAAATGGTCTCGTCTCCTGTTGCCGAATACATGGACACCAGTGTCAAGAGAATGAGAATTGTGTGAATCTGTTTGTTGGTACAAAATGAAAATTTTAGAGGAAAAATTTGTGAAGCAAAAGTAAAATGTAAGCACATAAGAAAATTCTTTAGTACGTGTTTAGAAAATGTTAATTCATATTTTCTAGAACTAAACATTCACTACACTATTACAATGAATATATCAAATCTAAACATCTAAACTGCCATGATAGACTTAAACGGGATTTAAACCCCAAAAAACTATTAATTAATAGTGGTATGTACCATGGTTAATAATCCATTGTAGCCGATTGATAATACATGGTGGTGACGTCATACAGGGTTTTAAATACCGATCCGTTCAGAAGTAGTTAGAGCTTTTTGAATTTTTTTTCACTCCCTGTTTTACAAACCTCACATATAAATATATTCAACCCACATACTAAAACTTTCTCTTAGTGTATACCCACCACAATGCAGAGTCGGGCACGACTAATACGAAATTGTTCAAGATTTCCGTGGTATGCGAAAAGTAGATTTATTATGAGAAGCAGACCAATACATAAGAATTAGTGTTCCGCATGGCTCTGGCTCAATGGCTCTGGCTCTGGCTCTGGCTCGAGCTGGCTCACAAAAATTTCTGAGCCAGAGCCAGTGCATGGCTCTGGCTTATATAGTAATTTTGAGCCAGAGCCATGGCTCATGAGCCAGCTCAACGAAACTTGTGAGCCATGACTCAATGGCTCAAGTTTTCCCCTAAATTTTTTCACTTTTCCCCTAATTTTCCCTTTTTTTTTCTACTACATCATCACTTTTTTTAATTTTCGGAATTTTTGGTCACTGAAAGTCAATTTGCCTTTAGCCAGTTCATAATTATGATTTGTGATGGCTTATTCTCACTACATCATTCTCACTTTTAGCAAAATGTGCATATTAACAGAAAAAATTTGTTTTTTATGTTGAGCCATGAGCCATGGCTCATTGAGCCATGGCTCTGGCTCATGAGCCAGCTCAACAAAAGTCCGGAGCCAGAGCCATGGCTCATGAGCTGGCTCACAGCTCGGGTGAGCCATGAGCCATGGCTCATTGAGCCAGTGGCTCTGGCTCACACCAAAAGCTGAGCCATGCGGCNAGCTCGGGTGAGCCATGAGCCATGGCTCATTGAGCCAGTGGCTCTGGCTCACACCAAAAGCTGAGCCATGCGGCACACTAATAAGAATTGAAAATTGTATAATTTTGTTGTATAAATTTTCATACAGGCAGAAAATTTTGTTGAATAATAATTCATACAGGTAGAAAATTTTGTTGGATAAATTTCCACACAACAAAAATTTTATTGGATAAATTTCCACACAGGCAGAAAATTTTGTTAAATAAATTTTCACACAGGCAGAAAATTTTGTTGGATAAATCTCCATACAGGAAGAAAATTTTGGTTAATAAATTCCCATACAGGCAGAAAATATTTCTGACTAAATTACTAAATGGCAAAACTAATGGCGTTATCCTTTCCACAAATTTCTACGTAGGACATGTGGCAATCTCGAATCTTTGTATATTCTCCATAATCTACTTTTGTAACCACAACGTCGATGTAGAAAATAATTTTCGAATATAACTAAACACCAATATAATCTGACTCACGAGTCGGATCGCGAACTGCTCGTACGAGTTGAGAAATGATCCGAGCTGAGGTGATATTTCCTAACTCATGTGAGCCGTGAGCCGAGCTGAGTTGAAATTTTAGCGAGCTGAGCCTAGCCAACAAAAAACTCGGCTCGTTTTCATGCCTAGTACATACCACCATTAAGGCGGCTGAAAGTATACAAAAATTGGAATCTTCAAATTGTTCATGCTCGACAATATTTGAATACTCTTGTTTTATTATGAGTGACCACTGAATTACCCCGACATGAATGTAACCAAACACCCATTTCTCAAGGGCCTCTTGTGAAACTATGAATTTTTCACTGATGTTGCAGTTAAGAATTTAGAGTAGTTATCTTCGCCACTTGATAAAATTAGTACGAGAACTCGCTCGTCGGAGAGGCGAGTTCTAGATGAATAATGGATGCCTTCTGATGAGACCTTCCTCTAAACTAATTTATGTTAATTAGTGCTTTGCACTGTGTATTACTTTTGTAATACTGTTTAACCTTTTGTAATCTGTTTGACCTTTGTCTGCATTTACCTTTTACTAATTTGATTAATGTATTATTAGAACGACCAGTTGTCGCCAACCAACATAATTAAACAGACTCAATCTTTGAGTCTCCCTTTGCCGAAGCATATGAATATCTCTACTGCATTCTACGACCAGTGGGATTCTGAGAGACTTCGAGCCCAGTACTTGTCTAAACTAAAGAAACCATACACGCCAGTAACGACAGTCGAAATTTACTTATTGTCACAGTTGGACACGGCCCTTCACCTTCTGTTATCGCGTCGTAGAGTACTCTCGAACCGTGCTGAAATATGCTTGTGTCAATAAACAGCATGCTTCGATGAAATAGCACACAAGAAAAACACGTTTGGGCCATTATATTTTGGTAGGGAAAGCAGTGATTTATTTTGTAGGAACTAACTAAAAAAAACTATGTCGAATCTGAACATTCGGTATATCAAATGACTTGACCCTTGGATTTTAAAAAATGGAAACTNAAATATGCTTTGCCAACCAATTTTTTTTGAAAAAAAAAAAACTATGTCGAATCTGAACATTCGGTATATCAAATGACTTGACCCTTGGATTTTAAAAAATGGAAACTTCTACGCAAATTAGTTTCACAGTTGTAACTCGATGTGTTAATTTACCTAAATCATTACATTTGTAAAACCATTTCCATTCCTTTGGCAATTCATTATTTCCTAAAAATTAAACCTGTGTAAGGAGAAGTGTAGAATCAAGCGTGAATAAGGCCTTGCAGCATTTGAGGTAGATGACTTTTGCGGAATCTTGTTGCAGCGTTTGTAGCTGTGCGAAAATTGTAACCTGGAGACAGGCTAAAGTCGTCAGTATTTGAAATACTTTGGTTCATTGTGGTCACCCACCAAGCGCGATCGTAACCAATGTATCCAAACGTCCATTTCCCAAGGGCCTCATGTGTAGCTATCAGGTTTTGTACTGATGCCCCCGTTGAGTATTTAGAGTTGTTCTCTCCTCCATCTGTCACAATTAGCACAAGAACTCGTTCGTCCGAGAGGCGAGTTATAGATGAATAATTTATTCCGTCTGTTATTGCATCGTAAAATGCTGCCCAACCATCTGGATTGTAACTGTTTGTATTCAGTGCCGGTGCACTACACAAATCAAGGATAGCGTGCGCATGAGTTACATTAGACCCAAACTTAAACAGCGTCAATCTGGCCTATATAAAAAATACATTTATAAATGAAATTAGTAAAAGTTTGTCATATCACTATATGGCGTACATACGGAATATGCAATTTCTGTATCTCACTTTAGCAAATACCGAAACGATAACGTATTTTAAACATTATTATTAAAAAATTTCTAAATGTTTTAAGATTCAATTAAACGAAGCTGCGTTTAATAATAAAAGCGATATTAAAGTATAGATCTATTTAACTGTTAGTAAAAAATTGAAAGAATGCTTGAAGACTATTTACAGAATCTTGTAGAAACTAATTTTTTTAAATATAAAACAAAAAGTTTATTATCTGTATGTGAAATGAATTTCTACCTTGTCTGCCTGTAATTCCTTCTGTTCTTGCAAAAATAAATTGTAGCCTTTTATAACATCGGCTGTTGACCTGGTCATAAACAGTGATTCATCCAAGATTACAACAATCATCGTACGATTCAATTCCTAAATTGCATATTCAAAAACACATTAGCTATTAATAATTAAGTAACAAGAAATATCTAATCGAAATCAGAAAAATAATTTTTTTTTGTATAAGTTAATTTCGTTACTTGTTTAAAGGGTTTTTTGTTATATTTTCTTTTACTTCATTCTGTATGGTCTGTGTATTCTTTTTGACTTGACTTTCTAACTTTTGTGTTTTTTCGTTCGACATATCAAAATTCCTTTTAAAGTTATTTTCCAAATTTTTTATTGTTTGATTAACAAATTTCCACATATTATTCACTCTTTCATTTGATTCTTCATTGGTTTCTTTCAATTTGTGCTCCAAAATTTGAACATTCTTCATTAACTTGTCTCTCGATTCCGCTTCATTTTTTCTGAATTTATTTTCTAAACTTTCTACTGTTGTACTCAATGACATTCTTAAATCATTTTCCAAATTTTGTACAGTCTGATTCAGAAGACGATGCATAGTCTCGACAGATATAGCAACTTCAGCTTCATTATTTTTGAAATTGTTTTCTAAATTCTGTGTCGTTTGTTTCAAAGTTGTGTGTACAAAATCAATAGATTCCTCCGTTATGACTTCAGTCTTTTCAATCTGATATTTGAAATTTTGCGATGTTTCGTTGAAACCATTTTGTGATGAATCAACATTATTCTTACATGCTAATTCACCTTTCTTTATCTCATTGTCCAAATTTTGTTTTGTTTGAGTCAATACATTTTTTAAATTCTCATTCGTTTCACTTGATTTTTCTTCAAATTTTTTAAATTTGTTTTCCAAATCTTGTACTCTTTGATCAAAAGAAATCCGAAAGGAATCTACAGTCTTCATCAATCCGTTTTCATTTTCAATAATCTTTTTCTCAAAATATATGATTCTTTGCGACAATGAGTGAAGCTGAAAATAGTACAATACCATATGTTATGAAAATATACCTTGCTTAGTTGTACCTACCAAATTGGTTAAATCGTCCTGAATTCTCCGAAACTCTCCAATTGACTCATTCTCCTTTAAATAAGAATTCACAAAAGTAGTAAAAGTTTGTCAAATTTAGAATTAGTGTTACTATTAGTTCTTACAAGAAGTGATTGTGCATTTGTAGAAATTATAGTGTTTATGATGAAAACAAAAACTTTTACTTGAAAATAGTTCATGATTTGTTGACTATGGAATCAGACTAAATTGTTGAAAAATATAGTTTGTAAACATTTAATTTCAGGACTAATTGGCGGTCGTAGTTTTTGTCTTTCCACTTGCTCTGATGCATCATTGTAAATATCCATTTATCTGTAAATCGTAAGCTTCTCCTTGTCATGCTAACAATATTACTTGTAATATTGAAGATACCAACGGTGGGAGTAATCAACACTGTAAATGAATACTTTTGTACTTTTAATACACAACATTAAAAGACGACAAAAAATTTTCCAAGAACACCGTGATATCAGGATTTCAATCTAAATAGTATACAAAGGTTAAGTGTTAAAGAAATTGATAACTATCCCTTTTCGTATAAGTTACATCAAATAATTCGACTAGTCTAAATCCCAGAAATATTAGCATAGAAAAGAAAATAACATACTGCGTGTGATGTTTTCAAAGCTACAAAACTACACAAGAATCAGAAGAAATGAGTCAATTGGGTAAAATATAAATGTAATACTACAGAGGATTCATACATGATACTCTCCTCAATACTCACTGTATTACCCTACACTTGGCATCAACCTACCCCGATATTACTTTACTTTTGACATTACCCAACCCCGAAATTACTCACCAATCTCGAGTTGGGAGATGACTCTCAGTTCTGTTTGGGAGTATATCAATTTCTGTTCCTTTCAATTTTTTATCAACCACAATAGTATCGGACAGAAGTCGTAAAGCTAAAGCAAAATTGCGATTCAATTGCATAATGCAAACTACTTTGGGAAATTGGGTTCAATTACAATTACTTCCACAATGTTATCTAATAATCAATTATGTAAACGACTACAAGTAGTTGTATTTGAGTAATGTTCAATTACAATGAAGTCTATTTTAAGTCATGATTTCCTTACATAAATTTTATTTTGAATCCAAAAACTCTACAAAGAATTTTCAGTTCTAATTTTTAAATTGTACTGAAATCAACGATGTTAAATTTACTGTATAATATAGCTTCCTATTTTGTCCTTAGATTGGGCATATAAATTAGTTTTTAAGACTTTATACAAACAATGATTGTTTTGATAACAATTGAGAGTTTGATAATTCGTGTATCCATTATTGGTTCAGATTAATTCATGACAGTTATACCCAAAAATAATTTTTTTTTTGACTTGGGTCTAATCGTTTTTATCGAAATAAATTTTATTTTATATCTAGCTAGCATTTGAATTAAAGAAAGCAAAATGTCCAAAACGAAAACATTTTGGACTTGATATGATATGAGCTTGGTGGCAAGAAACATNCCAAAAAAAAATTTTTTTTTTGACTTGGTTCTAATCGTTTTTAGCGAAATAAATTTTATTTTATATCTAGCTAGCATTTGGATTAAAGAAAGCAAAATGTCCAAAACGAAAACATTTTGGACTTGATATGATATGAGCTTGGTGGCAAGAAACATTCGAGATACCGTATTTGTAAAATTAATTCCCCACCACGAAATAAATCCTTCCCCGAAATAAATCCCCACCTTTTGGCTAGTTTGAAACAATAATTCCTCACCTCGAAATAAATCCCCATGAGGAATTATTAAAACTCTCATCAGGCGCGAAATTAGAAACAATTTTATGTAAAAATTACCTGAGAAGAGGTAAATTTAAAATTTAGAAGGCTCATTCGGATTCCATTATTTGTATTATTTGTACTTTTTCACCTTTTATAAGAAGTAAACAACTATAAAAAAAGCAAAATTTTCACTTCTAATTGCCAACCTCGAAAGAATTCCCCCCTCGAAATAATTCCCCACCTTTTTCCTGATTTGAAATAATAATTCTCCGGGGGATTAAACCAAAAAATACGGTAACTGTCCCCTTTAGTGTCTAAACATTTAAGCTTCAAGTGGAAAAAATGTAAAATATCAATTTTTCTTGATTTACTGAGTGATTGAAGCTAGATCTAGCTAAAATTTGGATTAAAAAGTAGATTCGATTGATGCTACCTTATTTGTGTAAACCATTTAGATCCTATTTTTCAAGATTTTAGTTGCATTTTTCAGAAAATAAATTTTTTGGACGCTGTTGATTATGAGTAAACATTCAAATCCTGAAAGCACAGAAAGATCACAATTCTATAACTGTCGTTTCATTAAGAATTCTGTTCACATACGCCGCATGCTCCTTATTATACTTTGCAGGTCCACATGATAAAGCGAATGCATTTATTGGAAAACTCATTATGGCATTACTACAGAAATGTTATTAAGTTAATTATAAATAATCTTCAACATTTAAACAGTAAAATTAATAGCCGCAAACAAAAAATTAGAATAGGAATTTAACTAATTATCTGTTATGTAGTTTCATATTGAAATTAAAGTTGTCGCGATCAGCGTTTAACCTGTCTCTTTTGTAGTGGATAAGCATTTATTTCAACGCAATCGCTTTTTACTGATGGATATTCGGTACTCAGTAATATAGAACACAAAATATCTATCCTCATATTCAGTCAAACGCGGCTGCAAAATGAAGTTAGGTTTAAGCTCAACCTACGCTGAAGAGAATTAGTTAAATTCGTTCCTCATTTTTCGTTCATAATTTCTCATTTAAACTGAAACGTTAAAAAAATACATCTGTTAATCTTACTGTTTAAAGGTTGAAGATTATTTGCTTTAAAATTTTTGAATCTCAGTTAACTGACTAAAATTTCAGAAGTGGTTTGAGAAATCACTGTGACATGCCATTGANGTCACGTAACTATGACAGAAGAAAATGGGAATAATTGGTAAGCCCTAATCTGTACAATTAAAATAGACTGACTTTTGTGTTTAATTTATTATTCTTGTATATCCATCTGTGCGTCAGACTTTGGTGAAACCTTTAAGGAAGTATTGCTTGACTTTTAAAGTTGTAAAATCAGAATTTACAGTTTTGATACNTGCTTGACTTTTAAAGTTGTAAAATCAGAATTTACAGTTTTGATACATTTTTCAGTGTTGCGCAAAAAGTTTGTTCATAAATTAAATCACAATCGGTACTAGGAATATTCGACGTTTCAGTTAATATGTAAACTCCAATAAGGCAAACTTTGAGTTTCGGAAAAATGTTGAACAAGCTAACTCGTCTTCGAATTATTCCGTTCTAGATGGATGGCTATCTCCTAGTGAAAATCCGTTCTCAATCCATGCAGTCATTTTCAAGTTATGCTGCGTTCACACTGTTGGACAGAATAACGGACAAAGAATTAGTATGATGTGTTTGGAAAGAATATTAATTTTTTATTAACAAGAAACAGCAGGTCGAATAATTATGTCAGTTAACTGAGATGATTAACATTCGGATCCTTACTTCAACGTTATTAGCACAGGAAACCTTATTGTGAATTTTATTATCATACATTTGAATTTAATTTTAAACAACTAAAATTAATTGTCATTAATTATGTATGAATCACAACTTGAATGGCTGCATTTTCCTAAACTCCAGTCATTATTCAATAGTCCGAACAAATAAAATCGTTCAAATTGAAAAATCCCTAGTCCACATCCGTTTACGTAATCGAATTGTTTCGTTTCGTGGCTCATAAAATGGACCACTAGCACTCCAACGCAACATACGCTTGTATACTTCAGGATCAAACTCCGTGAGAAAGGTAACATTTGCTGGCTTCTCCAAAAATCCGCATCTATCAACTACCATCATACCCCTGGAATGCGTTCCTGATAGCTCTACTGTACAGTAGTAAGATTCCATTTTAATTGCAAACTGACAATTAAAAAAAATTTTCATTAAAACTGGCCTTAATTGATTACTTGATTCGTTACTCACATTTGGGTTTATAAGCATAGCCGCTTTAACAGGATCCGGAGTCATCCAAAAGTCATACCTTTCTAGGATTTTTGCTTCTATCTTATTCAACAACTCTATTGTATCTGTCTTAAGACTGCCAAGCTCATTTACCCTATACTCCTATTGTAATGTCAATTCAAAGTATAACTGTTCCTGTAAAATTTTAATCCCAATCTAACCTTTGTTGTAGTCGCATACTTCATACATGTTTCCCACGGAGCAAGAAAAATAGGGCATTTATAACTTTCCAAAGTTGTACAGGCAGCTTCGGTGTCAACCGAAAAGTTAAATTCGCTGCAGGGCGTGACATTGCCAACGCCTACATCAGAAAACTTGTGCAGTTAATACGCGTAGAAAGACCATAATACTTCATTTTGCAATGTTATTAACCTTCAATGTTTCCACCCATTATAAAAATATCACGAAACTTAATGGTCTGGTTTAACCGAATTGCTAATGCCAAGTTTGTCCACGGAGCCAACGCAAGTACAGTTCGTTTGCCTAAAAATATGAAAATATTCAAAGTTTGGCAAAGTAGGAATTGTATAAAACTATCTAATTCACCTTCGTATTATCCTGCAAGACGAATGAGAGCAGATACTGCGTGTTCAGGTTCCAAAATCGGTAGAAGTGGTGGCAAATCAGCATCACCAAACCCATCTTCTCCATGATATGGTGGACCTTCTTGTTTGAAAGTCACTGTTAAGGCTGACTCTGCACCTCGATAAAGAGGAATCTACAAAGAAACATACAATATTTGTGTATGAGTGCTGTAGTAAAGGGTAAGCCAAAATTTAGTACCCTTTGCAACAAAAGCTACTCATTTCATATTTATTTGAATCATAACTACCAAGTCACTTTTGGTTCAAGAGATACTAAACTTTGGCTAACCGTGTAGTATGGCTTGAGTTTGTCTTATTACTCCCGACAGGTTCACAGTTTGTAAAGCTCTGGTAACATTTATTGTGATGTTGTCAACTTTTGTATTTCCAAAAGTCGTAGTGATGGCGATTATTCGAAATGGAATTGAAGGATCTTGGTGCGCACGGAAAGCCATAAATAGTCCCCATGCGTCGTCAGTGCCAGCATCGGTGTCAATGACAACTAGTCGCGGTTCTTCTGTCTTAAAGAATTGTTTTTTTATAATTGAAGATATTGGTAATATGATTTAAACTAACTAGGAGAAAAGAGCAACTTACTGAAGCTAGAAATATTGGTAATTTCTTTAAATTGTAGCCTGGGACTATACGGTGTTTCCGAATCGTTGCCATTTTCGAAAGTTGAGCAGAGATCGTGGCTGAGCAGGTAATTTATAGGTAACCACGAAACATATTTTAAAGTGTTTGCTTTGAAATTATTAACAAATTAAAGCATGCCATTATGGTTGGTTTTATATTCCTTCAATGTAATTATTTGCTTGGGACTAGTTAACTTTGTTTAACCAGGTTAATTAAACTTTAATATTGTTGTATCAATTCAATTCGTTTTGATCTCATTTTTCCTGAATCCACAATAAATTTTAACATGCAAAATACGACATCCTGACTAATTGTGTTAGTAGGATTCACTCATTGACTAACCATTTAACTCGAACAGATACGTCAAACACTTAATTTCAAGAAGTTTCAAAACTAAAAGATATGCTTTCAAAACTTGTGATGTTTGATTCATTGAAAATTTTGACATCGTCAAACTCAACAATCCTGTGTTGGCTATGCTAAATTCTTTTCTATATGGACACTAAATATAACCCACCCTGTACTCGTACAACGGAAATAATATCTTTTCCAAGGCTTTCGTTCATTAGCGTATCACTCAAAGAAAAGTTCATTTCTGTAATCGTGCACAGAATTTGTAAATCCCACAAATCGAAGAATAGATGTCATCGCTAGTACCGTAAAGTTTTTAAACAATTACAAGATTCGATCAAAAACGATGGAAAAGGATATTGTTTGCAAATAAAATTTGAATCACTATGAGCAAATCGACCTGTCGTGAAGAGGCTTCATAATGGAGAAATGTTTAAGGACATGCGTGGCATTCAACAAAATCAACCGAAAGCGTACAACTCCAGCAAACAAGAATCAAATCCATATTCAGAAGTTTCCTTTGCACTAATCAAAGAATCAAAGTTTACAACATTTCAAACCTGGATTTCTCCCATTTGCAATTTATGGCGCCGAAGGTAGACTTCTGTGACACATGTGACAAATTCCAGACTCCGCATAAAGATTCAATACCAGCAGAGAAACTTTGGTTGTTGATAGTCGTGGAGCCAACCACCAAGCTTGGAAATTTTCAGCTACTGCTTACAAGCAGGACAAGGAGAGGACAAATCAAGATAATGGTTTTGTTGTGCTCACAGTTGATCTTCAGCAAGTTACTTTTACACCCTATCTAAAGAACAACGGCAGCTTTTACCACCGCAAGTTGCCTAATTATAATTGTAAGACATCAGGCTGTCTTACTGGGGGGATTAAGAGGGATAAATTTGGGGGTTATTAATTAATTTGGGAATGGGAAAGGTATTTTGGGGATTGTTGGGTAGGGGTCGGGGAAGTGACGGGTTTGGGTTGGGAATTAGATGGGTTTGGAACAAATGGGGACTATAGGGATTCTAATTAAAATAAGGGAAAAGCATAGGGAGAAGTAAGGGGAAATAAGGGTCAGAGGTCAAGGGGTCACTCACCAACCCTTTAAGGATAGTTATCCAAGAAAATCCGGATCCGAAACGGTCAGGAAAAGTCCGAAAAAATACAGATGTCAAATCACCAAAAAAGAAAGGTAGGAGAGTAGCAGCAGGATGGGAAGTCGGTTTGAGACTGACTTCCCATTCTCTTTTTCGCAAGATGGATGGAGCGTCGGTTTGGGAGAAATTCCCCCACACCGACGAGCCATTCACCTTGAGGGATGGTTTTATTTTCTAAAGAAAGTGGGAAACGACTTTCCCATCTAACATAATGAAGAAATATCTTGTATGAACGACCACTTGTGTGCTTTGAAATGAGGTTCTAGGAAATAGTGTGCCAAATGATATCTCCACTGGACTCTACAAATTTGTAACTACTACAACCAAATTATTTTTTGGTTTGATCGATGTGTCGGTTAAAACAACAACATAGTCCTCTATTATACACTTTCGATTTTACTAATTAGAGCTGGCGATTTTTTAATTGTTACACAAATAATTTTTGTGACTGGTTACTAATACAACGATTGTGACAGGACCTTTGGATTGTTGGAAAGATTGTAAGATTTTTCTTTCTTCACATTCCGCCGCAAATTGATAATGTATTCAAGGAAGAAGGAAAAAAATAGACACCCAGAGTGATTAACTCTAACATAATAGGATATCTTAATCTTCAAGAAATCAGCCATCAACCTTAAGCATCAACCACATTTTGGGTCACCCACCATATGGTTTTCAAATATGCGATTGCGAATCCACTTAATAGTATAAAAATTTAGCTTGCTCCTTACGTAAGTCAAAAAAATTAAAATTTTGAAAAAATATTCAATGTGTGTTACCGTAAGCTGAGGCTGTTACTCACAATATTCAAATTTCTCAACTCTTTTTGCTTTCTAATTGAGGGAGTATACCTGACAAGTTACAAATGCAACAAGTGGCCTCTGCCAAACTTAAAGATTTGGAAAGGCTGATGATGAAGTTCTTATCAGGAGATACATAACGCATACACCTTAACCCAAGAATAACGCTTAATTAATATCGAGAACGAAGAGATAGAGCTTAAAATTTAATACAGTAAATTTCTGAACTTGAATTTTGGGTTTGGTGTTTAATTAAATTATTTCATTGAGTGAATAGTCTACGCCCATGTGTAACATTTCAGTACTGTCGAAGATTTTGACACCTATTCCGACACTTTTTTCGGTTATTGCCTATTAATGCCTGCTTATGTTTTATAACTAATTATTTATTTTACTGAATACACTCCAACCAAAAATGTTGGCACCACTGCACTGGATGTTTTTTTTTACTCATCCTCTTTGCTGCAGAAAGCGTAGTGCCATAAATTATTGTCAATTCAAGTCCATAAACCAATTTTTTTTGGTGATATTGTTTACGGTTTCAGAAGATCATGCGAAAGTAGAGATAATTTTTTGAATCAAATCTTTGCGATAACTAGAAACAAAGATCAATCAATCAATAAGTTTATTTGACGTTGGCCATCACCCTATCAATGAAATTATGCGCATAAGTAAATGAAAATAAAATAAAATTATGAGTGTTAAAATTACTGAAAAANATTATACACTTTCGATTTTACTAATTAGAGCTGGCGATTTTTTAATTGTTACACAAATAATTTTTGTGACTGGTCACTAATACAACGATTGTGACAGAACCTTTGGACTGTTGGAAAGATTGTAAGATTTTTCTTTCTTCACATTCCGTCGCAAATTGATAATGTATTCAAAGAAGAAGGAAAAAAATAGACACCCGAGAGTGATTAACTCTAACATAATAGGATATCTTAATCTTCAAGAAATCAGCCATCAACCTTAAGCATCAAACACATTTTGGGTCACCCACCATATGGTTTTCAAATATGCGATTGCGAATCCACTTAATAGTAAAAAAATTTAGCTTGCTCCTTACGTAAGTCAAAAAAATTAAAATTTTGAAAAAATATTCAATGTGTGTTACCGTAAGCTGAGGCTGTTACTCACAATATGCAAATTTCTCAACTCTTTTTGCTTTCTAATTGATCGAGTATACCTGACAAGTTACAAATGCAACAAGTGGCCTCTGCCAAACTTAAAGATTTGGAAAGGCTGATGATGAAGTTCTTATCAGGAGATACATAACGCATACACCTTAACCCAAGAATAACGCTTAATTAATATCGAGAACGAAGAGATAGAGCTTAAAATTTAATACAGTAAATTTCTGAACTTGAATTTTGGGTTTGGTGTTTAATTAAATTATTTCATTGAGTGAATAGTCTACGCCCATGTGTAACATTTCAGTACTGTCGAAGATTTTGACACCTATTCCGACACTTTTTTCGGTTATTGCCTATTAATGCCTGCTTATGTTTTATAACTAATTATTTATTTTACTGAATACACTCCAACCAAACATGTTGTCACCACTGCACTGGATGTTTTTTTTTACTCATCCTCTTTGCTGCAGAAAGTGTGGTGCCATAAATTATTGTCAATTCAAGTCCATAAACCAATTTTTTTGGTGATATTGTTTACGGTTTCAGAAGATCATGCGAAAGTAGAGATAATTTTTTTAATCAAATCTTTGCGATAACTAGAAACAAAGATCAATCAATCAATAAGTTTATTTGACGTTGGCCATCGCCCTATCAATGAAATTATGCGCATAAGTAAATGAAAATAAAATAAAATTATGAGTGTTAAAATTACTGAAAAANAAGATCAATCAATCAATAAGTTTATTTGACGTTGGCCATCACCCTATCAATGAAATTATGCGCATAAGTAAATGAAAATAAAATAAAATTATGAGTGTTAAAATTACTGAAAAAGTTTTGAAATATTTGAAATTAAAAGTGATAAGTAAAATGTGAAGTTTGGATTAGTGGCAGCTTCTGTGACGTCCTTGATAAGTTGAATTGGATTCATTGACATTCCTTGAAAATATTTCAGATGAATGTGAGATGTGTCGGTGCATTCCCAAGTAGCATGAAAGAAAAAAAGTTGTTCACCACAGTATTTGCATCGCTTCTCCTCAAAATGTCCCATGTTAAACCATTTCCCATTATTGTAGACAGAGTTAGAATTTAGCCGAATCCGTAGGATGCATGTCGCCATCGAAGAGGAAATTTTGTTCAATAGAAATGGTTCGGGGATTTCAGAAAATTTNATCCGTAGGATGCATGTCGCCATCGAAGAGGAAATTTTGTTCAATAGAAATGGTTCGGGGATTTCAGAAAATTTCATTTGATGGTAGTGTGGAATAGTGTAGGATTGCTGTGCGAATTTAAAGTCAAGTTTTCTCAAGTGGTCTTCGTNATGCATGTCGCCATCGAAGAGGAAATTTTGTTCAATAGAAATGGTTCGGGGATTTCAGAAAATTTTATTTGATGGTAGTGTGGAATAGTGTAGGATTGCTGTGCGAATTTAAAGTCAAGTTTTCTCAAGTGGTCTTCGTNTATTTGATGGTAGTGTGGAATAGTGTAGGATTGCTGTGCGAATTTAAAGTCAAGTTTTCTCAAGTGGTCTTCGTACCCAGCGGTAGAAATTTCTGGACAAATTTTACCTCTTTCGCTAAACCTCTTTCTCATAAACCTTGCATATCTATAAATTTCAGCCTACTTTCCAACTGCAAACACCAACTATTTTTCAATTGGATGTCTATACGCGGGTTTTCGAAGTTCTATATTTGCATTTAGAGGAAGGTCCGAATCGTTAGCTATCAGAAGTTTTAACCATAGAGCAATAGTAAACTTGAATACATCAAAGCTTAATGGAAGGCAGCCTGTCTCTAAGCGAACAAAATATCAGGGGGGGGGGGGTGCTGAAAGGAAGGTGGAGGAGTCTCTTAAAGTATTGCTGTTGAACCCTTACTATTTCATTTGTGTGTTGCGATCCCCACACTCCTGAGCCGTACAAGGTAGTGGATTTGAAAATGGAATTTAAGAGAAATTTCGAGGCTTACAACCCGAGGGTTTTCATCCTGCCTAGTGTGCGAAACACAATGCCTTGCGCGGCAATACCTTTCCCAATAGCCGATTTAGAGTGGCGGCTGAGCGACCCATTCGATTGGAAAATTATGCCAAGGTACATATAAGATTTCGAAGTCTGTACTGGGATACCTCTCCAGGAGAACTTATCTTCTTTTCTCACCCTGCCAGAACGCCGTATCACAAGTACTTTTGTTTTAGAAAAATGGACCTGGAGACTTCGTCAGTGAAGGAAGTTAGCAGTGAGATTCNGTATCACAAGTACTTTTGTTTTAGAAAAATGGACCTGGAGACTTCGTCAGTGAAGGAAGTTAGCAGTGAGATTCATCTTCTGTTGGAGGAGTTCTCGTGACTGAGCAAAACTAGATCGTCCGCATAAAGAAGCAAATGTACAGATCGCGAATGGAGTCGAAATCCAGCAAGGAGACATCCATCAAATGTGTTAACTATATCTCTATAAAGAAGTTAAAGAGAGTGGGATTTGCAGATTCTCCTTGAAAGAGTCCTTTCATGATTTTTATTATCTCCGTTAAATCNAAGTTAAAGAGAGTGGGATTTGCAGATTCTCCTTGAAAGAGTCCTTTCATGATTTTTATTATCTCCGTTAAATCGTGAAGTGGAAATCTTCGCACCTGTATTCTCGTATATATATTTGAATACACGGATGAATTTAGTGGATAACCCTGTTTACTAGAAACAAAGATNACCTGTATTCTCGTATATATATTTGAATACACGGATGAATTTAGTGGATAACCCTGTTTACTAGAAACAAAGATGATTTTTTGAAAATTGAAATTTCGGAACATTCTTGGGACAATTTACATTGAGAAATTAGGTGTACCACATGAATGTTCTGAAATTCTAATTTTCAAAACATCGTACCTTTTTTTTAGTTGTCGCAGAGTCTTGATTAAAAAATATTTCTCTCTACTTTCGTATTCACAACATTCTGGTTGGAGGGTATTTAAAATCAAAATGTCAACCTAGTAGATGCTACNTTCTCTACTTTCGTATTCACAACATTCTGGTTGGAGGGTATTTAAAATCAAAATGTCAACCTAGTAGATGCTACATTGTTATTTTGTAATTTGTGTGTTGCGTTGATAACAAAAAATATTCTACTCATGTCGTTTTTTGAGTCAACAACATAATTTTCATCCAGCACTGTATAAACTACTTTCTATTTACTGCTAGGAAGGTCTGGGTAAAATAAAAATCAAATAGACATGGTTACATGATAATTTTACATTTTAACATCAATTTTTTAAAGTCTACCCAATTAACAACAAATTACTTGAAAATTAATTGTTTTTAGTTTGACATTATAAACTTTGAAATGCGCCAAAGATGAATATCAGATCCATTATTCTAAAGAATATTCTTTATTGAAAAAATTATTTTGTGAACAAATTTGCAAAACTTGACTTTACAGCGAACAAAGAGGAACAAATTTGACAAATTTGCTTGAAGACCATTATTATTATTGTCCCTGGTAAAATAGATTTCTAGATTAAGATCGGAAGACCAGGATTTATTTCACCAATCCAAACGTCCACTTGCGCCACATGGCACTGCCTGCGAACCGATTTCATAAATGGACATTATTTCTAATTTGTCACTTTAATTTTTTGTTTAAATATTGAAATAATTGTTAATTAGTGTTCTCTATGACTCCATGACTCACAGTTTCGCCTGATTCAGAGACACTAAGGGAGTCATGACATTGACTCTATAAACGTTGGGAGTCGACTCTCGGAGTTAACACTGACTCCTTGCAATTTTTTTGGGTCAGCTTTGAGTCAGTGCTACGACTCTGACTCTTGCGTCATGTAATACAAGATATAGAAAATACGGTAGGATAATATGGAATAGTAATCTGAAACTTGCATTTTTTCACTTGGGCCCTCAGTTATTCATTATTGTTTATGCAGATCAATGATCCAGTGGAGACGGATCTAGCAATGGTGAAAAGTTTATCGTTGCCGCTCAACTGTAAACCTTCAGTACTACCCTGTCCTCATTTGTCACTACCCTGTAAGCCTTTGCCATTACCCTGTGAGCCTTTGTCACTATTCTGTGAACCATTGACGGTTCTTTCTATGGGAATCATAACACTTCCGTATCGAATTGTAAGCACCTACGTAATTAAATGTAGATTAGAATTATGAGCATTTAATTACTGTAACATTTAAAGGTCCCTCAAAGTAATTATGCTCCAAAACAATTACAATCCGGAATCAAAACTGAAGTATCTCCGTTAGCGACCGTGCTCCCAACTGTTCTGCTTTCGTCTACACCCGTTCGTTCTGTACGTAAACCATAATATGTGTATGAGGTTTGATGATATCAAAAATCATGTGTTTATCTGATTCTAAGGAATAAAAAATGGCTCTGGTGTCTACCATGAGCAAAAATCCTCCATGTCCTAGATCAAAATTCTCAAACTAAAACATCGTTTCAAAAACAGTATGAACGAAAACAGTCGATTGAGGCGAAGGTTATTTTATCCGTCTCAGAAGACACCATTGTAAATAAAAAAATATTTATTTGGNAACAGTCGTTTGAGGCGAAGGTTATTTTATCCGTCTCAGAAGACACCATTGTAAATAAAAAAATATTTATTTGGTAAAATGAAAATCTTCAAAACCTTATAAAAATTCAGTATGAAAGGCGACGTACTTACAAGACAAAAGAGTACAGCGACTGAGATGAAGCAATAGCGTTAACAATTTACTGTAATTCGGGAAGATGAGGATGTAAGTGTTAAACGAGAAAGGCTCTAATAGGTTGTTGCACACTTGACATTTTTGTTTATTATAACAGTACAATGAAGAAATTAGGATTCCATCTTTCATGCACACGGTTACTCNGAAAAATGAAAATCTTCAAAACCTTATAAAGATTCAGTACGAAAGGCGACGTACTTACAAGACAAAAGAGTACAGCGAGTGAGATGAAGCAATAGCGTTAACAATTTACTGTAATTCGGGAAGATGAGGATGTAAGTGTTAAGCGAGAAAGGCTCTAATAGGTTGTTGCACACTTGACATTTTTGTTTATTATAACAGTACAATGAAGAAATTAGGATTCCATCTTTCATGCATACGGTTACTCAATCGTTGGCTAGAGAAGCTAGACTTTGGATCCGGCGTCTCATGTAGCCTCATGAAGTGTATAAATGAATTTGTGAGAAAATTTAATGAATTTGAAACGGACTGTTTTGATGTGGGACGAAAGGAGGATCAAACAACTAATTGAGTATGATTAGCATATAGAGAGCCGTTGCCACTTTCTAGTTTAGAAGATGAAGAGTTTTTTGACCTTGACTGTGACCGCAATAACAAAAGCTTCGTTCTGAAGGACGAGGAGGATAAATGAGATAAGGATTACAATGTAGCAGTAAACATTTTGACGTGGGCCGCAAAGAAAATTCGCCACGGTGATAATTGTCGAATGTATGAAATAATTTGGAAATCTAAGTGTACTATNCCCAATAACAATTTCTTCGTTCTGAAGGACGAGGAGGATAAATGAGATAAGGATTACAATGTAGCAGTAAACATTTTGACGTGGGCCGCAAAGAAAATTCGCCACGGTGATAATTGTCGAATGTATGAAATAATTTGGAAATCTAAGTGTACTATGATTACAAGTCCCACTGTATTCACAAAGGAAGAGTCGTTTGTACGATGTAAGTGTGAATAGGGTGATTATTCTTTTAGTATTCCAACAGAATTTAGTTATGGAGACAGAATCAACGCAGATAAAAAATTTTTTAGCGATTATTTATGTGATATGTTTAAGAAAGCCTTAAAAATCGTTACTTCCAAACGGTATGCATGTTTCAAAAAATGTTTTAGATTGATTAACAAAATATATTGTTATAATAGGTTGGATAAACAATTGCCCTACTAAAATATATATCGCTAAACGTAGGCTAGTAATTCAAAAATTGCTCACTGCTAAAATATTCAGTATGGTGAAATTTCGAAACGAAGAATTCAAAGTTCACAAAAGCACAAATACTACCATTGAACAACTTANATTCAGTATGGTGAAATTTCGAAACGAAGAATTCAAAGTTCACAAAAGCACAAATACTACCATTGAACAACTTAAACATGTAAAGTTAGGTTTGCTTGGAATCGCTTACACTATTTATTAGCTATATGAAGTATAACGTTCTAAACTAATAAATTATTAAGTTTGAGTATTCCACTTATTGCTAAATAGGTTGGATTAAGGCAGCGGGTCTTGACGCCTACCGCCCAGCAAAAAAATCCCATGCCTACCGCCCATGCCTACCGCCCATGCCTACCGCTTATGCCTACAGCCCAGCATAAAATCCCATGCCTACCGCCCAGCAAAAAATCCCATGCCTACCGCCCATCCCTACCGCCCATGCCTACCGCCCATGCCTACCGCTTATGCCTACAGCCCAGCATAAAATCCCATACCTACCGCCCAGCGAAAAATCCTATGCAAAAATTCATGCCCACCGCGTTACATCCCAGTGTAAAATACCAATGCTACACCCCTGCTTAAGTTATATAAAGCTTTGACAACCGCAGCCTAAATCTCACCTAGACGTATTCACGCAAACACGGATCGGTAACATGCACNGTATAAAGCTTTGACAACCGCAGCCTAAATCTCACCTAGACGTATTCACGCAAACACGGATCGGTAACATGCACAATCGTGATTGAGATAGTTGAGCGTGATTGCATACCTGTAACGGATATTGCGTTCAGGTATGCAAACCATATTTCCCAGCGGCGTTTGAACGAGCCGAAGGCTCGTTCAAACGCCGGATTAAAATGCTATGGATATTCCAACATAATGAAATTTAAAGAAACATCATTTCCTTTCTTGATTCTCGGAAATAACGCTCTGATGTCTGAAGATATTAAAATTAGCAGCTAAACTTTATTTCAACGTTTTCAGATCTTAAAGTGAGTGTTGCTAAATGTTAAGTTGCCTAACAGTTAAAGTCTATAAAATAAATGTTTGAAATTCTCCAAGATCTTGATCCAATTTATTCTTGTACCATATTTAAGAGTTGGACAGTCAGATTCTTACAATTTTAGGATTTCAGTGGGATATTAGGTACCATACAAGGGAATGAGAATTGGATTTAAAGAATTGAAATTGAGAATTCGCTTGTGCTGTATTTCGGAATTGGGCTACCATACTTTCTCCCGCGGCTCAAGAATCAGATTTGAGAATTGAGAACTCCCAATTCCTAAAATGTTAAAGTTAAGAATGTCGTCACTATACTTTGGAATTAAAATTTTTTATTTGAGAAATTGTAAGTATTTTCGCCCAGTTTAGGAATTGAAAAGTTTCAAAATATTTGAAAAGTTTTCGAAGAGAATGGTGAGATTTGCCTCCACTTGCCTCTTGTGATTGGATTAGTGATAAATTTTCGTCACAATTTGAATAGAAGAATAACTCAAACTTGTTTTGTTTTAGTAATGATTAGGTATGCTATTAAGTATATGGTACAAGCATTAATGCTAGATTTTCTCACATATAATATTTACACTGATACTTTCCGTCAACTGTCAGTCGGATGAAAATCTACAGACTTTAGGTCTGCCTAATATACCATACATACTTCTAGTAGAATATATAGGTATATAGTTGTGTATGCTAGTACCGGCCTGGCTTTTTAAAAATGACAATTTTTTGGTGAAGAGAGNATATATAGGTATATAGTTGTGTATGCTAGTACCGGCCTGGCTTTTTAAAAATGACAATTTTTTGGTGAAGAGAGTGGGATGGGAAAAAGACAGCAGAGTAGAACAGCTGTTGAAGAGACAGATATTTTTTTGTCATTTTTAAAAAGGGTAATGTCATACAGAAGAGTTGGAGGTATGGTTTGTGTGAAGGAAAATAAGGAACAAAGTGTATTTCGATTTACNATATATAGGTATATAGTTGTGTATGCTAGTACCGGCCTGGCTTTTTAAAAATGACAATTTTTTGGTGAAGAGAGAGGGATGGGAAAAAGACAGCAGAGTAGAACAGCTGTTGAAGAGACAGAAATTTTTTTGTCATTTTAAAAAAGGTTAATGTCATACAGAAGAGTTGGAGGTATGGTTTGTGTGAAGGAAAATAAGGAACAAAGTGTATTTCGATTTACATTTCTATTTCTAATGGGTAGTGTCTACTTTGATGTAGATTTCGAGTTGAATTTTTAGAAGCATTGAATTTCGATTTTGATTGAAATCTGAAATTGGATTTTGATTTCGACTGNCATTTCTATTTCTAATGGGTAGTGTCTACTTTGATGTAGATTTCGAGTTGAATTTTTAGAAGCATTGAATTTCGATTTTGATTGAAATCTGAAATTGGATTTTGATTTCGACTGATGTAAATTACAAGTGTGTATCAAATATTGCTTGACTAAAGAATCAACTTAAAATAATAACTGCAAATTTTTGCAACTTTCGAAAAATAATTGAAAATTCTATTTTTGAAATGCTATCTCGTACGTCTTCAAACGTCATGAGTCGTGGAGAAATGCAAAAATCCAAAAATTAAAAAAAAAATGAAATTTTACTTCGAAATAATTATGCAAAAAAAAAACGAAAAAAANTGCAAAAATCCAAAAATTAAAAAAAAAATGAAATTTTACTTCGAAATAATTATGCAAAAAAAAAACGAAAAAAAAATTTTTTTTTTTTTTGAAAAACTGTCTAAAACATTTTCAATTAACGTGGAAACCCGAAAAATTTGTAAATAAAAATAAAAACAAAAAAGAACAGAAATTTTACGACCACCCAAATGTATAACGCAACTCACCGAGTCACGCGTCAGGTGACTCAGANTTTCAGTTTCCGCTTCCGAATTCACAGAAGCGGAAAGTTTCCTGTTTGAGTAAAATCGGAAAACAGTTTATAGTTATCCGTTTCTTCAGAAACGGACAAGAGTTTTCCGATTTGAAACTTCAGGTTTAGGTTCTACTTTTAAAGATCCGGAAACTGATATACAAGTTGTCCCACCGGCAAAATGTGATTTTTGCTGCGTATTTTCGAATACAAAATTTTTTTACAGTGGGACAACTTGTAATATTCGACTACCTGAAATAAGTTATAGATTTGCAAAATTAAATCCACCAATTGAAACTTATAATCGGCGCTTACTGAAGCCAACAACACTATTGAAAAAAATTTTTTATAATTGAAGAAATCTGACCCACTCTGCGCTGGTGCTAAAATTCGAACATGCTTTCCGTCCCAAGCTCCTAGACAATTAGGGAACTGCCACATAGAGTTGAATTTTTCTGCTTCTTCTTTCCATTTGATGGACATATGTGGTTTTAAGTACTTGTCTTTCAAGCATTTGCAAAGAGCTTTGAGGATCTCACGCAAGAACTTAGAAATACTGGATGGTGAAATCCTGTAACTCATCGCAAGACTAACTTGTGAGTTGCCGCTGGCTAGATATCTGTACATATTAGTTATATATGCTTACTAGCTTCGAAACCTTAGTTAGTAATAATTTTCACGGTTAGTTTTACCTTAGAGTAATAGCTAATTTTTCTTCTAGAGAAATTGGGCGCAGATGGTTTCCTCTGTTTGGTTTTATAAAAGCTCTGATACTTTCAAGAAGAAATAGGTAGTTTTCCTTATCCATTCTACAAGTAAATATTGCCAATATTAGATTTCTTAATACTGCAGCATGTGCCAATAAATAAAGTATACCTGAAGTATCGTTGATGGTATTGGTCATCCGAAACCAGTTCCTTTACCAGTGACATCTCCCCTAAAGCATCCCTACGTCTAAATATACTACGGATGTATATACTCCTTCGCCGTTTCCGATTACGACGACGACGTAGCGCAATAAAAAGTAATAAATCAATCATTGTTCAGGTTAGATGAATATATTTACATTTTTCAAATCAGTATAACTTGAGTTTTCAGAAAAATACTATAAACTAAAATCCTGTTTCAAGATTCAGTTTTACGTGTAACCGGAAACTGAAACCTGATTTCGATTTATAGTTCCTACAATCCGAATTGGACTCCCAATGCGGATTCGGAAAGTGGATTCGGAAACCCCGAAAAATTTGTAAATAAAAATAAAAACCAAAAAGAACAGAAATTTTACGACCACCCAAATGTATAACGCAACTCACCGAGTCACGCGTCAGGTGACTCAGAGACATGATTCAGTGACTCTCATTTCACTGTTGATTCAGAGTCTCTCAAAATCTGTGACTCTAAGGAACAGATGTCAGAGTCAGCGTCACGTGACTCAGGAGTCACTGAAGGAGTGAAAGTCATTCGAAACCCTAGGTAAAAAATCAGTCTTTTAAAGACGGGTGAATAGACATTATCACTCCTTACCACAGTTGCAACTATTCGATCTTCGATCAGAACGAGATCGACAAAGATCGAGATCGGGATCGACTTTCTTTGTTGAACAGAAGATCGAGATCGACATCGGCACTTTTTTTACAGTTGGTAGGAAGATCGAGATCGAGATCGAAACCTACCTTATCTTTGGTCGAAAGACCGGGATCGAGATCGACTTCCACCGATCTCTCGATCTAGAGATCGAGATCGAGGTCGATAGTCGTCGATCTTTTAACCAAGAGATCGAGATCGAGATCGATATTTTCACAGGGTGTTTGAGATTGAGATCGGCTAATCTGATTAACTAGTGAGTGAGAATTAATTAGAAACTATCAAGAGAAACTCAATATTCTCTACCACAACCGCCTTTCACCCATTCGTTCACATATATTTTGCTCAACGATGCTTCATACCATAGTGAATAATCTTTTTATTTTTTATATGGGTGTATGTTGATAGACAGAACAGCTGACCATAGTAGTTTTGCGTTTGTTACTACTAGCGTGAGGCAACGAATGGGTTCTTCATATTTAGTGTTCATTTAACTTCTTTGTGCTTAATGAAACATCAGATCTCAGGCTACTCAATTTTCACCACGCTCTCAGCTACTCAATTCACGTTTAAACACTCCGGAGTGTTTCATTTTCAGTTCCACGTCTGAAAGGAGGTATTTTTTCTCAAATAAATAAATAATTTAACCAGCAAAAAATTACTTATATTTTGACAAAATTTCATCAATAACCTATCAGTATTATTCATGAAATATCCTAAATGTATAAGAAACGTGGCAAGAAGAAACGAAAAAGTATTACAATATAGCATCAAGAGTATTATCAAAGATACCACACCGGTGTGGATACCATTTTGAATTAATCCATCGAATCGTTAATTCTAAGCTAAAGTTATTATAATTAGCCTAGATTATTCAATGAAAATAATAGTATCTATTTCTGATGCGAAACCAGTGCTACATACTGATGAATAATTTGCTTTTAAGATTATTCAACGCTGATTAATAAAATTGTTAACAAAGATCTCAAATGTTCTAAGAATTACAGAAAGTGGCACATATTTCATTTGAATAAAAATTTAAAATATAATTACTATTCATTGCAGTGAGAAATGAAACATCAATTTAAATTTAACCGCATCAAATTGTTGCGATCAGTATAGATCGAAAGAATTAGATTGACAAGGAATTATTTTAATCCAAAAGATCGAGATAAACATTGGCATAATTGTTCTTCCAACCAAAGATCGAGATCGAGATCGATCGATCTCTTGACGAAAAGATCGAGATCGCGATCGGTAGTAGTCTATCTTTCTTTCGTAAAATCGAGATCGAGATCGGCACCAGTCGATCATCTCAGAGAAAGATCGAGATCGATATCGGCTCCCATCGATCTCGCCATCAAAAGATCGAGATCGAGATCGATGTCAGTGGATTGTTCTACCAAGCGATCGAGATCGAGATCGGCACCAGCCGATCATCTCAGAGAAAGATCGAGATCGAGATCGGCACCCATCGATCTCGCCATCAAAAGATCGAGATCGAGATCGATGGGTCAGTGTTGCAACTGTGCTCCTTACCTTTTTTTTGTAAAGTTTTTAAATCGTTTCGTTATTCATAAAAATAAAATACCTTAACTACAACAACTATGAAACGACATTTATTGAACTGGAGTTACAATTTACTTTGTGGCAGTACAGAATCTTTAAATATCAANATAAAATACCTTAACTACAACTATGAAACGACATTTATTGAACTGGAGTTACAATTTACTTTGTGGCAGTACAGAATCTTTAAATATCAAATCAGGTTCATGTATTCTTAGATTAGAATCCAGACNAAATCAGGTTCATGTATTCTTAGATTAGAATCCAGACGAATCTGTTCGGAAGTAGGAAAAAGTGACTATGCTCTGGTATCAACTGAAGAGGCCAAACGATTTATAATAGACTGTATGATGAAAATTGGAACTCCAAAACTTCATGCTCAAGAATTGTCTGAAGTTCTTGCCGCTGCAGACTACAGTGGCCACTTCAGTCATGGATTAAATAGACTGGGTAGTTTCGAAAATCAATACCACCAAAGGCAAACATCTTGCTACATTAATTAACTAATTAATATATTTGATCTGATAGATTTATACGTAAAAGATGTCTCCAGTAGGATGTGTGACGGGCATGCTATACCAACTTTACTCAAAGAAACACCTGCTACTGGATTTGTAGACGGAAACAATGCCCTTGGTCCTGTGGTTGGAAATTTTTGTATGAATCTTGCGATCAAGAAAGCAAAAGGCGTTGGAGTTGGATGGGTAGTTGCCAGAGGTTGGTTAATTATATGTTATGTCGATTGTACAGGGTGGGTTATCTTTATTGTTTTTGTAGCCGCGGAAGAGTTAAGAGCATTAAATATAAAGGTATTACAGTAAACCTCGGATAAGCCGACATCGGTTACCACGGACGCTCGGTTACCACGGACCCTCGGTTACCACGAACCACTTGGTCCGGTCCGCGCCCTGAGATAGGGAATTTGTGTATAAATGAAACGGCTAAGCCGAACTCGGTTAACTCGAACCCTCGGCTACCACGAACGCCTTTCCGTGGTCCCAGTCCATAAGGCGCATGCTTTTTTACCTCGGTTAACACGAACACCAATTAATTGATCAATTTTTAAAGAATCTTCACCTTTTTTNGAGTTAAGAGCATTAAATATAAAGGTATTACAGTAAACCTCGGATAAGCCGACATCGGTTACCACGGACGCTCGATTACCACGGACCCTCGGTTACCACGAACCACTTGGTCCGGTCCGCGCCCTGAGATAGGGAATTTGTGTATAAATGAAACGGCTAAGCCGAACTCGGTTAACCCGAACCCTCGGCTACCACGAACGCCTTTCCGTGGTCCCAGTCCATAAGGCGCATGCTTTTTTACCTCAGTTAACACGAACACCAATTAATTGATCAATTTTTAAAGAATCTTCACCTTTTTTCTTACAAAATTTAACGAATAACTTCTTTTCAATGAGTTTTCAAACATTGAAATTCGACAGAAAATGAACCAATGATATATTTTTAGTCATTTTTAGTCTCCACAACATCTTAACTATTATAAAGTAATGGTAAATTAAAACTACCTCGGCTAAGACGAACAAATTATTCCCCAAGTTGTATGTTCGGCTTATGCTTAAGCCGAACCTCGGTTACCACGAACCATATTTTCCGGTCCCTTGAAATCCGGCTTATCCAAGGTTTACTGTATTCTATATTTGCTAATACAGGGTGGGTTATCTTTAGTGTCCCTATAGTCGAGGAAGAGATAAGAGATACACTCATAGTTTCACTTTTATATGTTGTAGTCCGAGGGAAGTAAGCCTCTGAAATTTACACTCTTCTCTATGAAATTACATTCCAAAAATCAAAACGGTGTCATGGCGTGTGACAGCTTAAGACTAGTGTTTCAACCATGCACTTCATATGTTATTCAAACTAGAAGGGGTTACTTGTGATTCTATGCGAAGACTAACTTGAAGGGAAATAAATGGCGCGAAAATCATAACCCAAATTCAAATTATTAAAAATTTGAATTTGGTTTATGATAGNGAAGACTAACTTGAAGGGAAATAAATGGCGCGAAAATCATAACCCAAATTCAAATTATTAAAAATTTGAATTTGGAAAATTATGATAATTTTCATTTCCGCGCCACAGAATACTTTCCTCAAGATAGTCACCTAATAGAATCTCATGCAACCCCATTCAGTTTGAATAACATATGAAGTGTATGGCTGAAACCTTAGTCATAAGCGGACCGACGCCATACGACCGTTTTTCTTCTTCTAGAAATGAGATTGGAAAGAGAAGAGTGAGGATCTGGCGTAGCCAAGTTGAAAAACTCCGAGGCTTCACTCCATTTGACTACAACATATGAAAGTGGAAGAATGAGTATATAGCCCTTAACCTAATACGGCTTGCGATTGATAAGGGTGTAGATAATGTGATTGGACAAACAGTTAGCTGATGTCGATAAGTAAGAATCAAATCATGACTTTATTATAGAACTTCCTTCAGATTTTACTATGTAGTTCTAGACTGATAATTTAGGAGTTTGTTTCGGTTACGATTCAAGATTAAGGTCAAAGGTAATTTGGTTTTCATTCATTTCAATACATTTTTATCACTTTGGGTTTATGGAGATTAGATTTCATTAGATATTTTACCCATTTGAGACTATTCCATACTGCCAAAAAGCAATTGTATTTTCTGCAGCTTTTTTCTTTCTATGACTCAAGGGTTACTTTTAAAAATGACATTTTACTCTAGTGTAATAGACATTTTGAATTTTAAAATAAATTATTTTAATTGAAGTTTTTTTAATGGAGTTTCTACGAACTATCAAGACAAGCGTCGGTTGGATTTAGGCAGCGGTCGCTGATGCCTACCGCCCTGCTAAATTTTTCCATTACTACCGCCTATTAAAAACTTCCATTGCTACCGCCTAACCCAACCGCCAAACAAAGAGTAGCATTACTACCGCCTATTTCCTACCGCCAATACCTAAAAAAAGAATAACAAAACCTAAAAAATAACCTAAAAATAAAAAATAGAAATATATAAAAATAAACCCCCCTAAAAAATCCTAAAACAAAAATAAAAACCTTAAAAAAAATAAATAAATAAATAAAAAGATCTAAAAATCAAAAAAAAAACCTAAAACAAAAATTACAAAAATCCCAAACAACTAAAAAATACAACAAAAGAAGGTTAAAAAAACGTAAAAAGCCAAGACAAAGGAAAAGCCAGAATATAATAACCAAATAACCAATATAAGGCGCAAGGTTCTTTGGAGTTTCAAAAATGTCGGTACACCATTCTAAGATTTTTCGGGTTATCATCAGCTATGCTTCGGGTAACATGGATATTGCTAGTATGTATACTTATACCTTATGATTCCACCTTACCGTTTAGTTTACGGGAAGCTATACTTTTACTTCGTTTAGTTAAACGAATCAATTGCCACTGAAACAATTTTAACGTTTAATAAGCTAATTAGGAGTTCCAGCACAATCTTAGCTTAGAAAGTAACAAGTGTTTAAAAATAGGAAAGTGTACGGTGTTTGACATTGCAGTGAAAAAATTGAGATAAAGCTGATAAACAAACCTGCGAACTTTGATATATAAACTAACTAAAAATAAATTGAAGTTACTAATGGTTAATTGAATATGTATGTTTAGTGTTTATTTTTAAACTACAGGTTCAAATCATTATGGAATAGCAGGTTGGTACGCTCGTCAAGCAATGAGACAGAATATGATTGTAAGGCACCACTTATAAATTACAATCAGGGTGGATTGGTTAAAACCAAATGGTTTTAACCACTGGTTTTAAAACCGCTTGGTTTAAAAAAACCATTGGTTAAAACCAAGTTAAAACCAAGATCGAGATCGGGATCAATTGTCATGTTGGCACTGAAATCGAGCTCGAGATCGGTGGATTTTTAGTCGTTGATCTAGAGCTCGAGATCCATATTCATAGATCTATCGGTCAGAATATCAAAATCGAGATTGGTTGCCGTCAATCTTTTTGCAAAGTGATCGTGATGGTGATCGATATGAGTCGATATTTGCATCAAAGTATCAAAGTCGACATCGGCATATGTAAAATTTAACCAAGATTCTCAAAGTATTGAACCCTTAGTTACGGCTATTAAGATAGAGGAGCCAAATAGTTTGTTGACTTGTTTGTTTGGAGAAACTGGAATTTGGAAGTCTGAGTTAGACTTCCAGTTGAAAAATCACTTCCATCAATAGTAAATGGTTTTGATTATATTATTTTTATTGTATCCCTTCTAATTGTAAGTTATATATTTTTTCAAAGTTTCAATTAGTATAATTACGTGATTTAGTCATGTCAATTAAGTGTAAGTTTTGCAGTTGTTCTTTTGAAAAGGATTCAGCCAGAGAACAGCACCGGTAAATAATTAATTACATATTAAACTAAAAGTAAAAGTTGAATACCATATAAAACAACTTTATCATAAATTTTCAGCAAAGGGAATATTAACTCTCACCGAAATCAATTTATTGGAGAAACGGTAGACTGAAATCCAAGCAAATCCTCTTCTTAAGAATAAAATGAAATAAAATGAGAATTAAAAAAATTAAGTGAAATTGAAAATCACCATAGTAGCAAAACTATAAAAAAAATTTTTGGCTCCTCTATCTTAATAGCCGTAACTAAGGGTCAATACTCTGAGCCAAGAATTAAATTTTAACCAAAATGTTGGTTTTAACTATAAAAGCCCGGTTTTACACAAAAAAAAAGGGTTTTTTGATTAAAAAAAAAATACTCACCACTCTGATTACAATACAACTAAACTAATGTTTTGTGTGATCTTGTAACGAATGAGAATTTTAATTTTTTAATTAATAGGGTATGAGTTTTACAAATACAAGTCCATTCTTGTCTCCAACAAGGAGTAAAAAAGCTGCTCTCGGGACGAATCCCATCTGTGTAGCTGCCAAAGGGTCATCTGACAATGAACAGTTTGTTCTGGATATGGCAACTACAGCCGTTGCAGTAGGGAAGGTTGGGCTTTGATAACATAAATACAATAATTTGGTACATTGAAGTATTACATCTTCAAAAGAACTTTAGATTGAACTTCAAAAACGGAAAGGTGAAGCTATACCAACTGGTTGGGCACAAGATGTCAATGGACATATTACAACAAATGCTTCAGAAGCAATGACTGCTAGTTGCCTTATGCCTTTAGGCGGTTCAGAAATCAATAGTGGGTACAAAGGATACGGATTAGCTATAATGGTTGAACTTTTCTGTGGAATATTGGCTGGTGAGTAAATTAAACTACATTTTCATTCTTTATTTTATAATTATTTTAATTCAGGTGCTGCCTATGGCCCAAATATAAGAAAATGGATGACAGCAACTACTCCAGCCAATTTAGGCCAATGCTTCATTGCTGTAGATCCAGTATGCTTTGCTCCTGAATTTGGAGAAAGATTAGGAGATTTAATTAAATTTTTACGGTCTATGGATCCTGTAATTTAAAAAAAAATTATTATTCCAGCTGAAGTAACTTACTTCAAACAATTCTGTACTCTAGGTTGATCCTGCGAAACCAGTTTTAATCGCCGGTGACCCTGAGGCTGAACACAAGAAAAGTTGACAAAGAGGGTGGAGTGCTTTATCACAAAAACCAAATTGAAGTGTCGGTAAGCTGTACATAAACTATTTTGAATCAATAGCACTAACAGGTCTATGTTTAATCCAAATCTAGATGAAATTGGCTGAAAAATTAGGAGTTGCACCTATGAAAACATTATAAATTTTCAAAGAACTAGTAATATAAAAATAATATTTCTGTAATTCAATTAGACATTTATCTTAGTACTCACAGATACAAACAAGTGGAGTAGTTTTTATTTTTTGTATTAACTCAAAAATGTGTAAAGGGAAACAAGTTTCTGTATTTGTTTGTACACCTATGGATAGTTTTTATAAATAGTAATATTTTTATTGCACTATATGTTAAGGAACTATTGCATTCTTCTAGGATTTGACATATGATAGATAATTTATGATTATATAAATTCATAAATTAAAAGTTTTTTCTTAAATTTTGCCAAATTATAATTAGAGCATTGAGAAGGGGATCAATAATGATTGATTACCTTTGGTAAGCATACAAGCGGAGTTATTTGTGGAAAGTAGATGAGCGGAGATGTGAGTATTATGCGACAATCAAAACAAGGCCGCAGTCAGCAGGAGACACAACATCGGTCCAGAGAGTGTTTGTAGCAAAATCTCGTTCGGATTACGAATGTTTGACGCAAAGGATGCTTTAGCAGCGCAGCTATTTCAGACAAAAAGTTTTGCATCCAGTCATACCTAAATTTTCGAGGACGGGTTGTTTGTGGCATATTTTTTGTGTCATGTCAATACAATTTTGATGTGATTTCGTCACATACAGTGTATGTATGAACAGACCGTTATTTTACATATAATAGTCATTGTCATAACTGATGGTGGGATTACATGAGGGTTGGTTAGAGTGGGTATCCCTGTTCATTCTTTACTAATACACACTGTGTACGGTGAAACCTGTTATAGTGAATCCGTGGCGATTGGCAAAATTGCTTCAATGTAGCCGGAGTTGATCATATCCATATAGTGAATGGACGCTAGAATAATAATTGTATAATAATAAATAAGGGCTCAGTACAGAAAGCGCAGTTATTGGTTTCAAAGTTTAAAAAAATTAGGTTTCCATTAGGAACAGATACCTAGGTAAAAGTTAAACCTGACTATAAGTATTGTAATGTATTCAGAAACATTAATTAATAAATTAATTATACGGTTTCGAGACTAAATCACATACCTCGGAATTAAAATTTGGTTACAATTAAATACTAAATCAGTAAGCAACACCACACGTAATTTGCATAAGCTTTAAAGAAAATATTACATTTGTTTAAAGGTTACGAAAGATTAACTATACGAAAATGCAACACCATTACAAATCTGGTGTCGTTGAAAAGCTCTTGCCAAACGAAACACCAATAGTTTAGCCGTTTGACCTCATGAGTGATATGTCAAAATTTATTATTTGAACATAGTCAAATGAGGTATGATTTGAAAGTTCTTGCAAAGCTAAATGCCACTGCACCACTAGTAATGTTCAAGTAGTGGTGCTGTTGCAAAGAGCTTTGCAAGAACATGAGGATTCAAACGATTCCCCATTTGACGATCAAACAAAAAATTTTTAATGCTATTCTCAGACAAGAGATGTGAATGAGTTTAAAAAGCTGGAACATTGGTACATTCGTGTTTGGTTTGGTAACGACTTTCCAACGACACCGTGTATTGAGCTGATCCAGCCTATTCCGGTATCTGATGTTGGGAAACCCTTACAAATCAACAAAGTGATGTCTCACAATAAAACTTTTCGCATCATCTACAGCATAATCAAGAGCACATTTGGCGAATTTTTCATCCAATTCTATCGCATCCGCTATAGGCCGCGTATTTGCTGAAAATTTGTTTTCGCAATTTTTCGAAACTTAAAAATCATCAAGTGCTGTATCTGCACTGGGCCCTTAAATTCAATAGTTGTTCATTATATCCTAACATTTAACTATAAATTCAGCTGCGTTTCAGTAGAGAAGTACTGGTTGAAGACTGGTGGAGGATGGGTCGTACAATTGTCCAGCAACAAGACAGCTTTTCGGTTTTATTTCTCCAAAGTTGTTTCACTGAATACGAAATTTGGCAAAAAATTGAGAACTCATCTAAACTTTCTTGTTTGCCTTCAAAGTAATTGGAAGTTATTCAACTTTATGGTCTTAAAACATCGTGGGTTTTCAATTTTTCCAATACAACTGGCTTCTACTTTTCCCATACAGTTGTGTTTGTGCACAACAGTGACACTGAATCGACATATTTACTCTTACATCTGAAGTTAACTAAAGCTCACTGATGCCCCAACTAACTCAGGGTGTTTAGATGGGAATAAAAGAATAAGGATCAAATTCATCCCGGAATTCATATATATTTCATGCGTGTTCGCTAGAAATGGATAAAAGTAGGGGCAAGTAGGTTTGGTTACGATTCAGTGTATCCGATTCCATTAAAGCCTGAATACATACACATAATTATTATTTTAGAACCTTCTCATAAATTCTAGAAAGCCCATTTGAAAAATATATTTATTCTCTCTAGCTTACCTGTGTGGATACTTAGATGAAAAGCTATATATTTGATTAAAATATTAAGTTACAAGCCGCGATTTATTCCTCTTGAGTGTATGCTATTGAGAAACTGCAACAATTTGAAGATATGCTGGTTACCGAATATATTTTTCTTGTAAAATTTGACATCCAACTCCCAAATTGGACTTGCATATTAAATTTTATTCACTCTTTTAAAAAGAGATTCTGAGCCTTCTTGTATGCTAACTCGAAACTAAAGAGCCTGAACATAAAAGAGCCGTGGTACATCTCAGAGCCGGGCTCATGAATTTTAGCCTTGCGGCACACTACCAAATGTGGAAATTAAAATTGAATTAAAATACTTTGCCCGAACAACTCCACAAAACTTATTTGCAAGGACGACCAAACGCATAATTTGCATAAAATTGCATAATCGTAATTATTCCTTGTTTATTTCATATTTCTAATGTCACTGTATCAAGAAAAATTATGACTATTGACACCAACTTGTCCCGCATAAAACGCATAAATTGTATAATTTTAAAGTAGCGTATAATTTTTCATAATATCGCATAATTTTGCACTGTATTGCATAATTTTGGGAACAAATTTGGAATTTTGATGTTGTTAGGCAAATAATGCCCAACTATTTAATGAATAACGTAATAACGCATCAGTCCTCGGCACCATATCTAACATTACCATTGTATAGATCTTGCATTATAGTCTCGGAGGTAAACTTGGGAGAAAAGATATTTCATGTAATAAGCGGTTAATGTGAAGCAGAGAAATGATAAGTATTAAGGCGAAGCCATTTAGCACTGGTACTGATTTTCGTGTAATAGATTATTACAACATTGGAATCATCATGTTGTAGGACGGAATTTTCAACAATTAATTTGACAGCTGGACAATATTTAAAAAAAGGATTGGTGGAGTGGAACAACGCTTAATGCTATAGCCAAATTATGAACACGAATTTGTGTTTTAAAAATGTTGCTCTTAGTTAAATCGATATTTGAAAGCCACGATTTTATTACTCGGAAAGTTTGTGAAGATTTTCAACTTTAAGGTTGTCAAGTTGCGATAGCGTAAAACTGTATAAATATCACTGACCACAACCTTAGAACTAGTGTTGTGAATCGGATTTCAGCGCATAAAATCGCGTAAACTTAAATATTTAGCGCATAATTTCATATTCTTGGCGCATAATATGGCGTGAAAAATTGCATAATTTGGTCGTCTTTGCTCATTGGAATACGTTTCCTATTATATTAAGTAGAATCTCACATTTTTTACTCAACAATATGATCGTAAAAATTCACTGCTTCCAAATTTCAAAAATAACATATACAACATTCGACAGTTCCCGAGACCGTATATGGAAAAAAAATCTTAAAGTTTTAACGTGAATGCTGTACATGATCGGATGGCAAGTTAAAATATGCGTAGAAAAAATTAAGAATTCGTGGTGTTCGTGAAAAACTTATTTCACAATTTGATTAAATAAGAACCGGTTAAGTTTTCCCAATGGAGTTATTTACGCCCCGATACTGACTCAGTTATTATTAGGCTGAATATTTGGCTGGCGCTTTTTCCTCCGGCGCTGACATTTTGGCGGGAAAGGAGTTGGTGAAAGTTTTTAGGGTGTTTTGATTTTTGGTTTTACAGTACATAAATGTTATTTTTTCAAAGATTTTGTATGCCTCTTCTAAATTTGCGACACATATTAATATTATGATTATTTTTATGAGAAAATTACAGACACTTTACTTATGTAGATGAACAAATATTTTTATAATCAAAACCTTAGTATATATTATTCTGTATCATTTCTCAAGCATGTGTAAATAATTATTTGCATAAAAATTACATATAAATTTGTTCAACCAGATTATGTAAGCCTAAGTTTATATTTATAAGTATGATTGGGTGAAATTATGAGAAACGCGTCAGAAGACGAAAACTGATATCTCAATTTACTAAGAAACAGTTCACAAATAAAAAAATTGTTTTTTACTTGTAAATAAATCCACTTCAACTCTAATCTCACTGAATATGAGCAGAAACTCTTAGATATTCCCCAGTGTCAGAAATGAGAGCGACGCTTTCAGTTACGTAATATTTGCTGCAATTTCTTCCAAATCAAGAATTTCAAACTACGCAACAGAAAATTTGAAACATGAATACTTGGTTATACATTGGGAAGTTGATACTCTACCTGGTGATAATTAGGTCAAATACAATTTTTGCTAGAGGTCAAAGCTTAGAACGATTAGATATTTCGGCTCTAGGGCGGGAATTTGAAATTGGTTCTCTCTACAATGCCCGAACTCAAAATTTCTTAGGTGTGAATGTTCTCAAATCACCACTGGACAAATCGTTATTAAGGACAAATGAGGCAAGTTTGATCATGGAACGTCTCATTCTTCTTCAGAGCACAATAGATGTGTATAGAGTGATGGACATAGAACCAGATTTGGCCATAACTTTTGCATCTGGTGACACTAGTATCAAAGGTAACTACCCGTTTTTGTACAACACTGCACAACGAAACCCTGACTACTTATCAGATAGTACATATCTGTATGCTAAAATTATTCAAAGTTCCCAACAAACATGGAAAATTTCAGAATCATCTCAGAACAATACAAAGATTGAGTTTAATCTTTTACAAAAATATGACACGTGCACTCACATTGTAATTGAAATAACATATGGTGGAAGCCTTATTAGTTACTTAAAGTACCCTGCTACATCCGGCGCAGGTGTAAATGGAAACAAAATATTGGAAATAAACCAAGCACGAAATACAGTTCCAGAATCTGTTCAAATATACAGTGAATTTCCAATCGTTAAGCAACCACGAAATTTATCGGAAGTACAAGATATGGGTGCCGACATGTCATCATTAATTGGTGAATCTAAAAAACAAATCAAATATGGATTAATTTCAATTTCTGCATTTATGAAATATTTCCCACCATCCTTTAATCTACAGTATGATGAGAATGAACTTTCAGAAAGTTTTGCAGAGCCTAGTGATACAATTGATTTCTCAACATATGATGTTCACTACATCAGTAGTGAAATATTACAAGAATTAGTTGTAACATTTGATGAAATTTCATGGACTCATCGTCACTTACACAAATTTGTTAAAAAAGTTGCTCAACATAAAGCTCATCTTCTGCAGTCAGACTTCAATGCGCTTCAGCAATTATTGTCAAAATTTGTTGCTTCTGTAACCAAATTTAAGTTAGATTTAAAGGTGAATTTGAAGTCTGTTCGTAGCGGCACAAAAAATGATGCTAGTTTACAAGATCTTCTGGATCGTTACCATGGAAACCAAAGTGAGTACTCCCCCTCGGGAGTCAATATGACAATGGAAACAAAGTTTGTAACTATTAAAAAAACAATTCAATTTTATGAAACCGTGAAAGCACGTGGTGGCTCTTATTTGGATCAAGGGACATATTTTGATGAAATTTTTGATGGTGGGAACTATAATTTTACGTATATTTTATATATAACGAATCTCAATGCTGTTCCAAGTCCACACTGGATAAGTACACGTGAAATATTTTTTGGACTTGCACAATCAGGAAACAGATTATGGGTTGTTGACTGTAGAATTCATACAGTATATTGTAATGGGTTCGATCCACCTATTATTCATGCCTACAAAGCAGGAAAACTCATTTCTCAGAACTATAGAGGGAGACATACGCAGATTCCAACGGAAGAAGATTTAATAAATTTGGAGGCAAAATTTAATCTAACTGCAGATATTGTTCTAGACACAGTTGACACGAAATTTGATAAGTTGATACGTAAGTTTCTTTATTATTTTTAAATTTAACTAAATATGTCATCAGTAGGTTAATATGTGTATTCATAATTTCAATACTTTCTAACACCTTTTCGCGAAATGTATGGTTTTAAATTAAAATTTTTGATTATATATATTAGTTAAATTATAGCTAAAATACATTACGAATTAATGCTTGTTAATATCTAACAGTTTTAAATACTTAAGTTGAAAAGCTTACACCTAATATGATAGAAATGACAAAAATTCAACTAACCTTATAAACAATATGCATACATTTGTTAGAATATTTTACATTTGATTTCAGATATGCTTCTTATATCTCCTAAACCAAGACTATTTTTGTACAAAACTAATTCAGGTAATGAAATAATTTACCGTTTAATGAAAGAGGATGGTTAAGCATTGTATTTGTAACTTTTGACCCATTTCAGATATTCCTATTCAGAAATTAGACTTTCAGTTTAATTCAAGAACTCGTTGCATTAATGTTGCATCTCAAAAAAATTTTACACAGTTGGGTCAAATAGATCGACAAATTTTACAAACTTCGGGCACATGCGTCCGACTTTATGTTGAAGAAGACTGTGATGGTTCGAATTATATATTTTATTCAATGGATATTGCAAGGGATTTGCATGATGTGACAGGAGAACATATTGGTTCAATCGGCCCATGCGTATTGGCCGATGTAAAGTTGCCTTCTACAACAATCACAACAGAAGGCACAACATCAACTACAACTGAAATACCCGTCATAACGTCGACAACAACTAAACCGACAACAACGCTGACAACGACGCCGACGACTACGCCGACGACTACGCCGACAACGACTACGCCTACAACTTTGTCACCAGGTAAATCATTAACTCAAAAAAATTGCAGCAAGCGGGTTTAATTTTATTGTATTTATTTATTAGCATGATACTTATTGAATCAAAAATATATATAGGTATGCGCATATACAAGGCAAGAACAATTCTGCTAACTCCTTAAAGCTGCAATATTTTGAAATTATGTCCCAACCTCAAATGTGTGTTTGAAGTAGATGTGTTGTAAAAATAGCCCGTACTCCGCTCTCCGGCCCGTATCTTGGTGCGGTGCGACTCAGTTTTTTACAATTAAGCGCAGAAGCGGGTTCGGTGAGGGTTTTAATTTGGTAGCTATGTTTTAGGGTAAGGTAGGAAGATGGAAGTTGCGGCGCACCTCAAAAACAAATTTGTCCTAACAAAAATGAAAATTTTCAATTAAATAATTTTTTATCGGCAAACTATTTAAAAAAAATTATTTGATACTCCAACCGGAATAAATTATTTAAACAAATTCAAAAATATAGTGGCTACGAAAAAGAATTGGTTCATATCGAATATATGATTAATTTTTTATTAAATTCGCTTAACATTTTTGATTTTCCAATTTTAAAAGCATAATTTTACCGGAATATAAATGTTTATAGATTAACATTTTAAATATTTCAATATACGTTGAAATATTTAAAATCATTATTGTTAGCCACATGTTATAAGGAATAAATAAATAAAAATAAGCTATCCATAGTTTTATAAATTAATAAAAATTGCTAGAGATTCAAAGTTACCAATAAGCTATTACAATATCATTCCCCATAAATAACCCAGTAATCAACAATTCTTACTAAAAAGTATGAAGTTATCAAGTACGAAATGGATAAAACGTAATAGCTGTATTTTAATAACTACAGTAAAACATGGTATTTCTTTATATTTTCACACAGATGTAGTAACGGTGACACTATGGAAAAGAAAAGGATCTCCAGGTAAAATAAAAACTTTCTTTTTTTGACTCAGTCAATTCTTACTTCACCTAATTTACTGTGGTATTATATGGTTTGACTTATGTTTTAGGTGGATATGTGAGGTATACGTATGACCCCACCGGAAGCAATTTTCTCTGTGAAACGTATCGACAGCGCATAGTTGTTCAATCAGTAGAAACACATGGTGCATGTGTAAAACTTTTTAATTCACCTAACTGTACTGGATTTGCAACAAAAATTCGATCCAAGGCGGAATATTTTAAAAAAGATTTGTATGTTCACTCTATAACTGGTTGCTAATTTTGGAATGACCTCAATTTGTTGTAATAATTAGTTTGACTTATATGAAAAATTGCAAATCTGCATATATCACCTTCTCCCGTAAAAACTATCGATCTAATGCAATTGAAGAAACAAAAAATTCAAAGAAATAAACTCTTTTTACAAATAAGTATTATTTTAGAAAATATATGATCAAAACTAGTAAGTTCTACAAGCGTAGCAGAAATGTGGTTGTGTGGAATATCCTTTGTTTGCTTCGCCAATTGAAAGGTTACTATAAAAATACCCAGCAATTCGTGGCAACCGCGAATCCACAAAAAATGAAGAGAATAAAAAGTTTGGGAAAGAAGATGAAAGAAGAAGGTTGCATAGCCGAGTAACCAATATATGAAAAGCATAACAAATTGAAGATTAATACGAGATTCTAAATCAACGAAGATGTCTATGGAATGGCTGCATGTTGGAAACACAGATTATTGTACTGTTCTTAGTCTCTTTCTTCGCTCTTGCTCTCTAGCTACAGTTGACTCCCCTGTCGCATCATTCAAATACCTTCAATCTTTGCAACTCCGTTGTTTGCTGTTACTATTAGTTGCTATACACTTTCTCCGTACTGTTTTGTTTTTGTAGAAACAGGTTACAGAATCCTTCTTGAAAGGATTTCAATATTTTCTCAAGCGTGCCTGTATCAATTTCATTCGATCTAACTAGCGTAAGCTACCTATTGTTTGAACTAAACCAATATTCAAAAATCTAGTTTAATGTCAATAAGCAATTACATACACTCCTCCCACTTACTATAAACACACTGGATTTTGAGACTAAAAGGCCGCTCAAATCGATAAGCGCNCGTAAGCTACCTATTGTTTGAACTAAACCAATATTCAAAAATCTAGTTTAATGTCAATAAGCAATTACATACACTACTCCCACTTACTATAAACACACTGGATTTTGAGACTGTAAAGGCCGCTCAAATCGATAAGCGGTAACATGAAATATGAAAAATGGTAAACAATCTAGTTTAAAATAAAACCCAGATGAGTTAGATTTAATTCTCTTGAAATTGTTTTAGTTATTTTGAGTTAAAAAAAAATCGGGCTTTTTTACCTCCCACAAACCATAAACACACTTGCTTTCACTTTACTTTCTCCGCTATTACTCGGTAAGTGCTATATATTATTCAAATATTTTGATCTAGGAATAAACCTATAACGTCGAACGTCGAACTATGTCACAATTAATTAAAAATATTTCTAAAAGTAATAAAAATTTCCGTAAAGTGATGCTAATTAAAATTATCAAATTCATCACCATGTAGTTCATATATTCTATTTTTAATCTAATGAATTTCCGATATTATTTCTAAAAATTTCTGAACTGGTTTGCCTGACTACAAAGCTGAGAATTTGAAGCCTGAAGTAATAAAAATAGATCATGAAGAAGCCTTGTCAAATGTGTCATATGTCAAAGGGCTAATTATATACGAGAATTGAGGGTAATTAGTTTGAAATTCTTTTGATATGAAGCCATATTCACAAGTAACTGACTTATGATTTTCAAAAACTCCTTATTTTCTAAATTTTAGACTCTAACTACACTGCGTTAGGCATATTTTTAGATGTATAGAATACAATTGGGATAAGTATGAAAATTATACGAAAAAAAATTATGAAAAGGGTAGCAATCGAACCCGGTATTAAGCAACCCTAACCCTTTCATTTACGCCACCTCGCTAACTACACCTCATTCAGATGGCAGCTTCTCAAACGCACTTTCAACATTAACATCAATATTGTGAGTCAACTCTGACTCATGAGTCAACTCATGAGTCAAGAATCGACTCCTGAGTCAGAGTCATGCAATACTCTAGTTCAAATGCATTGTGCATTCGTCNAACTCATGAGTCAAGAATCGACTCCTGAGTCAGAGTCATGCAATACTCTAGTTCAAATGCATTGTGCATTCGTCATCGAACATTAAGCAGCGACATCATTCTGGATTACATGACACATCACGAGCACATTCGCAAAAGTCTATTCGCCGATCCGGATCATCCTCATTGAGAAGTTACAAGGTTAAACAATAATTTTCTTTAGCCATTCGGACTCATCACCGAAAGTTCGAGGAAGAAATATTACGCAACTTCTCCAGCAATTTATATACTGTGTAAACCATGAAACCAACTAAAAAAGTTTCTCAAATGTTGACGACATATCGGTATCAGAATCAACGTTGTGGATACTATTTGATATTGATAACACAGTGATAAACATTTCTACCCAATTATAATGAATCAATAAATTTTGAAATAAGGTTGAGATATTTGATTACGTATTCCCTGACATTTAGCTCAACTTCAAAATTTATGACGCCTTTGAAAAGCGAATAAGTACATTGATACAATTCAAAAAGTTCTATTTGCAAATTGAATTGCTTTGTCGAAATGTCAGACGGATTTGACTAACTTTCAATAATGGTTGAAATGAATTGTTGTTACATGGCATTTCTGTTTGTTATACGTAAAACATTGTAATATTATTTACATCTAACAAGGAAAACACTTTAAAATGTCACTCATTTCCAGTTCCGNCGCCTTTGAAAAGCGAATAAGTACATTGATACAATTCAAAAAGTTCTATTTGCAAATTGAATTGCTTTGTCGAAATGTCAGACGGATTTGACTAACTTTCAATAATGGTTGAAATGAATTGTTGTTACATGGCATTTCTGTTTGTTATACGTAAAACATTGTAATATTATTTACATCTAACAAGGAAAACACTTTAAAATGTCACTCATTTCCAGTTCCGTGACACTATTTTCGCAAAAGGGTAGCAAATTTAACTATGTTTCAGTACAAATAAGCAGTGTAACAATTTCTAAGAATAATAATAAATTATCTTTTTGAAGCAAACCCTCTGAATGCTTTTCGTGTGCAAAAATTTTTTGCACATGGTTTTTATCATTTGCAAAAAAGTAACTAAAAGCATGCACATTACTTTTAAAGGTGGGCATACTTTATTCGCAAATTTGAAAAATATAAATTCAATCTAATTAAATAACAAAAGCAGGGTACTAACGCAGTGTGTTAAAATAAAGTCAATCAAAGTAGGTAAATGTCAAATAATTTGTTAAAATGCAAAATTTTCATTGATAATTTGAAAAGCTTTGCAAATTGCACCGTAGTCATAAAAGATGAGTTGATGCTTAAACGAGGATATTCTTAGCGATAATAATTGTTTTAAATTGGTAACAATCAATTGAGTAATGGAATATTAGGANTATAAATTCAATCTAATTAAATAACAAAAGCAGGGTACTAACGCAGTGTGTTAAAATAAAGTCAATCAAAGTAGGAAAATGTCAAATAATTTGTTAAAATGCAAAATTTTCATTGATAATTTGAAAAGCTTTGCAAATTGCACCGTAGTCATAAAAAATGAGTTGATGCTTAAACGAGGATATTCTTAGCGATAATAATTGTTTTAAATTGGTAACTATCAATTGAGTAATGGAATATTAGGGAAGGAATAGTTTTTTCAATTCGATTTGTGGAAGCAGTACACTAATATGAAACGAAAAAAGAACAGAACTAACATTTAAGCAAAAGTTGCAGATTTACGCAAACTTAGGCAACAAAGTGAGCAGGATAGTTGTCCCATACAACTATGACATTGACAACAGTACAGTAAGTAAAATTCTGAAAAATCGGGACCAGATGCGAGCAAAAACACAGTTTAGTTAAACTTGCTGCAAGCAAAAAACAATTTAGTTGAACATGAACATAATTCCTAGTATGGGTGAACTTAAGAAAAGTCTTGAGAAAATTAAAATGCGGATTTTTTGTAATGCTACAAACGAACGAGTTTCTAAAGATGCTAACTATTTCTTAGAAAATTTGGACAAAATCATCATCAAAAAATTTTTGTTGTGTGCAGAAAAAAATTACTGACTANCTAGTATGGGTGAACTTAAGAAAAGTCTTGAGAAAATTAAAATGCGGATTTTTTGTAATGCTACAAACGAACGAGCTTCTAAAGATGCTAACTATTTCTTAGAAAATTTGGACAAAATCATCATCAAAAAATGTTTGTTGTGTCCAGAAAAAAATTACTGACTATNTTGTGTGCAGAAAAAAATTACTGACTATTTTTTTTTGCTTAGACGTAAGTAATTTTGAGCACTCACTCTGTCATATTAAAATTAACAAGTAAGCCAAGATTCACAAATCCATATTTTGTCACCAAAGACCGTGTTAACACTATAATTAAAAAAGTTGCCTATATCGCTTTCTGTCACCTTCGCTTTATATCACCAAAAATTTGCGTCTCCTTGGAATTGACATTAAACGAATTTCCCTGTATATGAAAACTAATGTGAATATAAAAAACTTTAGCGCTTCCCCTTCCCCCTCCAGCCAATTCATTGGTAACGCAAATTTGTGCAATAATTTTTCTTATGGTATTCACTTGATGATGGTATATGTTAGATTTAAAATCTAGGACATACGTTCGTGCATCTCCCGTATTCATTCTGTCTTTAATAATGTTTTTTATAAAAATTGAACAAATTCCTCGTTTCTTAGCAATATTGAAGTAATAGGTCAACTTATTTGACCTTGTCTAATGTTCTCCATGGTTCTTGATCTTGAGCCGGCTATTGACTCAAAAATACTTCTCATAATTTTAGGAAGCCCAGACCCAATGACTGTCTTTGGCTCTTTTCTGTTTTTGTGAGTCAGAACCAAGGCTCACATGAGTTGGCTCACCAGCCCAAAAGAGCTATGGCTCAGTGTCTCACTTTCAAAAAATAAAAATTTAAATGCTGCAGTTAAAACAAATACAATGTCACAATGAATTACTATTCGACAATTTTGAATTGTGGATAATTCATTTAGCATGAAGTGTTGACAATTCAGTCAAGGCACATTATAATTACAATTGGAATTTATAATTATATATAAAATCTTAGTTATGACAGGAAAAAGTTTGACAATTTATTACCACTTCTCAAACTGTTTACAAGTGTCCCTTTAGTCCCAAAACTTGAATGAATTCTAGAAGTGTAAAAACATTTTGACACTTTAGTGTGGTTCCTGTCAGTCTGAATAACTTACAATTAATTTATCAGATTAAGATTAATTTACCATCAAATATGTCAACATGACTTTTCCCAACTTTAATAAAAACAAGTACAATTGAAAGTAAAAACATGGAAATTGACGAGCAAACTAATTAAAAAATTTGAAATTTGGTATTAAGAGAATTATCAAATTATTTTACAATTGCAGACATCAGTCGAAAAAATACCACTTTCAGATTTATTTAATTCAAAATTCAAAAACAGTTTGGTATCAATGGTCAAACAGTAAAATAAGCCTATCACAACACTATTGCCAAAGGAGATAAAACTAACTTTGAGAGTTTGATATAATATTTTATAAGCTTACAGTTACAAATACAGCATTTAATAAGACAAAAGTATCTTCCTGTGGTCATTCAATTGCACTAATTTGGTTGGAGATAGCCGTTTATACTCAAGTCTCAACATTTTAATCAAAGGACTTTAGATTACTTATACTTACTACTACTACCACTAACTTGAAATTCACATATTTTTTACAAAATTTAACTACTCCCGCAGGAATTTTCTCACAATTCAATCACATCACATGTATTATTTATCAAAAGTACATCTAATCTCATTTTGATTAGCATAAGCTTTGTTAGAATTCTTATGCCATGGAAAGGATAGACGTCTGACGCGTAGTTTTTGATAAGAATCTTGAAGTATGTATGTAATGAGTGAATGCGAGCCTTTTCCTACGTAACAGAAAAATGACAATGAGATTTAAGTTGAGATTAAAATTAAAACATAGGAACCTAACTCTACCTATGAGTTTAAATGAATAATTGTGAAATTAAATCATTTACAACCAAATAAAATCAGACAGATCCAAATAATTCAAATTTTATTCGAATCTGATTGGTAATGATAAAATACAGACTGCTTTCTCTTGCGAAAAAAAATATTATTTCCTTTGAATATTAAAGAAAGAATAAGCAGAATTAGAGAAATTAAATTAGTCGCAAGGACAACTAGCTCCAAATAATCCTTAAACTGAAACATCGATTGTTTACATATTAATAGCTGTTAGTTTAATAGTATGAATCAAAATAGAAAAAATCTAGTCTCTGCGATCACTAAAACAGAAAAGTTATGATATTTTGAAAATAAATTTTTTTGATATTTATTTGAAATGTCGATCTCCTAGTAAATTATTTCATAGAAACATCCAAACCGGAATTAAAAGTCGGATTTAAATTCGAGAATAAAAACCAAAATTTTTTGAATTTTGAATTTTATCCAATAGGAAAAACATGGAACTATTGTAGCGCTGAAACTGAATTCAGATTTTTAGATTCAGTTTTGTTATAGGGAGCACTTAAATACTTGCGAAATTTGAATTCAAAAAAAAATTACACAAAAATTTATAATTTATATATAAAGTATGGCACTATTTCGATCAAATTGACAAATTGAGCGAAGAAAGCACTTTGACAAAATGTCCACAATGTGGCCATTAATAGATAGTCTAATAAATTTTTTGAATGAGCTTTTATACATTTTTTATTCCTGACATTCGAAATATATATATNTAATAGATAGTCTAATAAATTTTTTGAATGAGCTTTTATACATTTTTTATTCCTGACATTCGAAATATATATATTTTTTAATTTTATAATAAAAAATCCGATTATTTGTTTCAATTAAATCCGTTTATTTTCAAACTCAACCTAAAACTGCCAACATCTTATGTAAAAAAAAAGTTGAGTTTAGGAGACGACTGGAATCAAAATTATAGACACCTGCGTTATCTAGCGAAAGTGCATGGGAAAAAAGTTTATTTCCTAAGATAAGTAATATAATGGTTTGGACTTGATATAATGGTTTAGGAAATATTTTCTTGCACTCTTTTCTAGTTATTTTGGATAAAAATTGTAATTTCTGAAAAACAAGTTTATTTTCTTTGAAAGTGGTCTTTAGCACTATTTTATTGTTGGACCATGCGGAAACCAAATGTTTTTGATTTTTAAAATAAATAAATCTGAAAGTGACATTCTTTCGATTGAAGTCTTCAATAATTGTCAAATAGTTTTCTTTCAAGTTTAGAAATACGATACTTTACAAATCTTTCTGTGGTGCTTAGTTTCTTCAAATTTGTAAATGTAAGTTGCAAAATATCATATTACAATTGTAGAATTGTACTTTATTGTAATATAGGGTCATAATAAAAATTAATTTTGACATTAATTGAAGGGATTATAATTTTTTCTTCGTAAAATTTATAGACTTTTTTTAGAATCCTGGATGGATTGTATGTTATCGGAATCTGATGTACCTGGCTTGATTTAGCTAGCATAAATTGTTTATCATCTGCACTTCAGATGATTCCTGTCACACTACAATTACGCTAAATTTCGGTTCGGTTTATCCGATAGGTTTGCAACCACATATATCAAGCATCACAATAATTACTGTTAAACTATTACAGATATTTCAAAAATTTATCTTTATCAAATAAATTATCCATCTAAATAACTTCTTTATTTTGCAATTTGCAGGGTTGGAACATTAAAAAATTGGATTTGAGCTGCATATTTGGTCGTGGTAAGTAATTGAATTGATTCGAATAACACATATCCAATCGTCAGTCAATTATCTTTTTGCAAACCTATTCCACTAACTCAAGCCAATTTATGTGTTCACCTGTACATTTTATTGAGGACAGGAATTATAGCTGAGTATATAAGGTTCGTATTTTGAAAGTTCGGCATCAGTTCTAACACATTTTTTTTTCAGAGAAAAAGTAGCATATACATTTTTGTTAAAACCACATATTTTAACAGCAAAATATTTCTAAGTTGAGTCATACAAATTCAAAATTTGAAACCCTTTTCATTTTACGGACAACGGTAAGGAATTAACTAAAAATGAGTTTTTTGTTTAGAATGTTTTACGAATTTGAAGTATTATTCAAATTGTGAAGCATAATGCTGGTATACATGAGACAACACATTTTCAAATGAAATAATAATGTGTTGAATGAATTCATACCTAACGTTTTCTTATTTGCAATTACAGTTGTTAGATTTTTAAAAAGGATGTATTTAATTTTGATCCTTGTGCTCTTTACTAAAAAAAGTGCTTGTTTTATAGTCATGTCCAATTTACGTTACTAAGAAAATAAATTTTCGGATTAAATGGTGTTATTTTATGAAAGAACATGTAAAAGTAAGGTAACAGGAAAAACTCAAGTTTCTTGAATGAATGTGTAAAACGTTATGATTTATTCAAATTCCAGTATTTTCAAATATAATTCTGAAACACTACAGTCGAAGATATGCGTCTCAGAATTATGTTCAAAAAATTTGATTTTTAATAAATCATAAATTTTCACCCACACTTAATTTTTAGCCCTATTACCCTACTTTTCAATTTTNAATTTGATTTTTAATAAATCATAAATTTTCACCCACACTTAATTTTTAGCCCTATTACCCTACTTTTCAATTTTTTTAAATAAAGAAATACCATATAACCGTGACTAAAATTTCCTTGATAAATTTCATTGCATTGCCTAATAAAATACGGACTTTCTCCAGCAAACGATATAGTGCCAAAAGTAACTTGCTTATGTTTTAAAATTCTGATTGTATACATTAGCTGTCTATAGTCTCTTTTGAAAATGTTGTAAAAAGGAACAAAAGTGTGAATGATGAAATCAAAAGATACACAATTATAACAAATTAATAAATCTTTTTTTTTCTAATGATTTTTTTTAAATTTTTTCTTAAGGCTTATCCTAACAACATAACTTTCTCTACCCACATTAGGCAGCAACTCAGATAAATTTCTATTGTATCTTGAACTGATCACGCTGAAATCCACATTTCATAACTATGGCTATTTTACAAATTGCTCTGCTCGTTGCAATTGCAGCAATGACGAAGGAAGTCGTTCATGGAATGAATATTCTACCCAACACAACAGGTGAATTTCTCCTTCCCTTTGGTTACAATAATTTAAATTTTTTATGGATGGTACATAATAGGGATTGAATTCGTTTAGGTCTCTTTCTTTACGGTGGTAATGCTTAAATTGGGAAGTTTTAAAATTGAATATAATTGACAGGTTAATCATGTCTTTCAAATTTAGTTTGAAAAGATGGAGCTTTCACATAAAAAAGAAAGCTATTTCGATGTAGTTTCAGTTATAGGTACTGTTACCAAATTAATATGAATTCTACTTTTAACTTATTAGTAAATCTACGACTCTCGTAGACTATAGTCAATTATAGTATTATAGTCAATTACTACAATCAATATATTGCAATACCAGCAAAGGAGTTACAGAAGTATTAATATCAGCTTTATAATCTGATGAACTCACTAAAACTTTCTGAACCTTTACAAACAAAGAGATACATGCATGTGCAACAATATGTATGATATATGATATACTGATTTATTAGACGTATATGTTTTATAAATTTCTAAAAGTCTTAATTTTAGTGTTATCCATGGGTTCCAATTTGTAAGCAGTAAAAACCAGGTGGCTCCTGAGCCACTGGCTTATCAAGGTTTTCTATGCACGGTTTGTGATGACCATGTTTATTATTTCCACAAGATTTTGATTTTTTGCATCTTTGTGATGTGAGAGGTTGACTGGAGTTACTTTCTCTGGGTATTTATAAAATTATACATTCACTCTCGTCATAAATGTCCATGTATATATAAAACAATTCGTGATAAAACTTAATAGATATTAATTTAAAATAAAACACCGAAATAAATCAGTCAAAATACAGCAATCCGTCCATAGAACAACACGAGCACTCGAAAAGACTGGTAACCATTTATCTGATATGTCAGGCAAGACAGAAGAATGTAAAATTTGTAATTTCTTCCGCAGCACCACCTCATCACATAGCTTATTTTAGTGAATTAAAGATTTCTGATTGAAAACAAGATAGCCATGGCTCCCTAGTATTGGCGTTGGCTCTCAAAGGAACAAGTAAGTACCACTCGATGCATCTGACTCCCAAAAGTTTGAGATCAAACTCGGAGTCAGATGCAGATGCAGAGCCAAAGAGCCAAAGAGCCAACACCATGGAGAACACTACTAGTTTTAGAGAAGTCCATGTATTTGATTTTAGAGAATGGTTCTGTCATATTTATTACGGCTACAAGGAATTTATAGTTTGTGTTAATATTTTGCGCTAAACAAAAGTTTAGAGAATGACGTTAAAATAACGATATTTGTAGTCTTCAGGTTTTCAAAATACGATTTTTTTAATTGTACATACACGAGTATTCAAGTGTATGCATATAATAGAGCAGAACCCAAGAAATAATTTCAAAGCAGACCACGAGCAGAGCACAGGGGAAAATGTTTAATAAGCCAGATACAGCCCAACATATTTCACATATAAAGTGAAGGTTTTTTACTCAGTGGGTATGTTTACGAGTAGACGAGAATTATACATGCGCAGTGGACATTTTGATATTTCAATAGAACGCGAGCAGCTTCGAAGAGATGTTTTTAAAGCGTCCGCGAAGAAGAAGGGTGTGCAATAGAGTACGAACTCGAGCAGAGCTCAGGGAAATTTTTCAAAAGGGCGTGAGCCTGAGTGGAGTCGAAAGAAGTATTTTCAAAACAGTTTAGTGTTGTATTTAGCGAAAGTGTACCTCACTTTTTTAAACTTTAGAAAACTAATGGAACGGCCTGTTCCTACACTCCAACTAGTGTTTTTTGGAACGACTGGAAGTTACTTTTGACTCATGCTATTTGCTGGAGAAAGCTGTGCTCCAAAAATTATTGTCAATTAGACTTCATAAAACAAATTTTTTTAGATTATACTGTTTACATGTTTCGGAACATTTGTTTGGGACATCTAGCTTCTCATCTACATTGTCCCAAAAGAATGTTCCGAAATTACAATTTTCAAAAAATNTTGTCCCAAAAGAATGTTCCGAAATTACAATTTTCAAAAAATTAACTTTTTTTCTAGACGTCGCAGAGGCTTCATTAAAAAAAATTCTCCTCTCTACTTTCGCATAATCTTTCTGAAACATGTAAACAGTATCATCTAAAAAATTTGCTTTATGTTGTTTAATTGGCAATAATTTTTGAAGCACTCTTTCTCCAGCAAATAGCATGGGTCAAAAGTAACTTCCAGTCGTCTGTTAGGTTACGTTAATAATTAAGTATATTATATGTAAAAAAATGTCAAGTGCATTTCCTTATGAGTGACGCAAGTCATTCGTACGGAAATGAAAGTGACATTTCCTGATGGCCATGAGCTAATAGGTATAAAGCCAGAAACTTCAATAAGCTAAAGAAGAGAATAGGATAGGATAAGAAAATAAAAGAATAATAATAAAGACAATAAGAATAATAGTAATAATAAAGGAATCAATCCTACTTAATCCAAAACAATAATTAATAGATAGTTGGATTATGTTATCCCAATAATAAACTATTACATTTAATAAAAGGTAATAATATTTGCCAGTTACGGTACACAAACCCAAATTCTGTTACTTATTCTCATTCAACCAAGAAGAAGTGGCTTGGAGAAAGAGTGAGCAAATACCCCGAAAACTCACTAACGATTAGGTACAATACTGAGAGTTACAATCCCCATAGATTCTTATTCTCAAGTAAGAGTAGGAATCTAACACGTCCCAAAAACACTGGTTGGAGTGTAAATTACTCCCTAATATTCTACTTCTTGCATTAATTTCTTTTAGTTTAAAAGTTAAATACTCTTCGGTTGCATTCAACCTAGTTGCAGTTGAGGTTGGCGAGAGCTCAAGGAGCAATTTTATTGGACCCCGAACGAGATCAGCTCACAAAATATTTCTTTGTAAGAACTATAGCCGGTGTCAAACCCAAACTGAAACCACGACCTTTGATTGATACAATATTGAAATTCTTTAAAGCCTTTCTATGTTCGTTGATTTATTGCCAAATTTGTGATACTGTGCTGGTACATTGAATAATATTTAATTTTATGAAATAAAAATTTGTGTAAGGCGTTCTGTATCGCTCCAGTAATGGCAGTATACAGTATATATTTTTTAAATTTTGTTGCAAATACCTTGGCATTCGACCTAGACAATGCCATTAGCTGGGCGTTAACTAGGATGTTTGTTGGGATTTTATAATGTAGAAAATAAATATTTTTTTGAATTACTTCCTTCTTGACAGCTCGCAAATTGAGCTTTACAGTTTCACCTAGATGTCACGTTTTAGTTGACATCGTTCTGATGAGGGTGTTGACAAATTTGTCCTCTTTGATATCGTTACCGTTGAAGCACTGGTGAGCAAGCGTTCACCAATTTTTGTTTAGCTTGAATCATCCAATACATCAGTCAAACCGCCGACTCAAATTTTTATATCAATGTAGAATTGACATTATTATGAATCAATGATGTTAGTGGTTGGATGCATCGGCGGCCGACGAAGCAACTAGTCAATGCATCGGGGAAACATTGTCAAATTCATAATAAAAACAATACACAGGCAAGTTATATGTGAGTTCTACTGCGTTTGTGTAGACCGATTTTTCAAGATCGTAAAAATATCTGTGAGTGCCCATGCCCAGCTCCAGAAATCGAATACGGATGATATTTATGCAGTTAACTGTTTTTTTGTTGCCGCATGGGATGCACACGCAGATAAGAAGAAATGAGAATTAACTTCTCATTTCTCATTGGTTGTGTATTTTGTTTACAAATTTAATGGTACTTAAAAAATTTTATTTAGGAAAATATTGCGAAATATAAAGTATCCTTACGTTTGAAAATATTTTTTGCTCGTTGCTTCTGTTTATTCCACAAACTTCCTTCAGTTAATCACCACGCACTGTCAAAACCCAATTCTAATAAAGTGATTGGGTGATTTCAGGTTAGTATGTGGAATACAGTGAAATAATAAAGCTGCAGTACGCTTGCGCCTGATCGTCTCAATCTCCTCCCATAAAAAATTATTCCACTCCTTATGCAAACCGATATCCGTCAATACTTCAGTTGAGATATACCTTTTTGTTTTAACTGTCTTCTTAACTTATACGGCACGATTCGCTTTGTAAGGACACAGGTCTTACACAAATTTGTACTAAAGACGAAGTACTTTTAATATATCCATTTAGCTATGCTGTCAATTATTCAAAACTTGTATATATTTTGTATAATACTAGTTATGAATTGTAATAATATTCCTTAGAATTATCAAAAAAATTGAAAATATATATTGTACTGTAATTTGTGTTAACATAACAGATACTCCAGGAGTTGGAAGAATTGCATTAGGAATGCAAGGAATCAAAAATAGTCAATATGACAAGTAAGACCAATCAACTAATTTGCTAAAGATCTGTCTTTGTCAGTAATAAAAATATTAGCGTAGAAACCCAACTATTAAAACCATGATCCTTATCCAAATTCTTTCCCATCTAACGTTACTATTGATGACTATGCCACAAATTTGGTTTTTATAATAAATGTTAAAAGCAACAGCCGGTACGGAATAGTCACATACGTTTCTTTAACAAGACACGTTTAGTCCATCCTATAACTTTGATTCATTAACCACATTTACTTGATGTTTTTTACAAAAAAAAAATTCATTTTCATAATTTTGGTTAAAAATGACAAATGACCTGATTCGTTTCTTACAATTAAAAGAAATTATTGAATCGATTTTCTTCCAGGTATTCGGAACAAGATCAGCCGAATTCAAAACATTCCCCGCGAAAACTGATTGGTAAGTTTAATAAAAATGAAACCTACAATGGATTCCGTTTGTAATAACGTTGTACGGGTCCACAATTTGGGTATAATATGGGAAAAGAGTACTAGACAAAACCTGTGGTATTTTTGGTTGATTAAATCCGTGTTTCTTACAATCGGAATTCACTGTATTACTTAGTGAAAAGTTAATTTATAAATACTAAACTTACTTTCTAATAGCAAATCCGTTTTCGAGATCAGAATTGAGCCGTCTGAAAAGAAATAGTGTGTAAGTGATGTTTTNCAGGAATTTCTATATACCATTTGTCATCGCGATTTTGTATTCTAAAACCTGGATAATATTTCTCTATTTCCGTATTTAGTACATTCATAAGTTCTATTACGGTAGTAATATTTGTTGTAGTTGACACAGAAATCTCCGCCCATTTTACTATTGCTAATCTAGAGTCTTCAGTTATTTCAGAGTTTGTTACATAAGGAAACATTCCTTCCTTGATTAGCGAAGAATCCATAAACTTATATCCGTAACTCACGTTATTCCCATAGTAATTTGTCTTGTCTAGAGGATAATCCAACGTTAAATCTTCCAAACTTGTTGGAAGTATTATTCCCAGCAAATTTCCATATTCGAAAATCTCTAAAATTGGAGTATCTTTTTCTATACAAGGCCGTGTAAACGTATATGTACATTCAGCCAATGCAACTTCGTATGTACTACTGTCTAAATTAAATGGTCTAGACAACTGATTTCGAAAATTTGATATAGTGTTAGTTGGAAAAAATGCTGGAGATGCATCACTTTGCAGATGTACGTAGAAATTGTCCATTCTCTATTGAGTGTGACTTATTACTAAAAGACATCTAATGTTACTCAACATTTATATATTCTATATTTTACCGATATAAATTTTATTCAATTGGTTGAAATCCATTCCTCCTTCCAATAAATCTATTTATACAGATTTGTGAGAGTTAATTCGGAGTTACCAACTCGGTTGGAAAAGACCTACTGTCCATAATGTTAATCCTACATTTCTCAATGCAGAGCGAAAAACAGACGGATTATGAGTGTTAATTTGGAGTGTTGAATATACATGTAGTCCTCACTGTTAATTCTACATTTCTGATGTAGAACGAAAATAGGTGGATTTATGAGTGTTAATTGGAAGTGCGGAAAGTGCCTACAGTCCTCAATGTTATTTGAAATAACATTGAGGACTGTAGGCAACATACTACTGATAATAATATTTTTTACAATAGTACCAACTATAGCCGTTTCCATTACTATATATTTATCTACCTACTGTCGTAAGTTAATAAAATGAGAACCGTAAAAAAATTTGGAAATTATATTTTAGGAATAAAATTGCGTTCAGTTTATAAGTTTTATGCTACTTTAAATTTCTCTGAATCCAACACAGAATATGTTACGATTTTGTTTTATAAAGTTATAAGATACATTTATATTAAAAAATTTCTTCCGAAAACGGAAAATTTTCAAAAACTTTGTTATTCACAAAATTTGTTATTGTTTTGTAACACGTTTGCAGTTTTATAAACACGCGTGACTCAAATTATAATTTGAGTATTNAATTTCTCTGAATCCAACACAGAATATGTTACGATTTTGTTTTATAAAGTTATAAGATACATTTATATTAAAAATTTTCTTCCGAAAACGGAAAATTTTCAAAAACTTTGTTATTCACAAAATTTGTTATTGTTTTGTAACACGTTTGCAGTTTTATAAACACGCGTGACTCAAATTATAATTTGAGTATTCAGGGTAAATTAAATTGTACTTATGTTCAGTAAACTTTATAAAGTTTGAATACAGCGCAAACTCATTTTTTTTATAATTTTTTAATTAGAAGCTTTTGCTGGACCCACGTGGAAGTTTAAAGTGTCATAGCTATTAGATTAAAAAAAAATCAATAGCATTTGTACACTTTGGAATTAATTGTAGTTGCAATGTGCCTAATAAAAGTGAAGTTAATAGTCAATCTGCTTCATCGAATTCGACTAATCTTTATTTCGAATCAAGGAAGATTTAAGTATTTTTTCAGAATCATTATGCGAATGTCATAGATAAGACTTTAGGGCTTGGTATTAAGTTATATACTATAATTTTATATTGCTTAAGTCAAGTACAAAAATAATAACGTTCAAGTATTTTATGAAAGTCGTAGGTTTAGTCTAAAGATTCTCTGGAATTACTAGTAACAGTTTTTTATGCTTTTAGAGTCAATGACGTAAGGGATAATTATGATAATAAGTGTAACTTCTCGATTTGTATTAGTGTTCCCCATGGTTCCTATTCATGAGTCGGACATCCTGACGCCGACTTCGGAAATGCTCTAATATTTTTTAGGAGTCGAACATAGTGATTCCGGAGTAGAAGCTGGTTGTTTCGAGGTAGGTATCATGGCTCAAGGAGTCGAAAGGATTTCTTTCTGTAATGCAGTCATATTATGTTCCAATTTCGTTAAAACTGTATACATTATAAATTTTATCCAACACCTGATTATAACATCATACATACAAAAAATACTAAAATACTCCCACTTATTATAGGAAGCATTCCATAATTCCAAACGTCATTTTAATAAAATTAAATCATAAAAATGGTAAAATTTTTTGCCAATGTAAACCACTTTACCACTTATTTAACAAACTTTGACATTTTGGACAGTAACATGTAATCAAATAACTAATTTACTAGTGTCATTATGATACCAACGCGGTTAACCACTATACTGTTCGGCATTGGCTGAGGAATCGGCCAATTCTCTTTAATTTTCTTTTAATTGAATTGGACGGATTTTCGATTAAATTATGAACAAAATCAATATAAAATTAAATTTAAATTTACGTTGCAACGCTGAACCCTTGATTCTAGGATTGTATTGATTTCGATGGGCTTCCATAGCCGACATATCGGGGCAACATTATATTTTTAGCATAATTAGAAATACATATCCTTCAAAAGTTTGATATGTTCGATAAGTCTCGATTGGAATCCTAATTTAAAAAGTTTCAAATTCTCGCATTAGACGGAAAAATCTAGCGTATATATTACAAAAAATTGATTTTAGTGGCATTTATAATAACAACTAAAAATTTTTAAACAAAATACCATTTTAGTACAACAGCATTTCAATCTGTATTACAACTTTTGTCATAGGTACATTTGGTTTAGTAACTTTTGACGGTAGAAGTAGATGTATTAAAACTTTTCTTAGTATCCAGGGTATCTTTATCAAGTACACAAACATGGTCTATGCCTTGTGTACTATTCAAACATGTTGGTAGAGATAAGCCAGTAAAAGGTCAATTGACATTACCAAATGTTTTACCAAGAAATATACTTCACACTCAAACAAATCTTTTACTAGTAAATAAATTTAGTACAATTCAATTAAAACGGAGAACTAACTAGTGTGATTATTCTAGCGGAGAGTGCGGCGAGAGGAAAGTTGTTACTTAAATGGTAATTGTAGTAGTTTTTCAGTAAGNCTATTCAAACATGTTGGTAGAGATAAGCCAGTAAAAGGTCAATTGACATTACCAAATGTTTTACCAAGAAATATATTTCACACTCAAACAAATCTTTTACTAGTAAATAAATTTAGTACAATTGAATTAAAACGGAGAACTAACTAGTGTGATTATTCTAGCGGAGAGTGCGGCGAGAGGAAAGTTGTTACTTAAATGGTAATTGTAGTAGTTTTTCAGTAAGTACTGCAATATTAAGTCTGTAAAACAAAAACTATGTATCCATGGTGCTGTATTATTGTTAAACGGATAGTTCACATAGTGATGATCTTGTCAATATTTACGGTTGGTAAATGTTATAGCTTAGATAAGTTACAAATTTCTGCACTTGGGCGAGATGCTCAAATTGGTTCCTTGTATAATGCCAGAACACATAATTTTTTGAATGTGAATATCCTAAAATCTTCACTGGAACCTTCATCTATAACATCAACTGAAGTAAGTCATACCATGGAACGTTTGATCCCTTTCCGAAGTTCAATGGATAAGTATCGAGTTATAAATATCGAACCGGATTTGGCGGTAATGTTGGGGTCAGGTGATACTACTATCAACGGAAACCATCCATTTTTGTCCAGAAATGTACCAGGAACAACCAACCACTTATCAGATAATACATTTCTCTATGCAAAAATTATTCAAAATTCCCGCCGAAGTTGGACAATTCCAGATACATCTGAGAATGCTACGATGATCAATTTTCATCTCTTGAGAAAATTCAACATGTCTACTCATATCGTAACAGAAATTACATTTGGTGGGACCATTGTAAGTATCCTTGAATACCCTATTGTATCACGCGTAAGCCCCGTTCTGGGTATGAACGAATTGGAATACCGTGTACCAACATCTGTTGAAATGTACAGTGACTTTCCAATGTCAACAGAATCAGAAGACTCATCAGAAGTACAAGATCAGGATGAAAAATTACCAACGCGTATTAGTGAATCTCGAAAACCAATTAAATATGGTTTGATTCCTATTTCTACGTTTATGAGAAATTTTCCATTTGTACATAACCAACCAGCGGAGTCAGATTATATTGACTATGACGTTACACAAAATTTATTGGGAACACAAATAACTGATTATTCAACATACGATGTGCCATATATAACTCCACAACTTATGCAAGAATGTATACAAACCTTTGACCAAATTTCTTGGACACATCGTCATCTGCACAGATTTGAGACAAAAGTGGTTGAACATAAGGATCATCTCCAATATACAGATTTTCATGGCTTACAATTACTAATATCTAAATTTCTTACCGCTGTGAAAACATTTAAATCGAATTTGCGAGAAAAGTTAAAAAATATTCTTGAAGGCAAAGAAGTTGATTCGGTGTTACAAGATACTTTAGATGAGTTCCATGGAAATCAAAATGATTGCTCACCCGTTGCAGTCAATATCACTATGGAAACAAAATTTGTATCTGTTAGAAAAGTTATTCAATTTTATGAAGCAGTGAAAGCACGTGGTGGGAATTATTTGGATCGAGGAAACTTTTTTGATGAAATTTTTGACGGCGGCAACTATACCTACATATATGTCCTGTACATAAAGAATATAGACGCTGTCCAAAGTGCGCAGTGGATCAATGCGCGAGAAACATTTTTAGGGCTTGCGCAGTCTGGAAATAGGTTGTTGGTTGTGGACTGTGGAATTCATACTTTATATTGCGATGGGTTCGACACTCCGGTTATCCATGTATACAGAGACGGAAAACTCGTTTCGAAAGACTACAGAGGAAGAAATACAGATATTCCTAAAGAGGAAGAATTAGAAAATTTGGATGCAAAATTCAATCGAACTTTGGACAATATTTTAACAAGAGTTGAACCAAAATTTAACAGATTTTTCCGTAAGTCATTCATTATTTAAAAATATAAAAAAAATAAGTGCGTAATGTATTTATACGACGAGTAGAGTAGTGAATATTATATCCGAATTTTATATTACAGTTTATCTACCGTATGTCCAAAAAGTAGTGATGAAAAATTAATACAAAGGTCAAACTGTTTTAATCTGGTTTTACTAAGAATTATGTTCTTCAAACAAATTTGAATTTTTGAATATTTGAGCCCTAAACAATACCATAGACTCATAGGTATACATATTACTTGAAAGTTCAAAATTGTCTGACTATTTNTTTTGAGCCCTAAACAATACCATAGACTCATAGGTATACATATTACTTGAAAGTTCAAAATTGTCTGACTATTTCTTAATTTCATGTTTTAGATACCTTGCTGTTGCCCCCGAAAGCAAGAATATTGCAATACAGAGACAATTCTGGTGATGATTTTCGTTAACATATTGATATGTTAAATGTAAGGCTGGCAAATAACAATAATTTTTGTAATAGATATCCCAATTGCAACTTTGAATTACTATTTTAATGCAAGAAACCATTGCGTGAATATTGAATCTCATGAGAATTTTACAAATGTTGGTCTGGTTTCTCGACAAATTTTGCAAACTTATGGTACCTGTGTACGACTGTATGTTGAAGGACAATGTGAAGGTTCAGGTATTGCTTTCTACTCAATGAATATTTTAGAAGACACGCATGATGTCACTGGGGAGCAGATAGGTTCAGTAGGCCCTTGTGTACTATCTGATATAAAGTTGCCTACTGTGGCAGTACACACAACCCAAACGACATCACCGACAATATTCTCTACTACCGAATTGTCTCCTCCAACAACAACACCGCAGACAATAACAATAGCACCGACTACGGCTACAACACCGACTACAGCTACAACACCAAGTAAAACGAATGCACCGACTACAGTAGCAACACAGACCACTACAGCGAGACCAATAATAGTTCCAACGTCTACAACTAAGCTACCAGGTAAATTATTATTCCAAGCCTTCCTCTAGCTACCAAGTGCAGTATTTTCGACAAAGGTTATGTGAATTTAAATAATTATGGCGAGGGTGACCAGCCAGTTTGAGACTGAGACAGGGATTGCCACAAAGAATTACGCCCGTTTTATACTTCCGCCGCATCTCTTGTTCCTCCTGCGTTTCGGCTGATGAGCGGAAGATTATTCAATTTATGCTTCATCAAATGATTGTCCGAACGTTGCTCGGGCGATCACCTGTTGAAATAGTGTTTCAATGAATCAATATATGCTTCCACTTTTTCTCATCTTCATCTCATCCTCATCTTCTCCAACAGAAGTTGAACCAAGAGATACCGTTTACTTCGTGAATAGTTTCATGTTTTCAATATATACTTAATTCAACAAAATTAGAAGAAGATTGAAATGAACGTTGGATGATTTTTCATCTAACTAACATTAAGCGAAACCATAAACATGTATATATGAGAAAGGACGTCACGATAACGACCTCCTAAAACATGAGGAAGAGATGAAGCGGAAGCGTAAAACGGGCGTTAGTATCTAGTGGGATATGATCCCACGCCTTACGTTTTCCGGACCTAACGCACTACCAATTGTGCTACAGATAAACACAAATTCATCAAATGTCGCCGAGTTCTCTGCTTCGCATATTTTTTTTTTGTTTTTCAAAGTTTAGAAACTCCACTGTTTTAAAAGTATATTAAATGGATACGGCACTGCAATCCATGGTATGAAAAACGAAAATAAAATATGAGAAGCAGAGAACTCGGCGACAATGGCTGCATTTGATTTGTTTGTCTGTACATTTTGAGCAAGTACCAGAGTCATTGATATCAAATGTGAAACATACTTAATGAGTTGTTAGTAAACTTCTTGTAAATAAGATGCGGTTTAATAAACAGGAAAATAACAATGCCGATAGCAAGATTCGAAACTGGAACCTTTGTGTTTCAAGTCACAAAAATAATTTGCACCTATAAACCACTGCACCATCTCTGCTAGTAATAAGAGTGAGAGAATTTTAAACTTATTTAAGTTTAGTTGATCCAAAATTTAAAAAATTCTCCTTGCTCTGCCTCCCCCCTTGAGGGTCATTGGCAACGAAAAAATATTTTTTATGCTTTCTTCTACAAAATTCTATAGCATGTAGTTGGTTTCACCCAGAAGCCCCAACTTCACACCTTGCACAATGCTCTTCAATACTGTGGAAAGGATTCTGTATCGCCCGGTGGTTAGATGTGAGGAGACTCGTACTCTAACAGTAGCCAAGTGAGTCTCCCCAACCCCGAGACTTTTTCAAAGTCTTCCAGGGTTCTCACCCCGTTAGTTAGGTTATCTCTTTAGTTATTAATAATCTGGGCGTTTGAATTTCCGGCATTTGCCGAATCCGTAGAAAATTAAGTTTAGGTGTACTGGGTTAGAATATACAATAGGCTTTTGAGAATGAACACTGGGGACCAGTGTTATTGGGAAGGGGGGTTCTGTGGAAAGGATTCTGTATCGCCCGGTGGTTAGATATGAGGAGACTCGTACTTTAACAGTAGCCAAGCGAGGCTTTAATCCCCAGAGATAATGACAAGTATGAATTAAAACTCTTCGGTGAAATAAAGAGACCCATGATCCAGTGTAGAAATACACAGTCTACTCTACTTTTTGTCTCACAGTACATAGCTAAACATCATCATCATGGAAAATCTTTAAATCGGACACAAAAATCTAATTAGTGTTTTGACTTCCGTGTTACATTGTACAACTGCATTATGTCATCCAATTAAACATTGTTCAGGATGCTAATACCTAATGTCTGATTCAGTAATCAGTGTACTTGTACCTATCCGAAATTNTCCAATTAAACATTGTTCAGGATGCTAATACCTAATGTCTGATTCAGTAATCAGTGTACTTGTACCTATCCGAAATTTCACTTTATTTTACGCAACTGGGCAACGACTACGGACAATTATGCGTATTATTTACATTTTTTTTGTTCAATTTCGTAGGAATGGGGATTTATATGTCCCTGTCCCTAGATAACTAAAATAATANATTTACATTTTTTTTGTTCAATTTCGTAGGAATGGGGATTTATATGTCCCTGTCCCTAGATAACTAAAATAATATTCAATAATAATATTATTATTAATATTATATTAATATTAATATTATAATAATAATAATATTCAACTTAATCCGTATCTTTAGAACTTGACTTTACGTTATTAATTAATTTGTTATATTAATTATACTAATTATTGTATTAACCATTTAAAAAATTTTTTCATACTTTCAAAGCAGCTGCAATTCTTTCAGCAACTCTTTGGAAAGGAATTGGTATCTAGATTTGATNATTTACATTTTTTTTGTTCAATTTCGTAGGAATGGGGATTTATATGTCCCTGTCCCTAGATAACTAAAATAATAATATTCAACTTAATCCATATCTTTAGAACTTGACTTTACGTTATTAATTAATTTGTTATATTAATTATACTAATTATTGTATTAACCATTTAAAAATTTTTTTCATACTTTCAAAGCAGCTGCAATTCTTTCAGCAACTCTTTGGAAAGGAATTGGTATCTAGATTTGATTCTTGGATTGCGCCTGAATTAATTGATACTTCGATTAAACCTTTTTCGTCTTCAAAATACTTTTTCACATTTAGAATAGTTCTTTTCTCCTCTTCAGTTTTAGGCTTCATTGTTTACTTTATGAACATAAAATATGAGAAATACTTTCAAACTATTATTTGTATTCCAAAAGAAAATTAATCAGAACAGGTTTGTTTATTTGCACATTTCTGGAAGCAATGAACTCTGCGACGAGAATGCACAGACGCATGAATCTTCCTCAGGAAATGTTTTTTAATTTTCTAACCTTCCTGTGCATCAAATTTAAAAGTGTTATTTTGGATAGTTACAAGTACACTCATTTTTAAATCAGACATTAGTTACATACCGAGTTCCAAATCGATCTAACCACAAGACATAATACAACTGAAGTTGACATTCGGTGACGTCTAGGCGTCAAACCATTCCATAGATTTGGTTGTGTCCTTTTTAAACTTTCTTCAGGATGGTAATACTTAGCCATATACAGTAAATTTCGGCTATAGTGACCATGTATATAGTACAACTCCGGCTATTGCAAACCTTACTGCCGGTCCCTGCCAAGCAAATGGGAGATTATGTATTAAGTAGTCCGGTTATAATGAAATAGGCTATACTGAACTTCCGGCTTTAGTGAACCAAACCTACCGTCCCGAGAGTCATTTTAGCCGGTTATAGTGAACAGGCATGAAATATTTCTGAATTCCGCAATGATTTTTTTTATTCTTCTATGACCATCTATTTACCCGACTAAGTTGAGACCTTAGAGTGAGTTTTAGTCAACACACTCACTTCAGTTTAAAAGTCAAATCCAGTCACAAAATATTTTTCGTTGTTGCTTAGAACTCCATTTAGTCGGAGAAAGTTCATGGGACGTGCCAGTGCGCTATTGCACGCAAATGATACTAGATGTGAAAAGTAAACATATTAGTCACCTCTTCCTACCTGCCTACACAGCTAGCCTTTGGACGCATCTTTGAAACAAGCTTCAAAGCCAAGAGCTAGTTCAATTAGAGGGACCATAATACTTTACCAAAATCAGTCAAAATTTTACCCAAATTAGTATTGCGGGAGTTTAAAAGAAATTGATGGAAGCGTCGACTCTACTTAAAATGGAAATTTATCATTAGAACATAATGGTATTCAGTCTTAAGGAAATTTTCATCACCTAGTACNATTGATGGAAGCGTCGACTCTACTTAAAATGGAAATTTATCATTAGAACATAATGGTATTCAGTCTTAAGGAAATTTTCATCACCTAGTACTTCTCTACATCGACGTAGCTGACTTTATAGTATAATATTTGGATATAATGAACAACAATTGAAATGTAGGGTCCGTTCACTATACGGATATAATGAACTCCGGCTATACTGAACAATCCTGCCGGTNCAACAATTGAAATGTAGGGTCCGTTCACTATACGGATATAATGAACTCCGGCTATACTGAACAATCCTGCCGGTCCGTAAGGAGTCACTATAACCGAACTTTACTGTACTTCGTTGCAAGTTGATCGAACCAAAATACATATACAATTGCGTGTAACATTGGGTGACCTCTGGAAGGCAAACTATTCGANCGAACCAAAATACATATACAATTGCGTGTAACATTGGGTGACCTCTGGAAGGCAAACTATTCGATAAAATTTTTATCCATTGGAGAATTGTTCAGCTAGGCAATATCTACTAAAACACGAAATTAAATTTCAATCTAACCAAAACAAGTACCCGCTGTACCTACTCCTTTCTGTCGATTTCGCTAAACCTTAAATTTANCAACAATTGAAATGTAGGGTCCGTTCACTATACGGATATAATGAACTCCGGCTATACTGAACAATCCTGCCGGTTCGTAAGGGGTCACTATAACCGAACTTTACTGTACTTCGTTACAAGTTGATCGAACCAAAATACATATACAATTGCGTGTAACATTGGGTGACCTCTGGAAGGCAAACTATTCGATAAAATTTTTTTCCATTGGAGAATTGTTCAGCTAGGCAATATCTACTAAAACACGAAATTTAATTTCAATCTAACCAAAACAAGTACCCGCTGTACCTACTCCTTTCTGTCGATTTCGCTAAACCTTAAATTTACAAATCACAAATCACTATAGAGCAGAACTTTATTAATACAAAACTTTTTCTTAATTTGGTGCAGATCTAGTTACTGTGAGACTATGGAAAAGTGAAGAATCCGGAGGTAATATCAGGAATTTTGGAAGCACACCTAATTGTTTCCAGTTTAATTTACACTGACTGTCTTAATTAAATTTTCTTTTAGGTGGATATGAGCGTTATACATTTGACTCTTCTAAAACGGATTCTCAGTGCTATACATATACACAACGCACAACAATGGAGTCAATTCAAACGTTTGGCGTTTGTGTTAAAATTTATGGAACATCCAACTGCATTGGACATGCGATAAAAATTCGTTCCAGCAGAGAATTTGCAAATAATTTGTATGTGAAATCCATATCCAGTTGCTCTTCATAAATTTTCTAAAATGATTAAATAGAAAAATATTAAAAGATTGGTGATACTAAATATAAGTGTTTTACAATAAAGCGTAGCAACAGCTGGGTCGAAAGTACCTAGAATAAACTTGAATTCCGATAAGCGGACTCTTCCCGTATTAATTTTGAAGTTCGTACATGCATTGGAATATTAAATTTTTCGACAATACTACCAAATTTATTTCAATATACATTTTCACCACTCGTGAAATCACGGTAGGTACCTTGTGTTAATGCAAACAGAAATTTTTTTTCAATATACGCGCATTCAATTGTTTCTGATCACTTATATGTTCACGATGAGACATGCACAGCAATTCCACAACTGATTTTTCTTAAAAACCAAAAAAATTTATGAGACTGGTACCGAACTNTCCCACAACTGATTTTTCTTAAAAACCAAAAAAAATTATGAGACTGGTACCGAACTCAGCTTGACTACCGTGAAAGTCATAAACTGTGATTTGGATATCCTAGGTGTTGGAACAATTGTTTTTCGAATACAAAAAAAATACTTTTTCTCAAATACGATCAAGGTAGAAACATTTGCTTGGTCAAGATCACTACTACTTTCTCCATGNAAAAAATACTTTTTCTCAAATACGATCAAGGTAGAAACATTTGCTTGGTCAAGATCACTACTACTTTCTCCATGATTTACTTAAAACACTTTTTTCTTTATATGCATTGTTTGGAAAAATATTCACTAGCATCAATTGGCTAACACAATGATACTACATAGGTGGGCTGCGAGGATATACTAGTTGGTTAACGTGTTAATGAAAATTGTTGGACAAAATTTCATTGTAATCTTCCTTTCAATATCTGATTNATACTAGTTGGTTAACGTGTTAATGAAAATTGTTGGACAAAATTTCATTGTAATCTTCCTTTCAATATCTGATTTAAAATTTAATATGTAGGACGCCGAAAAGAGTAGACATAGCTGGATAATACCGTGTATTCTTCAATACAAACCGGTTTCGATTTGAACCCGGGGTTTTAATGGTTCAAGTATAAAATTGATGCCAGTTGTTAATACAAGCCCGGTCCCTAATTGGAAACATGCTCTTAACGGAATTTTCAAAATTTTATCTCACCTTTCTTTGCTGGCGACTACATTGTTAAATCTATTCTTATCAATTACTTAGAAAAAGCTGAAGATCGAAGATGAATACAAAAAAACGAAAGTCGTATGACCTCAGTTTTCAGTTGGAGGTAGTTAAGTTCGCCAAATTGAATTCTGGAGAAGCAGCGGCTGGAAAGTACGGCATACATCCAAAGCAAGTCAGAGAATGAAAAAAGAAAGAAATTCTCAGTAAGTGGACGATTTCCATGTAACGTCTCTTAAATCTGTGTTTTTCGTTTAAGATGATTGTGAATTTGAATAAATCATCTAAACTATTCTTAATTATTGCTAGTATCGCCAGTGAAGAGAAGTGTCGTGTATCAATAAATAAATCCCTTACGTACGACACTTGTATTTACTGATTTTATTTAATACTACTAAATAAGTAACTTATGTGTATGTAAACCGAATTCACAAAGAAACTAGAACTAGTCATACAGAGATGAGTTGNAGTAACTTATGTGTATGTAAACCGAATTCACAAAGAAACTAGAACTAGTCATACAGAGATGAGTTGGAAGTTTTTCACTCATGGGCAAGCTGACTCAAAGTTGCCACAAGTAGCGTGGCATACACTACACTATCTACCCCATAATTGTGAATACAGGTGGAAGGATGAAGACTTCATTGTTGAAACGAGATTCGTTTCTTTCGGTCCCGCTTTGGATATCTTTGCTCCCAAACTATTTTGGGACTAGAGTCCGCACATGAATCCGCGCTCTGTGTTGGTGATTTAGAGGTTTCATAACTGCTAAGATTTGAGTTCTTCGGACTTTATATTTGAGGTGTAACTTGCCTCTGTTCTGGTGATGAAGGTATCGAAGGTTGTTTGTCAACGAATGTGCCATTTTTAACGCTAGCATCGGTTGGAGGTGCTGACAATATCTGATCCGTATGTCGTTTTATTTCTCCATCATGAACATTAACTGAGAATGTGACTGGACCCAGACTCTTAACGGTTTTTCCTTTAGACCAAATGGGTTTATTATTTGAGAAAGTCTTAACCCAGACATCTTGACCTATGGTGAAAGAGCTTTTCCGAGTTTTCTTATCGTAGTACTCCTTATGACTTAATTGAGAAGTGGAGACTGTTGACCTAATATCTGGTTGGACAAGATTCAGAAGACTTCTGAGACAACGACCTTGAAGAAGCTCGCTTGGTGTTGATCCGGTAGTTGGATGAGGAGTAATTCTGTAAGTAAATATAAAACGTTGTAGAATTAAATCCTTATCTCCAGAGGTTGATTTGAGTGATTTCTTGAAAGTCTCAACAAAACGTTCAGCTTCTCCATTACTCCTCGGATGATAGACTGAACTCGTGCTATGTCGTATTCCGTTGTTAAAATAGAAAGTTTTGAACTCCTTAGAGGTGAACTGAGGTTCATTATCCGTCACAATCTGGTCAGGGATCCCGAATCGACAGATTGTTTCCCGTAGTTTGGTGATCACGTTGAATCTTGTGGAACTTGTTGTTAAGACTGAAAACTTCCGGCCATTTGGAATTGGCGTCCATGAGAACCAACCACATTTTGAAGAAAGGTCCCGCCAAGTCCATGTGTAACCGCTGCCATGGACGTTCTGGGTATTCTCATGGGTGAAGAGGTGAACTTGGAGAATTAGGACGTGTTTGAACGCATTCGATGCAATTCTTTCCAAGTTTCTCGATCTGATGGTCAATCCCAGGCCACCAAACATGTTGCCGGCAATAGACTTTATACAAACAATTCCAGTGTGACATTCATGAAGCTCTTGTAACAATTTCTTTTGAAGAGATAACGGAATAACAACTCTCGGACACCACATAATAACTCCCTGGATTATGGTTAATTCATTCATACGAAGAAAAAAGGGATAGAGTTTGTCATTTTTCTTCATAGTTGATCGCCATGAGCCGTTGATTAACCCAAAAACATTTGATAAAGTTTTATGACGCCACGAGACTCGTTTGATGGCTTTTGCTGTGATAGGAAGAACTTCCAATTTTGAACATGCCACCAGATTCACTTCAATCTCAAGGTCCGAGGTTAGGTCGACCTCCTCATCCTTGAATGGGTGACGAGAGAGTGCATCAGCGTTACCATGTTTTAGTGTGTTTCTGTAGGAGATTCCGTATTGAAATTGGCTCATGAACAAAGCCCACTTCTGTAGTCGCGTAGCAGCGTAAGACGGAACCTGTGAATTTGAACCAAAAATGGAAATTAAAAGTTTATGTTCTGTGATTACTTCAAATTCTCGTCCACAAAGGAACTGAAAAAACTTCCTAGCACCAAAAACGATGGCGAGAGCTTCTCTCTCAATCTGTGAGTAACGAGAATCCGCTAGTGAAAGTATCTTTGATGCATAAGCAATAGGTTTCTCGAGATTGTCAATTTTGTGAAAAAGTACACAATCAATTGCTGTAGGAGAAGCGTCACAGCTAATTCCTATTGGTAATTCTGGGTTATAATGAGCCAAGAGCGGAAACGGAAAAAGACAATTTTTCACTTCCTCGAAAGCTTTGTGACAGTTTCCGGTCCACTGGAATGCAGTCCCAATTCTTGTAAAAGCGTATAGTGGCTCGCAGATGTCAGAAAGAAATGGCACAAATTTGCAGTAAAAAGTTACAAGTCCAAGGAATGATTTGACCTTTGTCATCTTCATCGGTTTTTGTATTATTTGAATAGCTCGAACTTGAGAAGGTGAAGTCTGAATTCCGTCTTTTGTGAGAACAAATCCAATGTACTCCAATGAATTCTGTAGAAACATACACTTGGACTTTGATAAACGATAATTAGAATTACGCATGCGCTGAAATACTTTTTGAAGGTGTTATAGTTGCTCATCCTCTGTCTTTCCACTACACACAGAGTCATCCATGAATGATCCTGTCATTGGTATTCCGATTAAAAGTTTGTCCATGAACTCTTGAAAAATGGGTGGTGCAAATGCAATGTCTTGGGGAAGGACGTTGTATCTGTATAGCCCACGGTGAGTATTCAACACCATAAAACCTCGGCTCGAATCGTCAAGTTCCACTTGGTGAAATGCATCAGGGCCGTCAAGGCGGGAATAACTTAAACCTCCTGCTAATTTTGAGAATAGTTCCTCAGTTCGCTGTAATGGGTATTGAGTAACGCTGAGTTGAGAGTTGACTGTGTGTTTGAANTAACCGCTGCCATGGACGTTCTGGGTATTCTCATGGGTGAAGAGGTGAACTTGGAGAATTAGGACGTGTTTGAATGCATTCGATGCAATTCTTTCCAAGTTTCTCGATCTGATGGTCAATCCCAGGCCACCAAACATGTTGCCGGCAATAGACTTTATACAAACATAAGGTCACACTGTAAGTACTTCGAGTTGTAACAATTTCTTTTGAAGAGATAACGGAATAACAACTCTCGGACCCCACATAATAACTCCCTGGATTATGGTTAATTCATTCATACGAAGAAAAAGGAATAGAGTTTGTCATTTTTCTTCATAGTTGATGGCCATGAGCCGTTGATTAACCCAAAAACATTTGATAAAGTTTTATGACGCCACGAGACTCGTTTGATGGCTTTTGCTGTGATGGGAAGAACTTCCAATTTTGAACATGCCACCAGATTCACTTCAATCTCAAGGTCAGAGGTTAGGTCGACCTCCTCATCCTTGGATGGGTGACGAGAGAGTGCATCAGCGTTACCATGTTTTAGTGTGTTTCTGTAGGAGATTCCGTATTGAAATTGGCTCATGAACAAAACCCACTTCTGTAGTCGCGTAGCAGCGTAAGACGGAACCTGTGAATTTGAACCAAAAATGGAAATTAAAAGTTTATGGTCTGTGATTACTTCAAATTCTCGTCCACAAAGGAACTGAAAAAACTTCCTAGCACCAAAAACAATGGCGAGAGCTTCTCTCTCAATCTGTGAGTAACGAGAATCCGCTAGTGAAAGTATCTTTGATGCATAAGCAATAGGTTTCTCGAGATTGTCAATTTTGTGAAAAAGTACACAATCAATTCCTGTAGGAGAAGCGTCACAGCTAATTCCTATTGGTAATTCTGGGTTATAATGAGCCAAGAGCGGAAACGGAAAGAGACAATTTTTCACTTCCTCGAAAGCTTTGTGACAGTTTCCGGTCCACTGGAATGCTGTCCCAATTCTTGTAAAAGCGTATAGTGGCTCGCAGATGTCAGAAAGAAATGGCACAAATTTGCAGTAAAAAGNTGTCCCAATTCTTGTAAAAGCGTATAGTGGCTCGCAGATGTCAGAAAGAAATGGCACAAATTTGCAGTAAAAAGTTACAAGTCCAAGGAATGATTTGACCTTTGTCACCTTCATCGGTTTCTGTATTATTTGAATAGCTCGAACTTGAGAAGGTGAAGTCTGAATTCCGTCTTTTGTGAGAACAAATCCAATGTACTCCAATGAATTCTGTAGAAACATACACTTGGACTTTGATAAACGATAATTAGAATTACGCATGCGCTGAAATACTNACTTTGATAAACGATAATTAGAATTACGCATGCGCTGAAATACTTTTTGAAGGTGTTATAGTTGCTCATCCTCTGTCTTTCCACTACACACAGAGTCATCCATGAATGATCCTGTCACTGGTATTCCGATTAAAAGTTTGTCCATGAACTCTTGAAAAATGGCTGGTGCAAATGCAATGTCTTGGGGAAGGACGTTGTATCTGTATAGCCCACGGTGAGTATTCACCACCATAAAACCTCGGCTCGAATCGTCAAGTTCCACTTGGTGAAATGCATCAGGGCCGTCAAGGCGGGAATAACTTAAACCTCCTGCTAATGTTGAGAATAGTTCCTCAGTTCGCTGTAATGGGTATTGAGTAACGCTGAGTTGAGAGTTGACTGTGTGTTTGAAATCTCCAGTAATTCTAACTCTTCCATTTGACATTGGAACTACTACCAGAGGTGAAGTCCACTTGCTGTGTTCAACTCTGGTGTTGTCTCGTTGTTGCTCCATCAAATCCAATTCTGAATCGACCTTTGTACGGAGAGCAAAAGGAATAGGGCGAGCCTTTAGGAACTTAGGCACGGCATTATCTTTTAAAATGACTTTAGTTTTGAAACCTTATATTGTTCCCTTGGTGACACTAAAANGAGCCTTTAGGAACTTAGGCACGGCATTATCCTTTAAAATGACTTTAGCTTTGAAACCTTTTATTGTTCCCTTGGTGACACATCATAGTACTCCTCAAGTAGTGACTTGAGTTTGGAATTTGGTGAGCTTTCAACCTTGTTACACCTGGAACTCAGAAGAGAAAGATTAAGATTGAAAAGTCGGATAAGGACTCTACGGAAAAGTGACTTTCGTTTAGTGACGGAGAACTTGTAATATTTCTTCACTCCTTCATATTCTAATACAGTATCCAGATCACCAGTTGGACGAAACTTTTGATTAGTAAAAGTTGAGAATACACTGTTTGAATGTTGAATGTGACGGAGATCCGATTTTTTTCCAAAAATCTTTACTGAGTAGACTCCTACGACAACCACTGTCAAATTCAAGTTCATGACAATTTCCGTTGATTAAGATCTTGATTGCGAACTCATCGTCTTTGGATGGTCGTTGAGTGACTTTCATGACTGAGGACACGTTATAAGTTGAACCTCTTGATTCCTTCTTGATACTCCTGCACATTTTGCTGAAATGGCCTTTCTTACCGCAAGCGTAGCATTCGACTTCTTTGTGAGGGCAGTCTAATGGTTTCTGATGACCAGAGGAACCACAATTTGGACAAATTTTCCAATACCTCTGTTTAGGATTTGCTCTCTGTTCCTTGTCTGTGTAGTATCGTTGACCTTGGGACTGGGAACTGCTTGTTGATTGATTTCCGCTCTGCTGGAAATATTTCGTGATGTTGACTTCGTCAGAAGTGCCTGGTACACGATCACGAACAACGGAAGTACTTTGTTCTGCTGCTTCTTGAGATGTGGCTACATGGAGCACTTTGTCAAGTTTGACGTCGTCCGACTTGGTAAAAATGGTTCTTTGGGCTGACTCATTGATGAGGCCAAAAATGAATTGTTTACGGAGATGCTCATTCTACCCATTTCCAAATTTACAAGATGTTGCCAGCTTTCGTAACGCCGCATGATACGACAGTTGTTTCTCCTTGGTGTTGCTTTCGGGTTGTGAACTTAAACCGCTGGGCGAGTGCATTTGGAGCAGGCTTGTAATGACTGCGAAGGTGAGTGGCGAGAACTGACAGGCTAACATCTTTTGGTGAATCAAGGGATACCAACTTAACTAAAAGAGCATAAGTAGGTAGTCCAATCGATGACAGAAAAATAGCTTGACATTTCCTTTTATCATGAACAACCAGACTGTCAAGGTCATTTGCTATTAGGAAGGACTCATACAAGTCATACCATACATCAAAATTATCTGTTGACGGTTCAAAGGACTTTTGTATTCCAATTGTGCTCATTTTCAATGAAGAACTGGAGTGGACCCTAGATAAATGCCAGAGAAGGTGCTAGTATCTTTTGACTAGCAATTTTAAATCAGAAAAGATAGTAGTAGCCAACGAGCTACATATACTAGAGTATAAAAGAACTTAGCTTGTGAATTATCAATCGATCGCCAGGAATTAGCTCAAAATCCTGTTGACTCTGGATCATGAAAATTCATCCCATTCTCGTCGCCATTTTAGTGTCGTGTATCAATAAATAAACCCCTTACGTACGACACTTACATTAACTGATTTTANCTCTCGTCGCCATTTTAGTGTCGTGTATCAATAAATAAACCCCTTACGTACGACACTTACATTAACTGATTTTATTTAATACTACTAAATAAGTAACTTATGTGTATGTAAACCGAATTGACAAAGAAACTAGAACTAGTCATACAGAGATGAGTTGGAAGTTTTTCACTCATTGGCAAGCTGACTCAAGGTTGCCACAAGTAGCGTGGCATACACTACAAGCAGAGAGAAGAACCTTGTTCTCCCGCCTTTTCAATCCTTAAAGAAGCATGGAAATCAAATCAGGTTCAGATTTTGACAATAGAAGNACCTTGTTCTCCCGCCTTTTCAATCCTTAAAGAAGCATGGAAATCAAATCAGGTTCAGATTTTGACAATAGAAGGGTCTGATGCGGAAGACGAGGAGAATGAGGTGTTGGTGGAAGTAGATGACTCAGACGAGGAAACTATTGAATCTTTAGTTAGTCCTGCCTCTGAAACAGGAACTCTAAGCGATGATTAAAATATTACATTTACATTTCCTGATCGCTTAATAAACCACCGGGAAAATAGTATTCAAGCTCGTCTGCAAATTTATTTGTGTACTCTCCGAAAGGATTGTAGCCTGTCTCTAATAGGAGCCTGGTTTCGAAACTGCCCGGTTTGAATAGAAGCCCGGGCTTGAATTGGAGAATATACGGTACAAGTAAGANAAGCCTGGTTTCGAAACTGCCCGGTTTGAATAGAAGCCCGGGCTTGAATTGGAGAATATACGGTACAAGTAAGAATTCTCAACGTCGTCGTTTCGGGTGAATTGAACATCAAAAATAGGTCGTAAAACAGAAATATGATATGACTAACGAATCCTATACAAAGACAGCTTATCTTAAAAAGCTCAAAATTTACATACTAATGTAGTAGTCTGCAAGCGTTGAAAGCCATGAAATNAAGACAGCTTATCTTAAAAAGCTCAAAATTTACATACTAATGTAGTAGTCTGCAAGCGTTGAAAGCCATGAAATTTTTTAGCAAAATTTGAAGCAACATTAGATTAAAAATTGTCGTTTGATTAAAAAGATTTCTGTATTTCAATTGGTTTGGATATATTTAAGTTTATTATTTAGTATCATTTAAAATATGATTTTGAATACATTTTTACGTTGAGTTTGTTGGGTTTCTGCTGGGTGATTGAAAGACTGTTGAATCAATTCTTACTATTATACCTCCTGATTATGCCACTCTGATTAATAGCGGTAATTATATAATGTTTCATGTCTTTATTTACCGTAATGATTGTTTTGTTGAAGGTATTGTTGAAGTTTGGAAGGCTAACTTCTAACTTTGAGGCGACCGACAATTCGAATTGGAATAAATTAAATAAAAGTAAATGAAAGTGAAAGCATTGGTGTGTAAGAAAGATTACTTAATTTTCTGTTGAAATTGAGAATAAATTAAGATTTTTACATTCCAATTTAATTAAAAACTACAAACAAAATTATTTTCTTAACTGCTTAGACAAGTCCACAATTATATTCAATTGATACATTGTGAGAAGTGCATAAATAACAATTTTTATTGTATTTTTTTTAATTAAATTGGAAACTAAAATTTTTTACTATATTCAAAATTCAGTACACATTTCCTATTTCAAGCAACCAATACCAATATGCTTTTACTCATTTACTAACAAATCTTAATGCGACTGGNAAACTAAAATTTTTTACTATATTCAAAATTCAGTACACATTTCCTATTTCAAGCAACCAATACCAATATGCTTTTACTCATTTACTAACAAATCTTAATGCGACTGGAAAAGTATTGTATGTGTACATACATGTCCTAATTAATTTTGTCTATTTCCCCTTGTGTTTGTGCATGCTGCTTTTGGTGGGACTCTTCTGATATTAAACTGGTGGATTTCCCACTACAATGGAGAATGGCTCAGGATACAATAACAAATAAATGCCTATAATTTCCCCCTTGCATTAATAGTGCTAAGTTAGGTTACACAGTTCTGGTGGATTAATGCAAACATATTCTATGCAATGTTTCCTCTAAGAGAAATTAAACTAGAATTCAGTTGATAATTGTGCTACGTACCGCAAGTACTACGTTGTGAAATTTGAATACTTTTGCACACGTTCAGACGTAGGTCATTTCACCTTTGTTCATATTATTAAATTACAAAATTTAGAATTTGAGTGACCGGTAAGTGTCGGACTGATAGAAGCATGACGATTTCCTACTATTATATAGTACTTAAATTGAGCTTGGAATTGATAGATAAATTTACCTGCCTCAAACTATTTATTTGTTTCAAAATATTTGAAACGGAGAATAGACAATGTTTTCTAACTAGTTCTTTAATCAACGTTGAAGAAACACAACAGAATATTTTACCTTGGACACCAATATCAACTGAAAGAGAATTTCCTGTGTACTTAATTTTGACATGGAAGCACCCTTCTAAAAAATATTTTATGACATCATGAAGTTATACGTAAGTCTGCACAATGCGTTAATATAATAATTTAATGTCAAAGCCACGCTAAGTTTTTAAATTATTATAAAAATTTAAAATCTCAAAATTGTTAAATTGACATTTGGATTTTTCAGAACAACCAAACAAAATAATCATAAAATTGTGGAACAATGCGAAAAGAAAAAATGGGGATTCAAGTCAAAATTTCATAAATTACTATCTGTAGAATTGAAACCAACAAGCAATCTTGATGAGCGACTTTTAGTGGCAAATTTGTACTACCGAAAAATATTTTCAAATAGAATTTTTTAGAGAATTAACTGTTTCTATCACTTTATCGGTAGAATAGAAGAAAAAAAAATCTTTTCGTAATTTATTTCATCCTTTTTAAGTATTATCATATTTTCCGTATGAATTCATGTTACCTGTTTCACTGTTGTGGTTGGAATAAAATTTGAAATATGAAATTTCTCAAATATTATTCACAATTTATCAAAATATCACAAAAAATTTAATAATTTTGTTTACATCGCAGACAAAAAATTTCTGTAAAGTATTTTATTAAAATCTTAAAATTTGTTTGAAAGAAAGTTTGGGAATCGTAGCGTATAAAATTAGAATGGATAATTATCAATATAATAACAAAGGTTTTAAAATCCTATTTTTAGATATTCACAATTGGTCAACTTTGCTCCAGTAACAGGAATTATGATTAATGCTGCTTCNTAAAATCCTATTTTTAGATATTCACAATTGGTCAACTTTGCTCCAGTAACAGGAATTATGATTAATGCTGCTTCAACTAACTATGTTTAAGATATCATGCTTTTGAATCAGCTAACTTTGTCGATTTTTTAAATAAACTTTGTCATGTTTACGGTATCGGAAATGTCACCTGCTGGTGTTATCCATTTTTCAATTCACCTCGGCTAACTGCAAATAATTCTGTTCATAAAATATATTTTTGTAGTATATAGAAGTAGTCTTCAGCAATGAAAAATTCTATATTTTCACAACCATATACATGGTGACATTTACAACAATGTGGGTGGTGTACAAGTTTTTACAAAAGCTAATAAAACAAAGAATAGTTAAAAAATGATGATCGACACTTTAAATTGTTAATTAAAAACTGGCTTTTCGGAACATTTTTTCTTTACATCCTAGTTCCAATCAAATGTCTCCAGAGAGTATATTTTATTAAAATTGTCAAAATTGAAATATTCGACAAAACTCATTTTTTCAAATTAGATGGTGTACTAGAAATTCTCAAATACTGGGACTATATTTCTACATCAGAAGTAGGAGAAATAATTTGAAAAATCAAAGTGTACTTTAGTCATGACAAAATTTTCCTGAAGTTTATGATGTGCTAGGCTTAATATTTGAATCATTAGGAACATGACTTTTTTAATTATAAATATGAATTCAAAAAATGAAAATTTACATTTACATAATTTGTGGTTTAGTTATCATTTTCTCCAAAAAAAGTTTCGTTAAGACCCATGTCCACTTTGGGAATGAGTAATCCTTAGGTTTTCCAAATCTTTTGTGTACATAATACATTACACTTGAGGTCTGATGGTATTCTCTCCTTATTCTGAACAAAAAATTTTTGTTAAAATTTCTTATTCAACCTGTTTCCAATTTTGAGAATCTGTAAGCGTTGCCTAGGAGTTAAAACATAGAAATAGTTATTTCGAATGGTCTGCTTCTGATATCCCCTTTTTCTCAAAAGTGGGAGTAGCTTGTCGCTTATCATTAATCAGTTGTGTTTTATTTTATAGCTTTTGTAAACACCAGTATTTTAGTCGTATTTTTATCGCAATCTTCATGTATAGACCTGTTTAAACACACAATTATGTTTAACTAAAAACCGATTGCTGAATACTATAGAAAAAGAATTCTAAGAGATGGATTTTGTATAGTAGCTCAAGGGTAATTCAGAAATGTGTCACAATATTGTCGCCCTTTAATTACGTCATAATTAAGTACCTGCCTGTGCAAGAGCCATCAAGATGATAAAGTACAGTCGACTATCCTTTCACACTTGTGATTCTAGGAAAAATTACATTAAAATTCACTTAATAAAATTTTTACTATTTTTTACTCCATATTATGCCTAGGTTCTTAGGGAACCTGAACCTGGCAGCCGAAATCAGGTTGAGCTACCTCCCGAACCTGCATCGGAAAGTTGAGTTACAGGTTCCGATAGGCTGGACCTGCTGAACTTAGTTTAGCTTCAGGTTCAGATGCAGATATTGGTACAACCTGAACCTGAGACAACTGCGTGAAAGACTGTAATAGTAAGTAGTAAGCATATTTGCAGACCCGCGTATGCTTACCGTTCCTTCTCTGTTAAGGGCTAAAAAGTTTATGAGACGCAACAGTAAAGTATGGGAGGTTTTCAGAATTAAGTTACAAAAATTTGAATTTCAACTAATCATAACTTTTCACTAATCACTATACCAAGGTGTTTGCACCTTGCCCAATATACATCAACAAACCAATCAACGTAATGGCCGACAACCGCGATTCTATCCTTGATAGAGATTTCAATTCCTTGGAAGTAACCATGGCAATAAAATCTTTAAAACTGCGAAAGGCAACAGGAACAGATAACATTCCCAACGAAGTCTGGAGACTAAGAACGCCTATTATGCTTATCTTTCTGTGCTCCTTCTTCCAATTATTCTACACTTCTAACACAATCCCAACCGAATGGTGCACAGCAATAATATATCCAATTTACAAAAAAGGCGACAGAGCACAGCCAGAAAATTATAGACCCATTGCGCTATTAAACACAATACTCAACTTATTTACAAACATTCTGAACGAGAGACTTAACATCTTGATAAAAAACAATAACATAATATCACAGTATCAAGCAGGATTCCAAAAAAAGAAAAGCTGTTTAGATCACAATTTTATACTATACACAGTTATACTGAAACAGGTTACAAAAAATCAAAAACTATATGCCTGTTTCATAGATCTCTCACAGACCTTCGACACGCCAAATCATGACAAACTTTGGGAAACACTTTTTAGTATGTGAATTTCGCCTAGATTTGTCAATATACTGGCAACCATTTAAACTCAAGCTTACGTAAAAATAGAAACTTCCAAAGTGTCACAAACAAGATCAAAATAATGAAAGGCTTACTTCAGGGTGAAACATCTTATATATCTTATATATCGAGGACTTAATCAAAACATTAAGGCTTTCATTAGCCTCGGGCATTAATTTATAGATGACACGATTCATATTCTCCGGTATGCGGATGACATGGTCCTCGTCGCCCCAACCCCAGAAGCGTTACAACTCAAAATAATCATAACCAAAAAATTCCTAACGGAGAGAGGACTCATTGCCAACTTATCTAAAACAAAAATTGTACCATTTAGCAGAACTGGTAGATTACTAAAGAAAGATAAATTCTACTGGGGCAAATCAAAAATAGAAGTTTAAAAAAGTATAGATATCTTGGTATCTCTCGGTATCTCTCTCTCCTCCAACGGTTTATTCCATAATCGAATGGTTGACGCTGTACAATATGGGTTAAAGTCTCAAGCTATACTACTTACTACGTTGAAAAGACTAAGAAACTTCTCTCTCACATCTTCAAACAAACTCTTGAACTCCATAGTCAACTCCACTACCCTTTATGGAGCAGGAGTATGGGGTCTTGAACACATAGAACAGCTCGAAAAAGTCCAACAATGCTTTTATAAGAAACTACTCAACCTCCCGTTGAATACACCTACATACTTCGTAAGGATGGTAACAAGTTCAACATATATTCAATTAGAAGTTGTCAAGGCTAACCTAAGCTTTCTCAAAAGAATNGAAACTTCTCTCTCACATCTTCAAACAAACTCTTGAACTCCATAGTCAACTCCACTACCCTTTATGGAGCAGGAATATGGGGTCTTGAACACATAGAACAGCTTGAAAAAGTCCAACAATGCTTTTATAAGAAACTACTCAACCTCCCGTTGAATACACCTACATACTTCATAAGGATGGTAACAAGTTCAACATATATTCAATTAGAAGTTGTCAAGGCTAACCTAAGCTTTCTCAAAAGAATNATAAGGATGGTAACAAGTTCAACATATATTCAATTAGAAGTTGTCAAGGCTAACCTAAGCTTTCTCAAAAGAATCTTACATTCTCATCCTAACACACTATTTCGCAAAGCTTACACAAAGCAGCTACTACTAGTACAAATTAACGGAAACACAAATCATAACTGGTTGACTCTAACAAAGTACACATTCGACAAAGTTGAACTAACCGAAATCTGGGGNAAAGTACACATTCGACAAAGTTGAACTAACCGAAATCTGGGGAAACATATCTGTATCCGTTCTGGCAAAAACGAGGGCACAGCTTCAAAAACGGTTGATTCAGATTCTCGAAGACGCTGATGTAGCAGCAATGATCAAATCTCTCACTACAAATCCATAAAAAATCATAGCGGACCGGAAGCATACTTAGAAGGCCACCTCCCTCGTTACCTCGTGTCATTCATTAAGACTGAACAGCTCAATAATCAATAATACAGCTCAGTGGTATAATCTGGGTGCTTTCAATCCAGAACTATGCAAACTTTGTGGGAATCAATTATCTCTTAATCATTTATTTAGATGTATCCCACTGACCAAAAAATTCGGACGGTTCCTGCCCAATAATTTCAACGTTGATTTGTTCGACTGCAAGTTCAAGCTACAAGACACTATGATGTGGACCAACATCTACTTTTACATTACTGATACCTTACAATATTATTTTAACAGTTAATTTTAAACTTTAAGCAAACCTCTTGGGTGATTAGGCTGATGCTAATATGTCCCAATAAACACAACAATTGAATTGAATAACTTTTGAGCCTCTTTGCTCGTAGTGACCTAAATTTTTAACGGTTTTCACTGTTTTTATTAGCCTCACAATAAAATATCAACTGGATCGAAAAAAGTTTAACACCCGTCGAAAATCGAATAAAACTATTACTCGAGACCATTCTACAGCGAAGGCCATGGGCCAAAAATATCTTCTGGCTCGAGTAAAATATTATCTCGCACTATAAGTTTTTTGAGTCTACACGCATAAACTACCTAATCATAAGTCAAAAACTAAATATTTTATTTATTTCTATTTGAGTTTGGTGTAACGTGTTAATTGAATTTTTACTTGATAGGTTGCTTCTGTCTAGGTTCTGGTTTAACACAAAAAGAGTCTTTTGCTTTCTTCTCATCAGTATATAAAGTATTTTTCATATCGAAATCTCTTGGCTTTGATTCTTTATTTTTAAACGTGATATGAACGTAAAACAATGTAGGCAGACGATTCAGTTGAGCAATAGTTTCCTTCGCAATTCCCGATTGCTTGTTTACATCCACATTATGTATTTCTGGTACATATTTCTTGATAAAATATAGAATTGTAACTTGCGAGGAGATTGGATCTCCGTTATACGAATCCGTCCAAGTCAAATTTGATATTTCTTTCGCTTCAACGTCAAATTCATATGTAAATTTTATACCCGCTGCTAGATTATTTTCAATATTAGTCGACGATTGTCTTAATTTGTCATCCGATTTCCGTATATCTATTGAGGTAGTAGAATCTGAATGTTGTTTAATTTTAATGAACACTGACTCCCTGTCAAAAATATACTGTTTCATAAGCACCGTTGACAAGATTTCCTTTTCGTCTGGAAGATTATATTTTGAACATTTGTTAATCAATATCCAATTCTATAATAATTATTCATATAAGACAAAGACTAATTCAAATGCCGGGATTAGATGCTAGTATGTAAAATTTTTACCCAAAAATTATATCCACCAATTTTGATTAACTTTCTCAACAAAACAAGCTTCGCAGAATCAACCGTCGGCCTTGGTTCATACGTACAAATTAGTTCATTATTACTACTTCCTAACTCAGATATAAACTTAGCTGTTGCATATTTGATTTGTAAATCTTCCGTTTCAATTTTAAACAACAGATAAAATTCTTTATATTCCTCATCAAGTGCAACTTGAATGGGAAACAAACATCTGATCTTTGAATAATTATTGGAGTAAAAGTCAACCGACAGTTTCTCGAGGACAGCTTGTTTCATATTCGTTATTGTTGTTTCGTTGCTTAGTCTTTCTTCAATTATGTGCCACTTGTTGTGCGATTCCCATGACTGAAATAACTCATACAATTTAATTCAGAATAAGTTATGTTACGAACTATAACACCCTTCGTTTAAAAGACATGATTGTCTAACACCAATTATGTTGTTAGATTAAAAAATTTTTTTGTCTAGTAGAATTCAGCGTAATGCATTTATCATTTGAGGCGAATGTGTATAAGGTCGCATGATAATAACATCCGTACTTTTGTTTCCCAAATGAAGATCTTATAAACTTATCTTAAGTGTACTATAATAATTCACATAAAATCACTATTATTCACCTCATCAACCACGCATCCAGTCATTCTTAGCATATTACTTGCTATAGTGTGTAGTGCAGTGAGATTATTCTTTATACTTATCGTGATATTTGCTACCACTGAAATGTCAGTTTTGCTTGCAAACTTTACGAGCGTAAGGAGATATTTTTCATTGTTTGATGAATTTTTAATTTTTTTTTTCATAATCTTGTGTATCATAAAAATCATTTTTGAATTTGATTCGTTGTCTTTGGCCATCTTTTGAAAGGAATAGTAGCAAGGCGAGAAAACGTCGTTGCCCGATTTTGGAATAATGTTTTTAAGACGTCGTGTTAGCAGAATTTTATCTTCGATAATTTTTGTATTTGATGCTGATGGGAGTGGCTGTTAGAAGAACAACGATAAAATAAAGTTAGAAATCATAAATATACTAAATGTCATTAATTCCAATTACTTGGGATGAGTGTGAATAGGTATTAACAAATTCAAAAATAATTCATCCTTGTAATTAAGATTTGAATGCCATATTTGCTTGGTTTGCATGCTAATTAACTTGTATTGTCTAGATCTTTTTTAAATTTCAGTTTATAAAATTTAATGGATACTTTCTAGGTATATAAGTAATGAAGTACCTCACAGTTCACCAAAACAAAATATCTGAGTGATGCTGCCTTTGCTTCTTCATTATTTAATTTCAAAATAAAAATTTGGGTTATTTTATCTGAGTTATTTTCCTCACGACCGATTCTTGCCACAATGATGTAACTTTTTGACTGTTTCTTTAGATGATACACGAGAGTGCAAAATAATGCATCTGTTTTTAAAGATGAATCATCATGGTGATTATGAACATGAAACAAAACGATTTCGAAGAGACGCACTTGTTCATTTGGTTTTAGTTTTTCAAAATATCTCTGTAAATAGCCATTGAGTTCATTCTCCAAAGTACCCAATATTGTGGGATTGAGTGGACTTGATTCATTACTCCAATTCTAACAAAGTAACTATGAAAATAATCTACTTGTCAGGAAGTATTTAACTGTTGAACTTACCAATAGACGATGTCCTCTATGCAGCAATGCAAAATTTTTAAATTTTGATTCTGCTTGCTCGCATGTTTCAGTTCCACCAGAATCATAAAGTAGATCTTCTGAAACTATCAACTTAACCCAAACACACACATCCAGTTTTGTGACGCCTTCATTCTCTGTTTGAATTTTAAGCTCACCAAACTCAGCTAAATAGAAAATATGCCATGGAATTTCGCTCCATCCATCATCTGTGACATATGCTCGTAATTTCAGCTTCGGTGCTTCCTCAGGGGCCACAGGCTTAAATATATTTTTATCATTTAATAAACTTGTCTCAATAACAGGCCTAATTCGTTCAAAGTAGTAGTTTATCAATGGTTTTTCGACTCCTCCCCATGTCTATAATAATAAAATAGACGATTATATCATTAAAAATAGTTTCATAACATTTGAAAAGATTTTTATTGTCATTGAGAGATGATCACCGTAATTGATTTTCAAAAATCTTATTGGATAAATGCAAAAATATGCTGAAGAAGTATTCACCTTTAGTGTTGCTCTAGTATTATGTGACAGTGATTAGATTCAACATAACTTGATTTGAAGTGTTGCTAAGGAGTTAACATTCGGTATCAGAAGTCTTTGTTTTAATTCCAAAGTACTTCGAATATAGGTAGATCATGGATCATGGAATAGTGATTACAGGGAATTAAACTTGTTTTCCATCTCCGTTGACCTCGTAAAAAAGTCCGAAGTAAAAAAAATTTAACTCAGGGCAGTTGAAGTCTCAGTCAGATTTTCACTGGACTTGGACTAAGATACCAGGTGTGCTGAAAAAGGTGTGCTAGTTTCCCTAAATTTTGTCTCACAATGACAGGAAGAAATCTATACCTTATGCGAAGTAAATCAATATTTGAGATTCTACTTGCGTAACACATGGTGCGTTTATTCTCACTCGACTTTTACGTGCAATGCATGTGCGCATTGAATGTATATATGCACTGCAATTTCGCAGTTTACGTTTATATACGCAAGAAGCGTTGTACGTGCGTAGTATGCATTGTGCGTGTGCAGTTGACGTGATATATGCAGAGCTGTTTGACACAATACATACGTAGACATCGTGTACATACTTAGTGAATAGTTACATGCTCAATGCCAATGGTGTGTACAAAGTGGAAGTTTCGCAAGAGGAGAACTCTGTGTATCTGCGCAGTTTATTTTATATCCGCAGTGAACCTTTAATGTGTTCTGGGACAATTCACAAGCGCATTACCTATTGTGATTTCGCAGTGAGGTTTATAAGCGCAGTTTGAGTTCGACCTACGCAGTGTACGTTTCTATGCGTTTTGCTCATGAGAATTGAATTTATGAATGTTGGAATCTTTGCTTTCATTTCACACAATTTAACGGTTTTGTATTGCAGCAAAAGTCTACGCAGTTTGCAATTTCTGAAAATTCTGCTTTAAATTGTAACAGAGATTGTCAGACTTAGTTAGAGTGTAAGCGGACTAATAATGGTTCTTACCCATACTCCATTCGTTGAATTTGTGTACAAAAGTAGCACAGACATGAGGAAATATAATTGACACATCACTCACTAGTGAAGATAAACGCTGACAAACACAGCAGCACAGATGGTAACGATGGTTTTATCTAAAAATTGGTAGAAACCAGTAGTAACCACGAACATAAAAGTGATGCGCTGATGGGTTGAGATAGACCTTATGAATAGATTGATTATCGAAAGAATGATCGTAACATAGATTGGTTGATAGAGATAAGTACATATATGGGTAGATGGATAAATATTTATGAATATAGGTGAACATATTATATCAGCACCTACGTGCGAAATTGCAGAACAAATGCTGCATATTTCATTTGAGTAGCACCAGTTTCCAACAAGAGAACTTAAAATTATAACTGAATTGGAAAACCGAAACGCAAAAGCTGAATACAAATAAAAAGCTTTTAGGATGGCACTTAGACATAATCGATTCTCTTGTTTGCACCTAGTAATGAAATCGTGCAAAAGGGATTATCCGTGTTTCGTTTGAATATCATAAGTTTTCAGTTAGAAAATCCAAACTCTACTTCAAATTTTCATGCATATGCGCACTCCCTCTTTTGTTTGATCAAGTTCGATTTGCCGATGTTTGTTTTTTTCCATGTGATATCAGCAGAAAAGCTAGATACTCTTTAAGCACCTTCTTTAAGTAACTTTCATAAGTCGTAATAACAGATAACTGTAATCACAAATGGCTCTACATATGAGATATTTGAAATTACATACTCCATGCAACGAGTACCAAATACTTTATTTATGCATAAAATCATTACAAACTTATAGCCAGACCTGACGATGTTAACCCTTCCAGCTTCGCTGTTCGCGGATAATAAATAGCTGGATGGAAGTAAAATATTGTAGAATCCGCGGACAAAGAAGGAGTCAAAGCGGAGATATAACATATCTTGGGAAGATTGAAAAGCAATCAGGACCGAATCGCAACCAGAGTTTGAAAGTAAAGCAACGCAAACCAATTTGAAAAACGGACAATCCAAATGATGCACTTGTGGATGCAAGGTAGACATGTAGGACATATATAGTAGCGAACTAGAGCAAATGTGGGAATTTTGAAAACAAGAAAGTTGTGGGAGCATTGCTAACAAAGATTTTCTGCGAGAAAAATTTCTTTATTATAAGCTACATTTGATTAGTTTGATCTAATGTGAGGAACAGATTTATTTATAGTTTGGACAACGAGACGTTGACAGAATGTAGGAAAGATTAATTGCGAACTACATACAGTTTGGAAAAATAGGTAGTTAAATGAAATATATGATAATTTAGGAAGGACTCGTAATAAATTAAAGTTAGTATTAGTAAATGAACGGTCACAAATTAAAAGTTGTACTGACATGTGACAAAAAATATACGATAGATTGGATCTATGATTTGCAAACAAAATTACGATGTGCTGACCCCAACTCAGCTATTTGTGTTAATGAGTCGTTGTTTAGGATAGTATAACTGCTAACAGCCTAATTTTCTGCTGATGCAGTGGTTTTAGCTTAATGTGACTACCCTTTAATGTCACACTTCGCTTATTGTCACCCTGTTGGCTTTTTTCCATGCTCTCATGTACTAAATACTCTGCTTATTGTCACACCTCCTCATAGCAACCTCCGCCTATTGTCATCCCATTTGAAGAGCATGCATAGAACATAACCACACTTTAATGGCAACTTTCGGTTCTCAGGCCCAGAATATACTCGTGTTTGTTTAAATGGTGTGGGCGGTCACAGGCTCTTGGGGAAACTGTTTCATTAACCTATTTGTTGTATTCTACAATGAGAGCCTCGATCGTAAAAGTTTATTTTTTTTAAAGACTAACCTGCAGTCGCGGGTTTATTCCAACCACGAGTATGCCAACTTTAGATGGGCACACGGTTAGGATTGAGAAACTTAAAGTTTTAACAATAAACAACATTGGAAGTGAAGAACTTTGCAAACACGTACCGATAGTTTGAGAGTTTCTGAGACGATAATATTTCAAAGCCAATTTCTCTGGCATATTGCAAAAAAGCTTGTTGATTATTTTAAGAAGTAATTTGCTTTTAGCGTATTCTAAATTCAGGTAATAACTTCAAAAACTGTAAAATAAATCGAANTTTAAGAAGTAATTTGCTTTTAGCGTATTCTAAATTCAGGTAATAACTTCAAAAACTGTAAAATAAATCGAAAACTGTGTCGTATCATAAAATGCGCCTCTAAAACCAGGAAATTCGGTTTATGTCACCTAATCTTTGAATTATCAGTCAGTTGAAAATATCGGCTATTGTCAACTCCGCCTCTGTCAACCGATTTTTTGGCTCCCTCGGANACTTTATTTATGCATAAAATCATTACAAACTTATAGCCAGACCTGACGATGTTAACCCTTCCAGCTTCGCTGTTCGCGGATAATAAATAGCTGGATGGAAGTAAAATATTGTAGAATCCGCGGACAAAGAAGGAGTCAAAGCGGAGATATAACATATCTTGGGAAGATTGAAAAGCAATCAGGACCGAATCGCAACCAGAGTTTGAAAGTAAAGCAACGCAAACCAATTTGAAAAACGGACAATCCAAATGATGCACTTGTGGATGCAAGGTAGACATGTAGGACATATATAGTAGCGAACTAGAGCAAATGTGGGAATTTTGAAAACAAGAAAGTTGTGGGAGCATTGCTAACAAAGATTTTCTGCGAGAAAAATTTCTTTATTATAAGCTACATTTGATTAGTTTGATCTAATGTGAGGAACAGATTTATTTATAGTTTGGACAACGAGACGTTGACAGAATGTAGGAAAGATTAATTGCGAACTACATACAGTTTGGAAAAATAGGTAGTTAAATGAAATATATGATAATTTAGGAAGGACTCGTAATAAATTAAAGTTAGTATTAGTAAATGAACGGTCACAAATTAAAAGTTGTACTGACATGTGACAAAAAATATACGATAGATTGGATCTATGATTTGCAAACAAAATTACGATGCGCTGACCCCAACTCAGCTATTTGTGTTGATGAGTCGTTGTTTAGGATAGTATAACTGCTAACAGCCTAATTTTCTGCTGATACAGTGGTTTTAGCTTAATGTCATTCCCTTAATGTCACACTTTGCTTATTGTCACCCTGTTGGCTTTTTTCCGGCTAAACTCCATGCTCTCATGTACTAAATACTCTGCTTATAGTCACACCACCTAATAGCAACCTCCGCCTATTGTCACCCCATTTGAAGAGCATGCATAGAACATAACCACACTTTAATGGCAACTTTCGGTTCTCAGGCCCAGAATATACTCGTGTTTGTTTAAATGGTGTGGGCGGTCACAGACTCTTGGGGAAACTGTTTCATTAACCTATTTGTTGTATTCTACAATGAGAGCCTCGATCGTAAAAGTTTATTTTTTTTAAAGACTAACCTGCAGTCGCGGGTTTATTCCAACCACGAGTATGCCAACTTTAGATGGGCACACGGTTAGAATTGAGAAACTTAAAGTTTTAATAATAAACAACATTGGAAGTGAAGAACTTTGCAAACACGTACCGATAGTTTGAGAGTTTCTGAGAAGATAATATTTCAAAGCCAATTTCTCTGGCATATTGCAAAAAACCTTGCTGATTACTTTAAGAAGTAATTTGCTTTTAGCGTATTCTAAATTCAGGTAATAACTTCAAAAACTGTAAAATAAATCGAAAACTGTGTCGTATCATAAAATGCGCCTCTAAAACCAGGAAATTCGGTTTATGTCACCTAATCTTTGAATTATCAGTCAGTTGAAAATATCGGCTATTGTCAACTCCGCCTCTGTCAACCGATTTTTTGGCTCCCTCGGAGGTGACATTAGGCTAAAACCACTGTAATAGTTAGGGTGGAGACATTTCGGGTGTTTTGTTAATAGACTGAGATGGCACCAATACAAGCTAGACCCCAGGTTACTCCGTTAATTCATTGTCAAGATAACCAGTAGCTTTTTTTCCAACTCATTCTCATGTATAAGATGAGTATATCTTCTTCACCGACGGTGGCAATGGCCATATAGTTTTCCTGCTTCAAACAGTCAACAAGCAAAATGGTCCACTGTAAAAGAGACAAAACGTAGCCTGAATGCATGCAAATGGCTCTTGCTCAATGAAGCTAAAATTACTCCTCTTAGTGTCAAATCATTATAGTTGTAACTTGATGCAGACGGATTTATCTACATATCAAACACCTGCAATGTTCACGAACCTTTTACAGCTGGTGTATGTCCTCACTCGCATATGTTTTCATTCGTTATTTACCGACAAGTATTAAATGCGAACAGCGGAACCGGAATGGTTTATGTGATTGTCTGCCGGTATCTCCCTGTTTGTAGCGCTTAAGCTTACAAGCAACAACCTAACAACCAATTTATTCCAATTAGTTAGCATTTTGATTTGTTTCACTCCTATGTGACTTCTTCTTCCCTGTGGGCTTTTGGTGCTAAAAATATATTAATTTCATGGTAAATAAAGTTACACAAAGATGCTGATGATAAAAATATGACTTAATAAGGAGTGAACAGAGATCGAACGCTGAACAAACCACAGATAAATGAAATAAGCAGCAATCGAAAATTTGGAATAATTTTAGGTACAAAACTGATATTGTGGCACAGTATACTATTTTGATATAGTTTTGTGGCACGGTGATCAATGTTTACTAATTTATTCTGAGTAGTTTTTATGTTTATCGCTAATTATTATTATGCCCTTTTCGGTCTACTACGGGTGGGAAGATTGCCTTATATTGGGACTGATCTCGGGTTTCTATACTTATCTCGTCCTGCCAGGTTCTGCCGTTTACCCAACTTTCCTGGTTGTGGGTCTGGTTGCCGGTTGCTTTCCTGTGTTCTGGATTTTGGTATATCTCGTAGTAGGATTCTGAGTGAACCTGACCAGGAGGTACTGGGATGGCTCTTACCCAGCTATAGTGGGTTCCAGAGAGAACCTAACTCTAGGCTTTCCCCGCGACTCCCTAACTCATCCGGACGCAACACCGCCTGCGGTCACTAAATGAATCGGACAGGACTTGATCAAAACTCCTGACCTAGATTGGACTAAACTTTAATGGGTTCCTACTTACGTGGGTAATTATTTGGAAAATTATGCGCTACACTACGCCGGAGCGCGTAACTGGGGTCTCGTATTTCTGTGCCTTTCCTATTATAGGACCCCCTATTTTAGGACTGGATCTGTTCTGTCTGGGATGTGAACTACTGAATGGACTGTTCTGAGATGTTCTGCGGAACAGACTGTTCTTGGGCGTTCTGCGGAACAGGCTGTTCTGAGATGTTCTGCGGAACGCACTGTTCTACGGTGTTCTGCGGAACGGACTGTTCTGGGATGTTCTGCGCAACAGATTGTTCTGGGATGTTCTGCGGAACTGACTGTTCTGGGTTGAACTGTGGATAGTACAGTTCTAAATGTACTGCGTAATGTACTTGTTTTTCTCCGGACTCTATGGGAGTTCTACCGCAAATCTAATCCATGACTAGGAAACTTACCGGTGGACTGTAATCCACATCTTCTCGATACTATGAGGTCGGGTTGTACTCTCCCGTTCCGGGAGGACTCCGTCGGAAGGTAAAGTTTTACTGGGACCTGAGTGTGACCGGAGAGTCCGGGCCTCTGTTGTCTATCACCAGGCGCCTTGTCTAGCCCAGCCACACCGGAGGTATCGGAAACCGAGATACTCGAAAGAATGGTGTGCCGTGTGTAAAGGAACTTAAAAACTAGTGTTGCTTGATGATGGTGTTTGTCACGAGGGACTTCTTACTTTAAGCAGGAATGGGGCCCTTCCGATTCCACCGTCTTCTGTTAAATGGGGAACCTCCGACATTACCCAAACACTTACTGTTCCAACAAGGAGGAAAATCTTCTGACTTTCTTTTTCTCTCTCCGGGGATCAAACCAATACCAACTGACTTAACACATAACCCTAGCAATAAATCCCAAATCCTCCTAGGTAACGTTACTACTGTTTAAGAATGATTTATTATTACAGGAAAAATAGATGTACAATAGTAATCCTCTCCTGACGAGAGACAAAAACCAAATATCCTCCATTTCTCCTGATTTGAAGACTTAATCTCTATTTATGGTATATGTAACTTCGCCACAAGGAGTATTCATTTCTCGTCTTCTGAGAATTTGTATGAGTCAACTCCCCAGCCCATAAGACAAAGGAATAGGCTCAGAGAAACCTCATCCGTTTAAAACATGCTAAACCACTAGGTGCCAGAATACCCGGATACTCGAATAATTACCGGATTTTCATCCATGCAACAATATATTTTTTGAGCCAATGATGAATACTTGATATAGTGGAAGGATGCTGAAGCAAATGTAGGCTAATAGACCGTCAAATTAGCAGCGTTAGCAAATTTTGAGGCAATTCTTAGTACAAAATTACTCTATGCTGAAAGCTGATGAGCAAAGCTTTACATACAATGAGAAAACGGAGATTATGAGAGTTACAATAGCAAAGGAGAGGTATTCAAAATTAGCAGCATAGACAAATTTGGAGAAAAATTTAAGTGCAAAATTAAATTATACTGGAAGTTGAATAGCAAAACTTGACAGTGCGAGGAAGTTGGCAAGAAATGAAAGGTTGAGAGACTGTAGACACAAGAAGTTGGCACATGAAATTAGCAGCATTTGCGAATTCGGGGACAATTTTAAATACAAAATTAATCTATGCTGAGAGCTGATGAGCATAACTTGACATAGTAGGAAGGAGATCCGGACTTTGACTTCGGGACACTTACCCTTTGGAGTCTAAGCCGCAGACTATCACTCCCGGACATTCTCCCGCAGACACTGATCCCAAAGATTTTCACCGCCAAAAACTTTCATTCTCACAAACTTTAACCCCCAAAGACTCTAATCACACGGCCTACGACCCCTAATGACTTTGGCCAATAACGTTGACCATTTCTCACAATAGACGCTAACCTCCATGGNACACGGCCTACGACCCCTAATGACTTTGGCCAATAACGTTGACCATTTCTCACAATAGACGCTAACCTCCATGGAAAGGTGTACCCATCCTGCACACTGAACTTAAAAATACTTATAGAAAGGATACTGAATATAGAATGGTTTACCATAAGTTCGAATGAATAATAAAATTTTATCTATTTAAAAGGAAGATGTTCTCTTCCAAACCCCGAAATGTGTCACGTCAGAATCCACACTTAAGACCTCATTCTTAAAGACGAAACTGATGCCATGGTAAACAGTATTCGATTTTTATTTGATGTATAGATTTGAATTCATGGCATTCTTGCTCTAAGNTGATGCCATGGTAAACAGTATTCGATTTTTATTTGATGTATAGATTTGAATTCATGGCATTCTTGCTCTAAGTATTTTAAATATATCGATTAGTTTAACTGTTGTATGATTCCATACGCAAATTTATGGATATGTACTGAATTCAAATGTTGTATAAATTCTACCCGTTTGTTAATATTCTGATGTTAGTATCTATAGTGAAACCTTTTGAGCGTCACAGTCCATTTTTACTTGGTTTTACAAGGGTCAACGCTATTGACCAATGTCCTTAGATGTTATTGATGTAAGAATCTTTGGGATTTAGAGTTGTTGGGGGTCAAAGTCTTTGAGGATAAAAGCCTATGATGGTCAATGTCCAAGGGTAAGTGTCCACGGGTCAGTTTAGGGGGCTTAGAGTCCGGGGGTCAGAGTCCTAGACCCAAACTTGACATACCAGGAGGAAGTGGAAGAAGATAAGGGTTTTAAGTGCCAAGTAGAACCACATGGAATTACCAAGATTGGCAAATTTGGAGCCAATTTTAGATAGAAAATTACTGCAATTAGACTGCTTCTAGATCTAGTGAAATGATTGACATAAAAGGAGAATACGGATAGAGATTTAAGATCCAAATAGAGATAAAATTAGCAGCATCGGCAAATTGGAGAAAACTTTTGTTTTCGCAGAACACAGGCGTATCTGTATTCTAACCTAGATATTGTTTTTTCGGGTTCGCGGTTTCTATTGGTTATTGTTCATTTTTGTTTTCCTTCCCTCAATTTATGACAAAATAATTATTCTACAACTCCTTTACCAGGTACGTTGCTCTATCAGAAAATTGCTTACAATAGTAGAAAAAGATGAAGCCTCAAGGTTATCACCTACTACCAATAATTAGACTCCAATGGAATGAATTAGTATGTTCTCGGAGAACCAGTTGCGAGACAACAAACTGTTTTTCACTTTCAAATTAATAAAGACTAACTAACGCTTTCAAACAACGCAAAGCGGGAATGACGAAATCGTATTAAGACATTACCTACGGAAAAAGCGATCGAGTACGAATAGTGTAAAACTTTTACAAATCCATAATTATATAAAACGTTATTCCAGGTAATCTAATAATTCTAGAATGTATTTTTTTTAATAAAGTTAAACTTAATACACCAACTTTAAGATTATTTATCAACTGTCAAATATTGTTGGTAGTCAAATCATTAAAAAAATTCTACAAATTTATTTAAAAAAAAATGCTTTTCTGGATTAGTATTACCTATATTTTCGGGTCTTTATCTCGTCGTTAGTCATAATGTATTGAGACTAAATTGATTTGTTGACAAATTTCTTTTATCACTGAATGTAACGCAACAAAATACATTTACTATCAAAATTCACGGACTGAAGTTGTCTAGCTCGAGGAGAGCTCGGCGGAGAGTGACATATTTATAGTCTAAAGTGATATAGGTAAAGTTATAGAAAAAGTGTGTTGATGCATTTTTTAATCAAAAATGAAAGGTGAATATGAGTTTGGTATAACAGTAAATGAAAATAGCCCATTGGAAAACATGAAATAGTGAGTTGTAAAAGATGCGAAACTAGAACAAAATTTCAAATGCTTTATAGGATACAACAATAAAGACTTATTCTTTATTCTGTATTCTTTATACTGTATTCTTTGAATTGTCTTCTATGAGATTGACTTTATGGTAGATATGTAATAATTTTCAGATTCACAGTTTTGAAGTTAATCATTTTTTTGGTGTAATAAGGACGCAGATTTCCTATTTCAAGCAACCGATACCAGTATTCTTTCACTCCTTTACTAACAAATCTCAATGCGACTGGAAAACTACTGTATCTGCACATACAAGTCCTAATTCATTTTTCCTATTTTCCCTTGTGTTTGCGCATGCTGCTTTTGGTGGGGCTCTTCTGATATTAAACTGGTGGATGTCCCACTACAATGGGGAATGGCTCAGCATGGAATCACAAATAAATGCCTATAATTTCCCCCTTGCATTAATAATGCTAGGTTAGGTTACACAGTTCTGGTGGATTAATGCAAACACACTCTGCCCAATGTTTCTCTACAAGCAATTTAGGTAAAATTCAGTTGATAGTTGTGGTACGTACTGCGAATACTACGTTTTGAAATTTGAATAGTTCACATTTGTCCATATTACAAAACTACAAAATTCAAAATTTGTGTGACCGGTAATTGTCGGACTGACAGAAGCATGACGATTTCCTACTATTAAATAGTACTTGAATTGAGTTTGGAATTGATAGCTAAATTTACCTGCCTCATACTATTTATTTGTTTCAAAATAATTGAAACGGAGAACTAAAAGAGAATTTTCCTATATACTCAATTTTGACAGGGAAGAACCCTTCTAAGAAATATCCTATGACTTCATGAAGTCAGCAAATACCCAATGCTGAACAAGAGAAACCTTTGAACATTGTCACTCTTTTAATAAGTTGAAACAGCTACATATTACGTAAGTCTGTAGAATGCGTTATTGCAAAAATGTTGATGAATGAGGATATACATTTTAAGAATAGGGGTTTGTCTTCCAACATAAACATAATTAATCGACTAGGACAAATCTGTTTAATTTATCAAAAATGAAACCAAGATGACTACATATAAGATGACCCCGAATTATGTTTTGATGGAAGATTAGACAGATTTCACCTGACTTGCAGAGTTCATCATAAATGCAATTATGATTAATTATAATTATGGGTGGTAAAATTATAATTTAATAATTTAGTGATTAGTGTTAGAATAGAGACCATTAGGGTTAGATTATGGTCGATCAAAAATTATGCGACATCGGGATGTCTAAGCTATTCCTGCAAAAATTGTTTAAATTTAATAGATGTTTAGGTTCATCTCATAGGGTTCTCTGAAGTTTAGACAAATGCTCTGTCTCTGTAATGATCAATTTTATGAGCTTGGGGTATTGTAATCGACTCTTACAAGGGTGTACTGCATTCAACCAAATCCTGACTCATGTCATATCTGTACCTATGTGAAGGTCAAGGCAAATAAAACAAGTTGCAATATGTTCCCTTAGTGGAAACCCAAGTGGCGTCTGGAGGTCAGAAGTCAATTTTAGGAGGGTAACTTTTTTACAAAAAATTTGTGCTTAAAACAATGTGGTTAATCTAGATTTGAAAGAAATTTTTGTTTGGCATTTCTGCACAAATTTAATTGTGTGGCTTTATTTTTGAAATCTTGCTGTACTGTAATTATTATTAATTATTTTACCCTTCCATTCAATAATGAAATTAGGAGCAGATTGATGAATTCGGAGACAAAAATCACATTTGCAATTAAATCAGTTAACACCATTACAATTTCAACTCACCCAAACAAAGTGTACAAGCATTGTATTATTGGATTCTGGGGAACAAACTTGTAAAGAGGTTTAAACTAAGGCAGTATTCGTTCCTGGCAAAACTTCCGAGGTGACTCATGTCTAATTAACGAATTCATAAATTCTAAAAAATTTAAAACGTAGAAAAATCTTATACTTCATCGGTTTGCATGGTCGAATATGTGATGCTAAGTTTATAATATAGCTCGTCGAAATATGTGACAGCGAGTTTCCAGTTTAGTTTTGATTGCTTTAGAGTTGATTCTCAATACAGCTAGCATGTAATAAGTAATGAGAGCACGTCTTGATTTCGAAATACTATTAGTAAAGTGTTTTGTGACCTAATTTACAACCGGGTCAATTGTTAACTTTCGGGTAGGGTATTAACAGAGACGACTGGATTACGGAAAGGGATGCATGGAGTATCAAAAATGATGCCGGGGAGGTTGGCAGGAATGAGAGTAGAGACTGCACGGACGAGGGAAGGGATGGAATACATGCGGACAAGGACGGAATGAATGCAGAGATAATGAGAACGATGCGAGGGAAGACGGCAGGAATGCAAATAGTTGAAGGATAAAGGGAGGGACTCAACTCATGCGGGGNTAGAACGATGCGAGGGAAGACGGCAGGAATGCAAATAGTTGAAGGATAAAGGGAGGGACTCAACTCATGCGGGGAAGGTCGGAGGGGATGCACCGAGTATCTAAAACGATGCTGGGTAGGGCGGAACTCATGCGGGGAGGGTTGGATGGGTTAACACAAGCCTAACCATATAGTCAACTTGTTAACTTTACTTATGGGAAATTTCATTATAGATTCTGCGCATGCGCGCTTGGAATGCAGAAGAGCCCCGCCAAATTTCTTTATTGGAAAAACATGTCCTATTAGTATACTCGTCATGTGCAAAATCTGAAAAATTTGCTAGATGGGAACATGACCAAAATTAAAATAATCTGCACTTATTCGATCCATGCCCCCTGTGTTAAAATTTTTTTGAAACAAATGACATAACTCAGAAAAAGTTTTTATTTGAAAATTCCTTTTACGGGCTAATGTAGCATTAGGAGATACACTATTTGAAATAATTGAACCGAATATCCGAGCGAAAAAAAGGAGGTATGCTTTTCTGCATACAATTCTTTCATACCTAGGTTTAACCTTTAGTCTGGCTTTTTAAAAATGNAATATCCGAGCGAAAAAAAGGAGGTATGCTTTTCTGCATACAATTCTTTCATACCTAGGTTTAACCTTTAGTCTGGCTTTTTAAAAATGCCACTTTTTTGTTGAGGAGAGACAGGAGTGGGAAAAAGACAGCAGAGTAGAACAGCAGTTGAAAAGTCAGAATTTTTTTGTCATTTCTAAAAAGCCAGGACGGTACCTGTCTATTTCTTTCACCCAAGTGTTTTGCTAAATACTTGAAACCCAGACATGGGTTGGATTGAATCAAATGTCGCTCAAAAAAAATTTTTTTTCAAACCATGTTATGTGTCCCTCTTGAGCAATGAAATGACTCTACAAATGTTGCTTAGAATAGTTCNATTTTTTTTCAAACCATGTTATGTGTCCCTCTTGAGCAATGAAATGACTCTACAAATGTTGCTTAGAATAGTTCACTGACCAACTTTTTCTAAAAAAATTCTCTCAGTGATCACTTGTTCAAGTTTTTGAAAATTTTGAAAATTTAAAAAAACTTAGAAAAATTTCACAATCGTGTTATGTGTGCCTTTTGAGCGAAGAAATGACCTCTACAAGACTTGCTAAATTCAATTCACGCGAGTAACTTTTCATTATAAACTTTATCGCTGTGGTGACCTAAATACAGGTCAAGCTGTAATTTTAACTACACAGTTTTTTTCTTGACTCCCCTTTGCTTTAATCCAACCAACTTCAATTTTCAAAATTGGTAAATTATAATAAAATAACTAAAATTAATAATAAATAAAATAAGCCATTAATTAAGGCATAAATTAACATAAAGCTAGGGTAATTATTATTATTATTATAAAATGCAGCACGCTTAAAGCAGTGCTGTCAAAAATTTTCTTAGAAGGCTAGGGTTATCCTGGGTCATTAACACCAGCGCGCAAACAAGCCTAGCATACTCCTGTTGGGTTCAGGAGGCTTCTGTATAGAGGCCGAATCCAACAGGACGCCATCATGTAAAGGCACAAAAGTGCATTATACATTGACAGTCTCGTTGGCTTCAGGAAGCCTTTGTAAAGAGACTGAAACCAACGGGGCGGGTCAAAACACGGCGATCGTGCGATAATTGACCCTAAGCCACGCTCTATTTCATAAAATTAGCCAGTCAGCAATTAACCTATAGGCTATGTGATTTAGGATGTGAAAATATAAAATACACCTAAAAAGCATCAACTCAGATAAAATTATAAAATAATGCAAGCGCAATAATAATTACATAAAATACCATAAAAAAANAAAAAGCATCAACTCAGATAAAATTATAAAATAATGCAAGCGCAATAATAATTACATAAAATACCATAAAAAAAACTTGGCTATATATAGAATCAGAAAGCCTTATGGCTGATTTATATAAACTAAGCCATGGCAACCTGAATTTTGAATACAAACAGACCATCAACCACGCCCACTTTTTGAAAATACCGACCAATCACACTTTTCGACTTTCTAGAAAGTGATTTTTAGGCTCTAACGCACCAAACAATCCTAAAAATACATAAAATTTGTGAAAATTTTTTACAAATTCATACAAAATTTAACAAAATTATACTTAATTCGGAAAAGTTTTACACAAAGTCATAGTTACTGAGAAACCTTTCTAGCACGCAGTCTTATACAGAGAGAACCAACAGGGATGTAACAGGGATACCCGTCCTTCACCCTTAACCCAGAGTCCCACACTTCACATTTGGGAAAATCGCCCACACATTCAACAACAGTAAAATAAATACAAGAAAAAATTTATATTGTGACTCAAGTTTGACCCGAATTGACTAAGAGAAACATGTATGACCAACTCTGAAGGGTACTTATTATTACTTATTATTAAAGAGTTTTTATAAGAATGAGCTTACCTCCAAACTTTAGACTAATTGTGATTAAGTATCACTACAAATACCCAGATGAGTCACACCGAACTTAAGGATAAATTAATGCTTTTGTTTCGCATGTTAACAATCACCCACAAATGCTTTAAAATGTTAGAAATGAATTCTATGACAAATTAAATTAATGCTTAGGTATGGATAGGGCTCTTTCAGCATATGATTCACTGAACGTGAATGTTTAAGGTGGTACAATAAATAAGTCAACATCAAGGTAAACTCAGGTTTGTTTTACGTTGAGTAAGTTTTTGAAAACGTCAGGTTCATTGATTCAGTCAACATTTGTGTAAATTAGCGGATGAGTTATTTGTTATTTGCTGAATGTGTGAGCGATTTGCCCAAATGTGAAGTGTGAGACCCTGGGTTAAGAGTGAAGGACGCGTATCCCTGTTACATCCCTGTTGGTTCTCTCTGTATTAGAAAAAGTGAACCAAGGTAAAAAATTGTGTAAATGTAGTGTTACCACTCAAAAGTGGAAATATTATAAAATTTCAAAAAGAGTAAAATCGTCAACAGGTCACGCCATAATTCTTTTAAATTAGTGACAACTAACTTTTAACGTAAAACCTTATGAAATCTGCCAAATAATGTGTACAAATACATCTTAAAAAGCTTAACAAACCAGTTTATAAACGGTCACGCACAAATTTTCTAAAAATACAAACACATCCAATGTCCAAATTACCAGGCAACACAAATACTAAAATCTATAAATACTAACAAAGCAGAAATAGACTCAAAAATAGCTAAAACAGAATCAGAGACTGTCCTATTTCAAACTAAAACACGAAGTAGGAACAGTTTATCGTCAGTTTCGTCAATCCATTTAGAACAAATCGAAAATTCCAATGTTCATTCCGGATAGGAAGACGTTTACGAATCACAAGCTAATCAGCACAACAGAAACCTCTCCATTGTCAATCCCAGTCTTTCTGCCTCTGGCAGCGTGGGAACAGGAGAAAACGGTGGAGAGGAGATTCTTATAAAAATACCAGAAATAACAAATTCCCTAAAAGTCTCAGATTCATTCCATCGTTCTACACCGCCGGGAATGGGACTTATTAAGGCGGATAGCTCCGTTGAATGACTGAGATTGTGAATTGACCTAATCCTTCCGTTTTTAATCAAGTTCCGAATCTCTCCCTATGCAAGTCGAAATTTTGAGACTGAATTCACTTAAAACTCGAAATAAAAACAATGCACATTAGAAACAAACAATTTATTTTATGAGCCTTTTGAATTCCCATTTAAGGTAAACCTTACAACCATAACTCAACACTATACCTGTACTTCGGAATAAGGTTAACTTGGACGATAGTAAAGTGAGCCACTTGCTCCACCACAATCCTTCAAATTCTTATAATGAGCTAGTCAAAACCAATTATAAATAACAATGGACAAAAATCACTAGACAGTCTACGTTACTTTGAGACATTAAGAATAATGATTTTTACCCCTTTTTATATATCAAAAAACCACACAAAAACAAGTCGTGCATACTGCCTCGTGGAAGACGTTCTCTTATTCAAAAAACTGAATACTGCTTCCGGCAGAGTACACCACTTTAACTCTTATTAAGTTGACCTTGATCCACTAGATGCAAGAATTTCCAACTGCAACAGGACTTGTAGTGAGCAGTCGAGGTGAAACAATTAACTAACAATCAGGTCAATTAGAGATAGCCAATAAGGGTCAGGCAGTACAATTAATTCAAGAATAAATGTCAAAAATACAAATTGCATACTAAAATTCTATACAGCTAATACAAAAACAAATGGAAGAGCAACAAATTTCCCTCGCTATCACCCAACAGCCCTTTTTGTCTTTTTACCGTTCACCTTCTTCCCTACGTATTAGAACTGCAACACATGATTACTCCGTTGAAAATGTTTCGTTTTGTTTGGCAGGTATTTTTTTAATGCCAAAATTTTTCTGTGTACTTGCATTGAATTTCTGTGCTACTAAAGTAATAAAAGCTATAATGGTTAAAAACTAATATACTCTCATCTGCTTGGCATTAACATTTTTACACTAAACTAGTATTTTCGATTTTTAATACTTTAAGAATTCCCATTGTCATCTAGATATCACAATTTTATTTTAAATTAAGTTTAATAAAAACCTAAGGCCAATACTCCAAAATTTCGAAATAATACCACGTTGAGATATTGGGCCAATTCCCATAATTGTATAGAGCGCCTGATAGTATCAAGGCTCATAGTATTTTGAGATTATAAAAAATTTGCGGAAACGAAAATGATAGAAAAGTTGTGATAGGATTAACAGCTGTCTATTCCTAACCGAAATGTGTATGTGAAGATTATCAAGGGGACAACTAGCCTGTGTTCATAAAGTCACTACAGAGTTGTGAAAATGTGTTCCCATCCCCACAACTCANTCAAGGGGACAACTAGCCTGTGTTCATAAAGTCACTACAGAGTTGTGAAAATGTGTTCCCATCCCCACAACTCATCTCAAACAGAATTTGTTTCTCTTGAGTTTGAGTGGAGAGGATTGCATTGAGGGACTATGACATTTATACATGCNTCAAGGGGACAACTAGCCTGTGTTCATAAAGTCACTACAGAGTTGTGAAAATGTGTTCCCATCCCCACAACTCCTCTCAAACAGAATTTGTTTCTCTTGAGTTTGAGTGGAGAGGATTGCATTGAGGGACTATGACATTTATACATGCCTCTGAGTAGATTAGAACTAGCGGGAGCCTCATAGTTTTTTCAACCAATCAGAGACCTCCAAAATGAGTCACGTTTCATAGTTGTATTAATCTCATAGTATCTTAGTCCTACAGTACTATGAAGCGTTCTATACAATTGCGGGAATTGGACCATTGTCAAGCAACTCTATTGTGCATTAACTTTTATGTTAATAAAGACTTATAAAACAATTATGGATAATTAGTGTCTTACACCCTCCCAATTGTTATTNCCATTGTCAAGCAACTCTATTGTGCATTAACTTTTATGTTAATAAAGACTTATAAAACAATTATGGATAATTAGTGTCTTACACCCTCCCAATTGTTATTATAACGTGTGCAGTTTTTTTTAATTTGTTTTTATACAAGAGAATGGTTTGTAATTGTGACTACATGTTGTACTGGAATAATGAAATGATAGGTGTATATTATTTTTTGAGGTTTTTACTTATGTACGCATTCATACTTCCTAGTAGGAGTCATCCACTTTCTTATAAGTCCAGCTTCACATTCACAGGTCAATCCATAAAATGAGTCGACACAATAAGAATTTTTGCCACAAAAATGAGTCCCACTTGGAGTTGAAATATTACACTTATCCCATGATTGTAGAAAACAGTTTGAACCATACANTATAACGTGTGCAGTTTTTTTTAATTTGTTTTTATACAAGAGAATGGTTTGTAATTGTGACTACATGTTGTACTCGAATAATGAAATGATAGGTGTATATTATTTTTTGAGGTTTTTACTTATGTACGCATTCATACTTCCTAGTAGGAGTCATCCACTTCCTTATAAGTCCAGCTTCACATTCACAGGTCAATCCATAAAATGAGTCGACACAATAAGAATTTTTGCCGCAAAAATGAGTCCCACTTGGAGTTGAAATATTACACTTATCCCATGATTGTAGAAAACAGTTTGAACCATACAACGTAACGCTACGTGGACCTTCTAATTTTTCAATTTTACAACTCTTACTTGGTCGACCATTACAAGATGTTTGGAAGTAGCCATCCGCGTAGTCTTTTAATGCATCGGAATAAGAAGAAAGGGTAAGTATATTTTGCAACAATGACACAACAGGTACCACTATAATGTCAGTTTATAATGGAATCCCAGTTTTAAGTAAACTAGTAATCCAAGAGCTAAGTTTTTCATTTGATAGATCAATATTTCTGTTCAAAATTTTTGTGTTGCCTCCACTGGTAATAATGTCACANGTAAACTAAGTTTTTCATTTGATAGATCAATATTTCTGTTCAAAATTTTTGTGTTGCCTCCACTGGTAATAATGTCACATTTCATTTGGTGCCATTTGATACCGTAAAAAAATTCAAATTGGTTAAGCTCCGTGCCATTATATGGATAATGCTTAGTAAATATGATCTACCAAATTCGATTCTGGTNTTCATTTGGTGCCATTTGATACCGTAAAAAAATTCAAATTGGTTAAGCTCCGTGCCATTATATGGATAATGCTTAGTAAATATGATCTACCAAATTCGATTCTGGTAGTATTTCAATACTTCCTNAAGTTTTTCATTTGATAGATCAATATTTCTGTTCAAAATTTTTGTGTTGCCTCCACTGGTAATAATGTCACATTCCATTTGGTCCCATTTGATACCATAAAAAAATTCAAATTGGTTAAGCTCAGTGCCATTATATGGATAATGCTTAGTAAATATGATCTACCAAATTCGATTCTGGTAGTATTTCAATACTTCCTNCGTGCCATTATATGGATAATGCTTAGTAAATATGATCTACCAAATTCGATTCTGGTAGTATTTCAATACTTCCTCCTACGTATGACATGTTTATTATATGTGTTCCATATTTTGTAAACAATTCACGCCATTTGGACACAGCATAACAGCTTNCGTATGACATGTTTATTATATGTGTTCCATATTTTGTAAACAATTCACGCCATTTGGACACAGCATAACAGCTTTTACGGCTGTAGTTTGGTAGATCATTCAAAAGCTTCCTAAATCCTGGGTTAAGAGCGTAACAATTCTTCCTTAGACAATTTTTGAAAGTACGGAATTCAATGAGTATGAATATAACTTGGCGGATGTTGTGGCCTGGCAAGAGACCTCTATGGGACGCTGGTAGTCATGTTTGCTTAATGTTAGATTCAATTTGCACTCGTCTGTTATCCATATATTCTTCAGTAGAAACAAATTTCTTAANCGTATGACATGTTTATTATATGTGTTCCATATTTTGTAAACAATTCACGCCATTTGGACACAGCATAACAGCTTGTACGGCTGTAGTTTGGTAGATCATTCAAAAGCTTCCTAAATCCTGGGTTAAGAGCGTAACAATTCTTCCTTAAACAATTTTTGAAAGTACGGAATTCAATGAGTATGAATATAACTTGGCGGATGTTGTGGCCTGGCAAGAGACCTCTATGGGACGCTGGTAGTCTGGTTTGCTTAATGTTAGATTCAATTTGCACTCGTCTGTTATCCATATATTCTTCAGTAGAAACAAATTTCTTAAACACGAAATGTGGCCTATATGGGTTTGGTTGGTCAATTGGAAGATATTTGCATAATTTATCTCCGTCGGATGTCAATGGTGTTGACTGTAATATTTCGCCTAAGACAGCATCATAGCCGTAACCAGTTTGGTTGAAACAACCTTCTTTTCTGGAACAGTTTATGTTTTGCTGATCACTGGAATAAATTGATCCAAATTGTACTTTATCATGCTTCCAACTTTGCATTGTCGGAGACTTTATTTGGGCGAGTGGTTTTCCTTTCAGGTTATTTGTAGTCTTATCTGCAACAACATTAAAGTCCATTAAAAATTACTGTTAAAACTTTTATTTGTTAAGCTATCTCTAACATATAAAAATCGATTAATTTAAGGTTTCTCAGAAAGCATTAATTGCTTAACAACTATATTCAAATCTTGTTAAAGTAGTATAAATCGTACATAAAAATGAAATTATTTTCCTAGAAATCGTTAAAATTATTACCAAATAATATGCAGTCCTTTAAGATGTACATTTTTTGATATAGTATAAAAGTTTCATTTCCATTCGATAAATAGAGTAGGGCCAAGAGTCATACTAACTTCGATCCTACTTAACATTGAAAATCAATTTAAGGCAACAGATCATTCTCAAAAACTCAATGAGTAAAATGGGTAAAACCTTAAGCCTAAAATCTTTGAAAAATTTGAGAATTATTCGACACTGTCTGTTCACTTTTGCTTTAGTTGGTAAACATCCNAGGGCCAAGAGTCATACTAACTTCGATCCTACTTAACATTGAAAATCAATTTAAGGCAACAGATCATTCTCAAAACCTCAATGACTAAAATGGGTAAAACCTTAAGCCTAAAATCTTTGAAAAATTTGAGAATTATTCGACACTGTCTGTTCACTTTTGCTTTAGTTGGTAAACATCCAAAAATTTCAGAGGTTTATCTGGTACGAGGGAGTTTACAAAATCTCATATATAGTCTGATCTTAAATAACCAAACATCTATGAGGTTTGAAGTTAGTATTATTCGCACACAAGGTCGACAATTTTGATGAACGAGATATAGCGGAAAACAACAACAAGAGGCAAGTTTCGTTCATTATTATGATTAGTTTGGAATCGTTGAGATATAGTTAAATGTCAACTAGTTTTACTAACTGTTCGATAGTTAATTAATGTATCGGAAGGGTAAAGAAAATTTGTTTTCTTAAATCAATAGTTCACATTAAAATATAACCCATAAGTTTCCGAACAAAATATTTCCTGGAAAAAAAATCCTATTAACGAATTGCCAGAACTTCGAAAAAATTTTGAATTGTTTTTATTTATTTAACTTTAATTTTCGTATTCCACTTACGTATGTTGATTGGTGTATGCTGGTTCTGATGAAGGACAATTCGGTATGAATTTTCCTCAAAGACAACATTTGAAAACGAAAACTAATNTAACTGTTCGATAGTTAATTAATGTATCGGAAGGGTAAAGAAAATTTGTTTTCTTAAATCAATAGTTCACATTAAAATATAACCCATAAGTTTCCGAACAAAATATTTCCTGGAAAAAAAATCCTATTAACGAATTGCCAGAACTTAGAAAAAATTTTGAATTGTTTTTATTTATTTAACTTTAATTTTCGTATTCCACTTAAGTATGTTGATTGGTGTATGCTGGTTCTGATGAAGGACAATTCGGTATGAATTTTCCTCAAAGACAACATTTGAAAACGAAAACTAAAAGACAAAGTAAACATAACAAGAATCTAAACTAAGAAATGCAATTTAAACAAATTGTTTCGAAATCAATAGCTANAAGACAAAGTAAACATAACAAGAATCTAAACTAAGAAATGCAATTTAAACAAATTGTTTCGAAATCAATAGCTAACAAACAGGCAAAGACACACATAAACATGAATTCTAACTAATAACGATATCAAATATATCTAACTTAATAAAAAATGGGAATATACTTATCATGCATAATAAAACAATTTTTAATCTAACCTGGCCTAAATCACACAAAACCCTATCATGACCTGAAATTTCAGATGCGTAGTAAAAACCTAGGTCGTAAAGAACTACTCACAGTTATTGGAACGTCCGCCTGTCCGATTTGGATTAATTTTTTTTTTCCTAAGTAGTGCTTGGTTGCAAGCGATTTTATTGTGATGTCATAAGCCAAATTAAAAGCCAACTAAAAATTGAGCCATGCATCAACATTTTGAAAACTCAAATTCTATGAAATTAGAAATGTAGCTGTCACATAATCTTATGTTGTAGTGATTGCAGTGGCTTGACTTTTTTGCTTCATACTATAGCATGTAGTATTGATCACATTCTTCAATATCAATATTTTTTGAGATCTCAAATATTGGAATCTCCATATTGAAATATTGATTACATATNTCACATTCTTCAATATCAATATTTTTTGAGATCTCAAATATTGGAATCTCCATATTGAAATATTGATTACATATAAAAGCAATACCCGCAGGGTATATAATACCCAAAAACGGCACTAAAAAATATTTTTCAAACAGTTAAAATTTAGTTCTAAAAAATTGTTCATACGACAATTCCTAAACATTTTTTAGCTTCCTCCGGCTAAAACAATATATTAAAAGTGTATTCCACAGCATCAAATTTTCAGTATATAATTTGTGTAAACCTTACTTACCTTTAGTACAAATTCTTTTACTAATTAAATTATGTATAGTTTTTGGGTTCTTTGTTTATTCTTGTGTAATAATATAAACTTTTGCTATAGACTCGTTAGTTTTACGGGTATAAAATCCCAGGATCCGAACTCACTGTCATCATTCCATTTCTAACTTTAGCTTGAAAAGTAACATTAGTCCTTGGGTAGGAAATTGGATTAGCCAATTATTCAGATTGGTGGGATATTCGTTGATCGAAATTTTCCTTATTGATTTAAGTTATTACTGTTTAAAGATTATTTTCAATATAAATAAAATTTATTATTATTATTATTTCAAATTCAAATTGTTGTTCAGATTGTTGGATTATTGACTAGGGTTATCTGTAGTTTCCAAAATTAGAGATTATTGTCAAGTTTAGCTAACTGACCATAGAGGTGTAGGCGGAGCATCCAATTTTAACAATTTCAGTTTTCCTTATTTTCGAATTTTGAGTTTTCTTTAATTATTATAAATTAAATTATTTAATTGTGAATTGTGTAAATCGTTGACGTTGGATTCNTGTTGTTCAGATTGTTGGATTATTGACTAGGGTTATCTGTAGTTTCCAAAATTAGAGATTATTGTCAAGTTTAGGTAACTGACCATAGAGGTGTAGGCGGAGCATCCAATTTTAACAATTTCAGTTTTCCTTATTTTCGAGTTTTGAGTTTTCTTTAATTATTATAAATTAAATTATTTAATTGTGAATTGTGTAAATCGTTGACGTTGGATTCTGGATCTTTTGATCTAAATTAAAGTAAGTTGGTCGATTTAGACCAGAATCGTAACAATATTTTAAAATAAACGACTATCCATAATTTGGGGATCATAGTGAAGTCCGGTTGTAGTGAANAGAATCGTAACAATATTTTAAAATAAACGACTATCCATAATTTGGGGATCATAGTGAAGTCCGGTTGTAGTGAACCCTTAGGGACCGGCAGAATTGGTTCAGTATAGCTGGAGTTCACTATATCCGTACAGTGAACGGACGCAACAATTCATTAATTGTTAATATTTTACTTTAAATTCAGCCACGTCTATGNTGAATCTTTAGGGACCGGCAGAATTGGTTCAGTATAGCTGGAGTTCACTATATCCGTACAGTGAACGGACGCAACAATTCAATAATTGTTAATATTTTACTTTAAATTCAGCCACGTCTATGTATAGAGAAGTACTGGAAATTTGCTTGAGACTTTGGATACGGTCATCTTCAAATGTTTAATTTCTATTTCAGTAGAATCGAAGCTTACACCATATTCTCCGAAACTGCCGCATAAGTGATTTGGGCAAGCGTAAAGTCTTTTGGTCTCTTCATTTCAACTAGCGCTATGTTGGCTTCGAACTTTGTTTCCCTGGGTCCATAGGCTAGTTGTATTCGTAGGGGGAAGATGCGCCTAATATGCGTTAAATTAGGAATGGTGTACGGATGGACCGCACAACTATCCAGCAACAAGAAGACTTACACTCCAACTAGTGTTTTTGGAACGACTGGAAGTTACTTTTAACCCATGCTATTTGCTGCAAAAAGCGGTGCTCCAAAAATTATTGTGAATTAGACTTCATAAAGCAAATTTTTTTAGATTATACTGTCTCGTGTTTCAGAAAGATTATGCGAAAGTAGAGAGAATTTTTTTAATCAAGTCTCTGCGACGTTTAGAAAAAAAGTTACGATTTTTTGAAAATTGTAATTTCGGAACATTCTTTTGGGACAATGTACATGAGAATTTAGGTGTCCCAAACTAATGTTCCGAAATTACAATTTTTTGAAATTTATCACACCCGATGTTGAGTATTGGGGTTGTGAGGGTTTTTAGGTTCTGATTTTTGATTAATGATAAATAAGCAAAACTCATAGGGTTTTTGTTGAAAGGTGAAACATCGATGGGGATTTGGTATTATCACATCATGTTGCGGTTCAAAATATGTCTACAATAACTCCAAACCTCAAAGATATCGACTTATGGCACATAGAAATTTAAATTTAACAGATGGAGTCAAGTGGAGTAAGCTTTTGCGATATTAATTACCTAGTAAATTTGGAGTAATTGTTGGGATAGATGCTCCCGTAGATGGCGGAATTCTGGTAGTGGTTATTCTTTCCGTGGTAGTAGAAAATTTAACATTATCGAATACGTTTGGACTTATTGACCTAATAGGGTTTCCAGTTACTTGTATGTAACTTCCAGAAGTAACTTGGAATGTCTGCAATATATATTGGATCCATTTTAAACCGGGCTCCACTGTAGAGTATTTTATTGATGCTTTGCTGACTTGGGATATCAATTGCATACGATTTGTGTAATAATCTATCAACAAACAGACTATAAGTCAGCGAACAAATATAGAAATTTAAGTAGTTAGCAACAACATTATCTANGTCAGCGAACAAATATAGAAATTTAAGTAGTTAGCAACAACATTATCTTGTTTAAAAGTAATTAAAGTTAAATGGGTGAAGATGTCTAAAATCAATATAACTTTTGTACTTTTGGAAACAATATAAATGTACTATTACCAGAATCAAAGCATCAACGCATGGTTTTGTTGAATTAGAAAATATATTATACCAAATGTTTATTATTTTTTAGCGTTTTATAGAAAAACTAATAAAACATTACAATGATAAAGTTGTGAACTAGTCAAGTCCTTTGATTTCTTTGTAAATGCGCACGCTTCGTAAGCTTTCCATTTGAAGATGACCGTGCAACAAAAAGTGCTATGCCGCATAAATTAATTTAATTTTTGAATCTTACGTATTAATTCACGAAAGTTTGGATCAATATCTGCAGTTGTGGAATCCAAAGAGCGTTTGAGTTTTGCTTCTTCCGTCAAATCTTCAGTTTGAGTCTCTATATGTCTCCTTCTGTAGTCATTGCACACGAGAGTTCCTTGTCTGAAGGCGTGGATAATAGGTGGTTCCAACCCACTACAGTACACAGCATGAATTCGGCAGTCCACAACCCATAAACTGTTATTTTTGTTTGCAAGTCCGAAAAATGTTTCACGTGTACTCATCCAGTGTACACTACGGAGTTGATGTGAATTATTTATATACAAAATATAGGTATAATTTTGGTTTCCACTACCAAAAATTGTATCAAAAGAGACTCCCTCGCTCAAATAATTCACACCATATGTCATCACTTCATCGTAAAATCGAATAGATTCTTTAGCAGCCACAAATTTTGTTTCTATTGAGATGTTAACTCCAAGTGGTGAGTATTCGTTTTGATTACCATAGTACTCATCCAACAAATTGTCTAATATCAAATCGTTTTGTGTCCCTTCACGAACATTTTTCAAAAAAATTCGCAAATCTGATTTAAATTTTGTCAAAGCTGTTAGAAATTTTGACAACAGCATTTCAACTTCATTTATGTCCGTGTGCAAGAGATGTGACTTGTGCTCAAACAACTTTGATGTAAATTGATTCAAATGACGATGTGTCCAAGTTATTTCGTCTTAAGTTATAACAATTTTTTGTAATATTTCATTTCTAATATGAGGAGCGTCGTATGATGAGAAATCAGCTATATCTATTATCCCCAACAAACTGTCTGAAATTTTATACAAATCAAACGGTATGCTCAACGGGTAATGGAAATACTTCATGAACGTGGAAATGGGAAGCAAGCCATATTTGGTTGATTTTCCTTGTTCACCAATTAGTGTCCACAAATCTCCTCCCAATTCCCGTATTTCAGATAAATGCTTCAAGATTGGTAATTTGCTATAAATTTCAACGGATTCGGGAGCATAATTTTCTAATTTGTTTACATCGATCGCACTATTCCAATTTACGGAAGCGTCAGAGTTGGTTGAAAATGTAACAAAACTTAGGAGGCTTCCGCCAAACGTAATTTCAATTAAAATATGAGTACACATATTGAATTTTTGTAATAGTTGAAAGTCAATAGTCGTAGTATTTGCATGGTCCTCCGTAATTAACCATGTTTGGCGTAAATTTTGAATTATTTTTGCATAAAGGAAGGTATTGTCTGATAAATAGTCAGGAATTAGTGAAACATTGTACAAAAATGGGTAAATTCCTTTGATAAAGGGTGTCCAGGAAGTAGAGGCACAAATTTGAAACTGAGATTGCAGATCAACGAATAAATATACTGGAATGAAAATTTGTCATTAATATTTACTAATATATCCCGTAATTTAAATGTCATAAATCGGCCTACTGACTTTTTTGAATCCGATTCCTCGAAGGTTCTAGTAGCATGGCATGTCCCATAACCTCTTTTCGGGATTCGATTCAAGGAGAGGGAAGAGTAAAGACGTAGCAGAATTGAGTGGAGATGTAAGATTGAGTTGACAATAGCACATTATGTTCCCTAGTACACCCAAGACCCCACAAACTAAACGTCTCAGACCCAGTGATAGTCCTACTACACAAGACATGGAAATTTTTGAAAAGTTATCGACGGATTTAAAGCTGACAAAGATGATGACAGAACTATTGAGCATTAAAGAGGTTGTCAATAGCATAGAATCTATTAGTCAAAAGACAGAAGACCTAGAAAAAAAGTACTTAGAAATTGTATGGGAGACTGAAAAGCTAAAAAGAGAAGTTAATAGAAAGAAACTTAGAATAAGTGGTGTGGTGGAAAACTATCCAGCTCTCGAACGCACTGTGAAAGACTTAATAAAAAATGGTCTTCAAATAAATGAAGATATCAACCTTGACCAAGTGAGAAGGATAGGAAGAAAAGGAANCAAAAATATAAATATTATATAAATAATACTTAAATGTAAATTGAAAAGTCCGACCCATGGACGAAAGTCCAAAGAGACGGTAAATAAAATCAATCAAATAACCTCTTTTCCTACTTCTTTCTGTGCCTCTTTGGAAATTTTTCCAAATTAGCTTGAAACCTTGGATGATTNACAAATTTGAAACTGAGATTGCAGATCAACGAATAAATATACTGGAATGAAAATTTGTCATTAATATTTACTAACATATCCCGTTATTTAAATGTCATAAATCGGCCTCCTGACTTTTTTGAATCCGATTCCTCGAAGGTTCTAGTAGCATGTAGCATGGCATGTCCCATAACCTCTTTTCCTACTTCTTTCTGTGCCTCTTTGGAAATTTTTCCAAATTAGCTTGAAACCTTGGATGATTTNATAACCTCTTTTCCTACTTCTTTCTGTGCCTCTTTGGAAATTTTTCCAAATTAGCTTGAAACCTTGGATGATTTTTGGTTGATTGGATAGCTGACAGTATTGGTTTTTGTAAATAGCACAAATTCTTCAATTCTTCTTGCCTGTGACATGTTTAAGGGGCTTAGACTCTTGGGTACAAAATTGTAGACCAAGTTGTATACTTTGATATCCGGCTTGGTAAACCTCATCAATTTAACTCGTTTAGTTGCAGTGCGGACAGGTGTGTTGAACTGACGATGAACCACTTTCTCCACTTCCTTTGATTCTTCTGATGATAATTTCTCCTGACGATAGTCAGGTAGAGGTTTATAATTAGTCTAAATAGAAGCCTAATACCTCTTAAAAATAAAATGAAATATTAGTCTGGTCATACCCTCTGCAAGAAAATTTTGAATGGTGATTTTCTTGTCATGGATTTCAAAATTTCTGTAGGAGTGAAAAATACCCGCAACAAACATCTCAAAATTTTTCCTACACATTTTTGTTAATTCAACTCTCCACAAACAAGACTTCACTTTCATGTACGAAATGCGATTCTGATTCTGTTTCTTATTTTTGGAAGCCAGATTTCAGTTCAGGCGACATTCATATATCATTATCAAAGTTGTGCCTCTACTTCCCGGACACCCTTTACTTGAGNGATTTCAGTTCAGGCGACATTCATATATCATTATCAAAGTTGTGCCTCTACTTCCCGGACACCCTTTACTTGAGCCATCTAATGAAAAAGTGATAGCCAAATCAGATTCCATATCCATCAATCGATAAACATCCATTGTACTCCTGAGAGGGATAATACGCTCAACGATTTGACTTACGTTAGTTGACTTTACGGAAGGTGCATTCAATGGCGATTTTAGAATATTAACANGATTTCAGTTCAGGCGACATTCATATATCATTATCAAAGTTGTGCCTCTACTTCCCGGACACCCTTTACTTGAGTCATCTGATGAAAAAGTGATAGCCAAATCAGATTCCATATCCATCAATCGATAAACATCCATTGTACTCCTGAGAGGGATAAGACGCTCAACGATTTGACTTACGTTAGTTGACTTTACGGAAGGTGCATTCAATGGCGATTTTAGAATATTAACACCTAAAAAATTTTATTTTCGGGCGTTGTAGAGAAAACCTATTTGATATTCACGCCCGAGTGCAGAGATATTCAATTGATCCAAACTTTTACCGTAAGACAAAAGAGGTTTTGATCCAACTGTCAACACATTAAACATTAACTTCACAAAATATCTTTTTGAATTCATTTTTAAACTTTGTGGAGTTGGTTAAATATTGATCCTTATTGATTCTAAATAAATTTGTGTGCCTGAAACGTAATTCAACGAATCGGTTTCCTTGCCTCAGCTGAGAAATAACTATTTACTGGCATTCAATGAGGTTTCAGAAGATCAATTTACAAGTAAATAGTAGATTTGAATTTGTTTCTTAAGTTTATTGGTAAATCATATTGAGATTTGATAAACAACAGGATGTGATTCAATTTGAATGGTGAAGGCTTGAGAACTAAAAGTTTGAAGACATATGAAAATGAAGTTAAATATGCGATATTGAGCTATCAGTTGTATTTCAACTTGATTGTTAATATTGTTGNTCCTTATTGATTCTAAATAAATTTGTGTGCCTGAAACGTAATTCAACGAATCGGTTTCCTTACCTCAGCTGAGAAATAACTATTTACTGGCATTCAATGAGGTTTCAGAAGATCAATTTACAAGTCAATAGTAGATTTGAATTTGTTTCTTCAGTTTATTGGTAAATCATATTGAGATTTGATAAACAACAGGATGTGATTCAATTTGAATGGTGAAGGCTTGAGAACTAAAAGTTTGATGACATATGAAAATGAAGTTAAATATGCGATATTGAGCTATCAGTTGTATTTCAACTTGATTGTTAATATTGTTNAGACATATGAAAATGAAGTTAAATATGCGATATTGAGCTATCAGTTGTATTTCAACTTGATTGTTAATATTGTTGTATAATATCTTAATCTGTGAATGCAATATATGTTAATAATTGGTTTCAGCGGAACTGAAACAGTGAATGCGAATCATCCGTGTAACAAGGAGTCCTTTTGTAGCGTTTAATTTTTCACCGTTATGATTTGAAAATTGTATAAAAAACCTTCCATGTTTGCAAATAGCAAACATACCAACGGCTATACCACAAAGTCAGCAGTCTGTTTTACATAATTTAGATTATCAGTTAAGCAGACCCATAAAACTAAATACAATATTCCAGTAATTACACTAGCCGGTGAACATCTTTGAAATATTGACTCCAATATATTGGCTTCCTGAAAATTTATATTTTTCTGAAATAAATATTTTAAAATTCAGTTTGTTATACAGTGGTGTTAATTTAATGTCACTTTCTGTTAATTGATTGACTTTCCATGCTCTCATGTAGTAAATACTCTGTCACACACCTAATTTCAACCTCCGTCCATTATCACCTCATTTGAACAGCTTCCATGGCAGATAAACACACTTTAATNACACACCTAATTTCAACCTCCGTCCATTATCACCTCATTTGAACAGCTTCCATGGCAGATAAACACACTTTAATGGAAAGGTTTCGATTCTCAAAGACAGAATAAAACAGCACGTTTGTTTAAATATTGCGAGATGCTCAAAGGAACGATTTTATTAACCAGTTTGTTGTATTCTAACTAAGCGGTTCTTATACAAAATCCTCGATCGTGAAAGTTATTTATTTAATGACTCACCAGAAGTCGCGAACGTATTCCAACCGCGAGCAAGACAACCTTAAATGGGCACAAAGATAATTTTCCCATTCCACTTTCGATAAAATTGTAGCAAAGTGACTCATCGCGAAATTAAATGAAAGATGTGTCAATCGATCGTAAATCTTTTTTAGATTAAGGATATCACATCCATTGATATTGCACAATAGTTTTCCAAAAAGTTTGCAAATAACTAATGTCGACATAAATTCAGTTGTTACCTAATTTATAAATTATCACTTTATTATGGCAGTGTATCACACCGCAACTACTAGGGACCCGACAGCCGACAATTGTCGGGCCGAACTACCTGACAGCTGTCGGGTAGAAAGTAGATTTTGTGGATACACCCGACACACAATTTAGGCACTATGGACCCGACAGCCGACAAATCTACTTTCTACCCGACAGCTGTCGGGTAGTTTGTCGGATAGATAGTACCTATAACCATAGTCTGTCGGGCCAAACTACCCGGCAGCTGTCGGCCTTAACTACTCTNTTTCGGATTGATAGTACCTATAACCATAGTTTGTCGGGCCAAACTACCCGGCAGCTGTCGGCCCTAACTACTCTACAGCTATCGGGCCTAACTACCCGAAAGGGTCGATGTATACTTTTAAAATAACTTGTAAAATTTCTAATATTTTTTTGAAAAATTGGACAATTTGAACCCATTGTGGACTTTTGGTTGAATCACCTATTGTGGAGGAAAAGAATGATTTTTATCTGATTAAAAAAAAATTTTTTTTTTGAAAAATTAGACTATTTGAACCCATTGTGGACTTTTGGTTGAATCATCCATTGTGGAAGCAAGAAATAAATTTTATATAATTTATTATTTTTTTATTTTTTTATTTTTTGCATAGAAATCTTTGTTTCAGGACATTCTGAAGCGAATCTGAAAATTAAATTTTATGTTTTTTATTTTATAATTTATTTTGTTTTTCGAATAGAAATCTCCGCTTCAGGGCATCCTGAATCGATTCTGAAAATTTTTCGATACACGTCGATTGTCTGGAGTGAGATAATGCGTTTGATGATTCGACTTTGGTTAGATGAATTTTACAGATGAATAATTAGAGGAGATTTCAAAATATTCACACCTGTAAAGTTTTGAGTTGGGGAATTGTCAATAAATATTATGTCATCTTCACAATATGTATCTGCAGATTCATATTATTAGAGTTCTTTGTCGCGTTGTTTAACAATTGACTCATTGGATTAATGACTCTTATTCACTCAATTGATTCCCATAAATATTACATACTTTGCACTTCATATGTAGTCTATCTGTTTTGTCTAAACTTTTCTCATCAATTTTACCTTGGAGGAGAGGCAATATCACTTCTTGGTGAATCGAGTTGAAATACCAATTTTTTTTGTTGAACCAACTAAACCCTCATAGTTTCAATTCGTTTTTGGTGTCAAAATCTGCATTCACAACTTCACTATTTGCCGCTCAATGACTTTTTCCAGAATAGCATTTAGTAAAATATATATGTCAAGAAATAATACATATATATCAATGAAAATGTTATATGGATCAGAAAATCAAAAATCCCATTAACCGCAAACCAAGTTTAATTTGTCAACTGATTTCGGATAAACTAACTCAAATCTTATTTAGGATAGCAGCGATATTTCTGTGCCAGTAAATGAATTTTTACAGCATGCCTTCAAAAATAGACTCATCAATGTGACTTTACATTTGGAACGAGGCAAGTGCCAACTACTCAACTCCACCAAACCCAAATGTAGCACAAAATATTTCAAATAAATTTTCATTGGATACTATCATAAAATCTTAGCACATAAATGTTTATGATATTTTTACTTACACGGAAAAAAAATCTCAAATTGATAAATTTTAAATACAAAGTTTTTGTAATTTTCAAATTTTGCTATCAAGAATATGAGCCATAAGAGAACTAAACTTTATAACAATAAAGCGAAAACTGCACACCAATGACTCGATGTCTTTTAGTACCTTATATATCTTTATCTGCTCAACGCCTAAAATCACGGCTGACCGCTGCACCTAGCTTATTACATGCCAGTTTGTAACAAGCAATTTATCGAAAGTAGTTCTTCAAAGATGAACTGTACTATAGCAGTAGCAGATATGACTAGTAATTCCCTCGGTTAAAGTATCAGTAAGCTATGACTTTAGTACGACTGACGCTTAAAACTAGTCTCAAGTTATCACGAATCTTTAATTACTCTAACATTGTAAAGATTTAAGGTTCAATGTTTTACTTATGACACTTTACAAGCATCACCGTATTAGACTACACATTGTCCAAAGTAGTAATTAACTAATATACTGGCGATGACATTTCTTGTGTCAGACAGCACCATTTATTTCTTGGTGCATTTGGTTCACTTCATCCACAATAGTGTCCAAGATGAATTGTAGCTGTATTTTAGACATACAAGCGTTGTCACTCGCACCACAAAATCGTACACCATCCCGATATCCTGCCGCCGAGATAGTGAGTCCAGCACATGTCAAAAATGGCACCCATGCACCGCCACTCTCAACCTTATCTCCTAAGAGTTTGAAGGATCTAGATGCTCCTGGAAGGTTACTGAAAACAAGTGAAGTCCCTGCACTTTTCATCAAAAAATTTTGTAAGAAAATGGGAAAAAGCCCAAATAGCGAAAAGGTCCAAAAATTTAATATTGGTTCTGGACTTTGTGTCAGGTGGAGAATAGAGTTGTGCGTCTCAGTCAAACGATTCACTCTAGTCAATCCCTTGGAGGTTGGGAGACTAAGGTTTGCAATTGTGAAACGATTCGTCAATTCAAGCCCAGGGTACGGTAAAATTGCCGCAACTGCCCCACAATCAATTATATCGCCAATGACACTTTTGTTTATTGAAAATATTTCATCGAATCTTCTTAACGCCGATGCAATTGCACAGGTGATAACCGTAGGTATACTTGTTTTTGTTTGATGCTTCACATCTTTCAACAGTTGGAGATCAAGGGGTGGAGTCCATGCAAAAGATCTTCGACCTGAGTACTTTTTTGTCACCAGACGATTAGATCGAACATTTGTCCCAAACCACAAGTTGCGAATCATCGTAGTTGAACCGAAAATGATTGCAGATGCGTAGTAGAGATATTTTTCCAATGACGGCATACCATAACCTTTTAACGGATCAACGGAGTGTGCAATCTTCCCATCAGCCATGCAGTGGCTGTAGAGCAACAACCAAGACCCTGCGTCACCTTCATTAAATAAATTTTTTAATCCATTAAAAATTTTTTCCATGCTAGCCAATATTAATAGAAGTCAAAGCTAATTACCCGTTATGGGAAACGACCTGCTGCACAGTATCAGGGTTAAGTTTTGAAGTTAAATTCGGTTGCATGATTTTAAAATCAATTTTTTTTGTCGAAATTATTTATAAGATGCCAATTGTTTAATACAACGAGTCTATTTTAATGAACCAATTCCGCATTGGGAATCATTTTGTCGTAAGAATATGTTTAATATATAAGGTTAACTTTCAAGAACATTATCGTTAATGAAATGACTCAAAAGTTTCCCGATTCTGTTAATTTACTTTTCTTAGTTAAATAGCGTTTTCATACAGCGTCACTCTAGCAATATCGTCAGACTTAAGTCATCATTATTTAAAAACAAAAATAAGTTTCTCACCATATGCATGATGAAACCGAAGAATCCTGATTGATCGAATGACTGGTGGTTGTTGACCTCTTTGGTCATATTGGAAAGCAGGAACAATGACCTCTTGCCACTGTGGATGGTTGCTAGGCATGTCTTCTGACAAGTTACCCAGCAACTCCATTAGTCCTTCCTCTCCCATGACTTTTTCTCCAGTAATTATAACAACATGATTCCTGATGTCAAACGCTAAATCTTCCTCCCAACAATAATACCCACCAAACGAAATAAAAATTTTCTTAAGTTTGTTGTAAACCTCTTCACCTTTGATATTTTTTTTACCCAAAACTCGCTCTTCAAATAACCTTTGGTAACGTATCCCATCAATTTGATTCTCATAGATTACAACGTTGAGTACATTTCTTGAATTTCCGTTTGTTTTATAGCCCCAAATACTATCCAGACCATTATTTGTCAGACATACTCTTTTTGTCCCTTGGCAATATCGCAGACGTAGACTAGTTCCCACCCGGGCTGCAGAATTGATTACGTAAAGGAGCAGAAGAGTCGGTAGAACAAAAAATATACTCAGATTTAAAGAAAGTAAAGCTTCAAAAATTCGGAGCAAAATTAAACAAAAAGTCCGTATGACCATTATTGGAAATAAAGTTAACCAGGTGACATTTTTTTTCTTATTCTACTTGCACTTGTCAAATTATCATGTGGGAGTAAAAATGAATGTGACATAACGAGTGTCAATAAAGGACTGGTGAAGATATTTTGGCAAGTTTTCGGACGCATGTTCATGGGATGAAGAGTAGGAAGTAAAGTGACCAAACTACTCTTGCAAGGATTATATTTTATTAATATTTCGCAACAAGTGAAACTGACCCAGTGACACAATTTTCTCATGTACATTACCTAAACGTGGTTATTGATTACGTCAAATCATTCTTGTCATTCTGACCTTTCAATTCATTTACTGTGGGCTAGTTTGCCTTCCCCTGAGTGTGAAAAATTAGTGGACATCGCCTTTTATGATCTCGGGTGTAATGCAACCACGGTTATAATTTAAGTTTAGCAGCCGATTCTTGCCTAGAGATAAGCACATTAATGTTAAATACCTTGGTCACAATGAACTCGGTTAAAATGAGCAATCGGGTGTAATGATCCATATTTTGCGGTCTAGCCTTTCACTTCACCATCGTGAGAGATGAAGCAGAGCCTATTTTGTTAAAAAAGTCAAGTGAATTTAATAAAATACGTTCTGAATGAATGAAGATTTTTAATTTTCAATTGGTGAGGTAGCATACTCTGAAAAAAGGAAATAATTGAACAAAGAAAAGTAAAAAAAATCCGATGCAATGAACATAAATTAAAATTTAATATTTGTTCATTATTCGGTTATAATGAACATCGGCTCTTATGAACCGAACTTCCTGATTCGTAAAACTATGTTAAAGCCTATGTCCACTGTAAAACGAATCAACCTTATATAATGATAAACAAATTCGTTGAATACATACTTATCGTATCGAACTTAACTTAAACTAAATGGACCGTATTGTTAAAAATTATTGTTATCCATAAATCATAGTATGTGAAAATGTAAATAGAAAAACTTGTATGCTAAAACATCAAGAAACCATTAACCTTAATCCCAGCCGTCAACTTAATGAAGAAGTATAGCAAAAATAATTCTATAGTAGAAGCTCAAAATAAAATTTTATTTTGAATGGCGTAAAATTAAATTTATTCTTAAATTTATTATTAAAATTTTCAGATGGTAAAAAATAGAAATGTGTATAATATTTTGATAGCAATTTTGAAATATTTGTCGTTTTAGAATATAGCCGAATTCGAAAATTATCAAGATTCCGTCTTTTACACTAAAAATTCATCAGATTGGATGAAAAAAAAAATGTATGGGTGTCAAGTTTTCTTCATCTAATTGGTATAGTTTAGTTTAACAAACCGGAATTCTGATAATACCAGGATTATAATATTTTCTGAATTGATAAATATTTTAAAATTTTCGACGTAATTTGACACATGCATAATTTTTTCCATCAAAATTGATGAAAATTTAGTTTAAGGTCCAAACTCTTGATCCGGGCATTTTCTAAATCGACAAATATCTCGTTGTTGAGTGAGTTGACCGTTAGGATTAGATTCAGCAAGGTATCGTGGTTGCAACGGAAAATATTGGACATATTCAACAGAATTACTAACTACTAAATTAATAAAATCAATATAACATTATAAACGGTTGTTTACGACTTTTTATATTATATCTGTTTATTATATCCATCCATCAGTTCTCAAAGTAATCGACTTAATTTGATATATAAACTGCCATAAGGAGAAATTCAATTTTCGGAAAAACATCAGCTACTTTTGTCAGAGGTTGCAGATGTGCCTCATATTCAAAAGCGTACGTTATGGATGGATGAGCTTTCAACTATTGAGAACTCCGTCTTTATCATTCCAGTCCTTCTGGAATTAGGCCACATAAACTTTTAAGGACGGACCGTCAAAGTAATCTCATAATGTATCTGCAACATAACAAATGGATGTCAACTGCGCACATACAATGCGTACTTGCACGTACGTACTGGGCATGTAATCCTCCACTTTGTACTTGCATTGCGATCTGCTGATGCAACAATAAATGCGCATGTGCAACAACTTGATGCATTGCTTATCACGTAATGACAAGTTTATTCTGGTCCATCTAAATAAAGAGGGTCCCAGAAAACAATACAAACGAAAGCGAAAAATTTTTGCGACCTAGAAAATTAGGGTAGAGCTAGAATTTATACCTAATTTGTTGAAAAATTTTGAAATTAGGATACTCACAAAAATTTCAAAGCATAGCGCAAACACGATTATNGTAACAACAAATGCGCATGTGCAACAACTTGATGCATTGCTTATCACGTAATGACAAGTTTATTCTGGTCCATCTAAATAAAGAGAGTCCCAGAAAACAATACAAACGAAAGCGAAAAATTTTTGCGACCTAGAAAATTAGGGTAGAGCTAGAATTTATACCTAATTTGTTGAAAAATTTTGAAATTAGGATACTCACAAAAATTTCAAAGCATAGCGCAAACACGATTATGTCCACTCATTCACTAAAAATGCTATGACAAATTGGGACTCTTTATTGGAGTTATGAATTCAATGTTAATTTAAAAAAATTCTAGACTATGTTATTAAATTTTATCACTTGCACTTATTATTNTACTCACAAAAATTTCAAAGCATAGCGCAAACACGATTATGTCCACTCATTCACTAAAAATGCTATGACAAATTGGGACTCTTTATTCGAGTTATGAATTCAATGTTAATTTAAAAAAATTCTAGACTATGTTATTAAATTTTATCACTTGCACTTATTATTTTATTAACAAGTACATGTTGTACGTGAAAGGACAAACTTTGAACGACGAGACATAAAGCGTAGGGAAATAAGTAATTACTCTACGAAATTCCAACTAAAGATGATACCTCGACTTGTTATTAATACGGAATTTTGTTTATTTTTGTATTGAATACTTATGAGCAAAGAGAAGCAACAAATGCAAAAAATATTATCCAAAAGTGCAAAAATAAAAATAAAAAAAATTACAAATTAATCACAGTTGCTTAGAATAGCTGTTTCCCTATCATTATGTCATATTAAGTTAATCAATANATATTAATGAAAATTCTTTAAGCTCATAGTTGCTTAGAATAGCTGTTTCCCTATCATTATGTCATATTAAGTTAATCAATATTTCCATGGAATCATGCAAATTTTGCGAAATAATTAAACTCTTCAATTGACAAAGTTAAGATAGAATGCTAGATAGATTTTTAACTTTCGCAATAGCGCAGAAAAATTCACTAATAAAATGTGATGAGTACCACTCGAAAAAATTACTCATAATCCGTATACTACTGATTCTTTCTTAAATTTTGCTAAGCCATCTCATGTCTCGAGACTTATTTATAGTCCAATTGACGAAATTTTATGGCGATTAAAAAAATTCAAGACATTTTCAGGTTTTAGAAAGGAAACAGTGTATTGAAAGATTTAATTAAACTGCGTAATTTTTGCGTACCATTTTAAATTTGTACTTTGAACATAAACTATTACAAATTGTTAAACAGTCGCACTTAAATTTTACAGTTTTGCAAAATGATTAGTTCAAAAACGTTGTAATTTAAAGGTACGAATACATATAATATACCAATCAAGCATACCAGTAATTATGAGAATCCATAGGGTAATTTAGGCAGGACAATTTCATATATGATCCCAAATTCCAGTTGTATGTCGGAGTGACATGGTTACAAAGTACGTTGGTTTTGTAACTCTAAATTTGAATATTAGCATGGTCCTTGGGTGTTGTATGTCAAAAGTATTATAAAAATGTTTCCAACTACACTTGGAATGAAATATGTGTAATTAAAAATTTTTTTCAAGATTCTTCATTAATTGTTTAAAATAGTCACAAAATTCAAATTATCTATAATCTCCAATGTATTAATATTACTTGGCGATAAATACCATACTTAACAACAATAACAACTTATCTAATAATTTTGATAAATGTAATAATATATAACTCTTCATCTATTTATAGTTTATGTCCAATCTTGGATTTACTGGAAGAACTCGATTATTCATTCCTTCTAGCATTGATTCAATAATATGTTAATTTAAATCACACAATTGTAGTGTAATGAAGGGTAGGGCTTAACTGGATAACCTTGTTTTTGGCCTGTCATGGTTGGTTGGGANCAGGTTTTAGAAAGGAAACAGTGTATTGAAAGATTTAATTAAACTGCGTAATTTTTGCGTACCATTTTAAATTTCTACTTTGAACATAAACTATTACATATTATTAAACAGTCGCACTTAAATTTTACAGTTTTTCAAAATGATTAGTTCAAAAAAGTTGTGACTTAAAGGTACGAATACATATAATATACCAATCAAGCATACCAGTAATTATGAGAATCCATAGGGTAATTTAGGCAGGACAATTTCATATATGATCCCAAATTCCAGTTGTATGTCGGAGTGACATGGTTACAAAGTACGTTGGTTTTGTAACTCTAAATTTGAATATTAGCATGGTCCTTGGGTGTTGTATGTCAAAAGTATTATAAAAATGTTTCCAACTACACTTGGAATGAAATATGTGTAATTAAAAATTTTTTTCAAGATTCTTCATTAATTGTTTAAAATAGTCACAAAATTCAAATTATCTATAATCTCCAATGTATTAATATTACTTGGCGATAAATAACATACATAACAACAATAACAACTTATCTAATAATTTTGATAAATGTAATAATATATAACTCTTCATCTATTTATAGTTTATGTCCAATCTTGGATTTACTGGATCAACTCGATTATTCATTCCTTCTAGCATTGATTCAATAATATGTTAATTTAAATCTCACAATTGTAGTGTAATGAAGGGTAGGGCTTAACTGGATAACCTTGTTTTTGGCCTGTCATGGTTGGTTGGGATCCATTCAATTCATGTTTCTTACTCATAGATAATTTAAGTAATACTAAAAATCACGACTTTTGTCCCCCCACTCTGTAACCAAATCAAAGTTTGACAACTAGTTCATTCTAGACACTATAACTTTGCTCCTACAATAATCGAAACGAGGTTAGTTTTTACCAAGTTAATTAATATAAACTATTATGCTGTGAGTGTTATTCCGGTGTGCTTCCGTATTCAATATACATTAACCATGTCGTGTCAGAACGAAAATGAGAACAATGAAGCAGAGACAGGTGAGATGTATACGAACACTCCTAACACAAAACCCGTAAGATTATATATTTAAAAAAAATATTTTGTGTAGTTTATAGTAAATTACTTAAAATTTATAAAAACTTGAGGTAGGAGAAGGCATAGAAGNTTAAAAAAAATATTTTGTGTAGTTTATAGTAAATTACTTAAAATTTATAAAAACTTGAGGTAGGAGAAGGCATAGAAGAGTTCGATGACATTTTGGAAGTTATTGGATCTCATGGACGCTACCAAAAGCTTTTACTTTATGGTTCTTTAGTCCCCATTACCTTTATTCTTGCTCTACTTTCCTACAGTTCCATTTTTACTCTTTTTATACCCGATCACNATGAGAACAATGAAGCAGAGACAGGTGAGATGTATACGAACACTCCTAACACAAAACCCGTAAGATTATATATTAAAAAAAAATATTTTTTGTAGTTTATAGTAAATTACTTAAAATTTATAAAAATTTGAGGTAGGAGAAGGCATAGAAGAGTTCGATGACATTTTGGAAGTTATTGGATCTCATGGACGCTACCAAAAGCTTTTACTTTATGGTTGNAAGAGTTCGATGACATTTTGGAAGTTATTGGATCTCATGGACGCTACCAAAAGCTTTTACTTTATGGTTGTTTAGTCCCCATTACCTTTATTCTTGCTCTACTTTCCTACAGTTCCATTTTTACTCTTTTTATACCCGATCACTTTTGCAGTCCTTCTGTTATTCTAAGAGGGAACGAATTGGAAGAATGGAAAACGAAGCATATACCGATGTAAGTATGAATGAATATTTGCAGTGAATTTTTTGCTTTTTGGAGTGTTATAATGACACTAATAAACCTTTCGTACTTCACTTTAGAGCAATATCAGTTAGAAGATAATATTTTTTTTAATATGTTTATTAACAGAGAGGGAGATGAAAAATTTAGTAGTTGTACAATGTACAATTACACAGAAGACAAAGATGTGGAAGAAAGTAGATGGAACAAAACAACGATAGCATGTCAAAATGGATGGATATTTAGCAAATCCGATTTTGAATCTACAATTCCAACGGACAACAATTGGATTTGTGAAAAAGATTCTTATCCAACTTTTGTTTTCACAATTTCTAGCATTGGATTATTTGTTGGAAATATGGTGTTTGGTCCATTGGCTGACATGTAAGAATCTATTGTGTATTCAAAGCTGAATTCTACTCAAGGAAATATTTAAGTTTGAGTGGAAAAACTGAAAGAGAAATAGACTACTCATTGTTACTTATGGTGTATTAAAACGTTTAGCTGTAATATGAATTCAAGTACAGTTATTAACCGCGGACAGCGTAGATTGAAAATTTTATACAATCACCTTGTCTGTCACTCTATCTATCTCTCCTGCCATATCTGTTTGGATATATTAAATTTTACGATATTATGCAACTATTTCTGATTGGTAGCTAGCATATACTAATGTTTCTTCATATTATTACAACCTTTCGGAAATAGCATGAGACCATCTGACTGCCTCTATGTATGATTGCTATCTTTATGCATAAATCGATTCTCAGCGCATTTATCCCAAAATTGTTGCAATTACATATTTGCTATTGCTTTCCTAAGCGTATTTTCCTAAAGTGTTAACGTAACTGTGTATTAATGCTACCATTAGAAAAATATTTATGTTTTATCTTCATGTGATGTTTGGATGTTAGTCAGCATATATATCACTCTAGTGTCAATCAAAAGTTGGGATGATTATATGATTTGATTTACTGGTTAATTTGCTTCACTTGACATTTGAATGCTAATCTTTGCATTTTTTTATGGTCCTAACTAAACTATGGGATAATCGTATAATTGCATATATCCACTTGACTTTGCTATGCTTGCTAAGCATAGATTTCTTTGGTCCAAACCAAGCTGTGGGTTGATCCTATTATTTATATTTTATCTTGAATTTTTGATGCTAGCTAAAGCATATTATTTTCTGATGGTTCCAGCAAAACTATTAAAGAAGCCGATATCCATGCTTTGCCTCCATGAGACTTACCGATACCAGTCTAAGAATATTCGCTCTTTTGCCAATATATTCACAACAACAGTCCACCTAAGTGGCTAATGTTTATTTTCTACCGCTTCAAGAAACATAAGAAACATCTAACTGCATGCACGTATTGAAGTTTTAATTTTCGAAAAAATTGTTAACTCGCTCTTTTACAATAAGGTCAGTTTTGGTTGGTTGGTTGATCACATTTACGAATCAAGTCTGCGATTACCTGGTTACGGCATTTAACAATTCTAGGTAGCATTTGCGTTTTTACCAAAAGTCGTGGAGCTGTTTTACGCAATTGCGAAGTAGTATACAGTATGTTAGGTAGCGAAGAAGAATTTTTTTCTCCATCTTTCCTAATGTCTTAACCTTTTCTTCAGCGAGTTGTGATGATCAAAAATTCCTCAGCGTGACCATACTCAGATGCAATTCAGAGTTGATCTTCCACGAGGTTATATTTTTTATGCATATTTAATTTTCAACTTTCGAATTTGAAACTATTATTTTCAAAGACCCGAACACCTGAGGTATGACTGTTACAGTGACTCTGAGTATCATAACTCAGCGTCAGAGTTAGGAGTCGGGAGTCATTTAGTGACTGACTCCTTTGTGGTAGAACTCAGTCATGATTATTTACCGACATTTGAAAATGAGTATAGCGGACTAATTTTCCATATTTTTTTCACATTTTTTTAGCATTTTAAATATATATATATATNTGAAAATGAGTATAGCGGACTAATTTTCCATATTTTTTTCACATTTTTTTAGCATTTTAAATATATATATATATTTTTAATTTCGGATTGTCATACACGATTTTACATTTCATTATGCACATTTTTTTCATTCAAAGTCGCCTCCCAGAATCAAGGAGTCATACTCATGGATCCGAAAGTTGGACTCCAAATGTTTAGAGATTCGGTGACTCTGACTCTCAGCTAAACTGTGAGTCATGCTGAAGACTAGTTGAAACTTTCGAAGTTGACACTAGTGGAAACTTTCTTCAAGTCGGAAAATTTTGCTTTTGAATTGGATGCACAGGATTTTTTTCACACTAGAACATGGATGGATTTATCTCAATTAATTAAATGCGCGGCTAAAAACATTAGTAATTTCATGAATAAAAAATAGTTCCGAGGGAATAAAATGCTACCCAGGTTAAATATTATCCAGAAGAAAAGCAAATCTTCGAATATATATAAAAAGATTACCGAAGTGAAAGAATTTTTTTAATAATTGTATTTTACGTTGGCAAAAAAAAATTTGGGTAACTCGAGTGACAGAATTAGACAATTTGAAATTATACGTTNATTGTATTTTACGTTGGCAAAAAAAAATTTGGGTAACTCGAGTGACAGAATTAGACAATTTGAAATTATACGTTTATATCAACATAATTGGAAGCTTTGTATTAAATTTCCAATTATGATAAATGTCCGATTTCAAATTATGAATTAGATTACGCTTTGAATGTGCCCAGATATGTTGCATCGTCCACGGGATGCATCATGAGACACAACCCTATACTTACCAATAGTTTAGGTTTCCCTCCGAAAAAAAAGAAAAAGTTAAAAAAAATTCTTCTTCGCTACCTAACATACTGTAGAAAAATAATATATCCCCATTACATCTATAATCCTTCAATTGAAGAGTTTATAGTTCTAATACAGTTTTCGTGATTGTTGTTGTTCACAAACGACGTAGCAATGTTAGAGTTTGTCTTTCACCTTTCGAATTGTAAACAAATTATGTAAATTCCACACTTCTATAGACTTTTCTTCTTAATCGTATTATATCATGTTCAAATTTAATTCTACCCACTCCCTTCTATGTCTAAAAAGGTAATGAATTGCTGGTGGGAGTGGGTGCAAAGAACCTCAATAAGTGATTTGGGGCAGGGACGATCCGGCGCCGCTCTATACTTTAGAGTCGCTCTTCCTAGGTGAACTATCCAACTCATACGGAACTCTGAACTCATTTTACCCCGTACTAACACCCACTTCTACTCTTCTCTCACATCGACGGCATTAAGTAAATTTCATTTGATTATGTAAATGCGGTCATGGGAAGAGGATTTTTGGGGATCCCCTTCCAGATAATCTCACGCCTTAATCGTCATTCACTACAAATTTGTATATTTTTAAATAATTCTTGACATAAGGGCTAAAGAACTTTATTCTTGGCAATATACTTTCCATATGACTGAATAATTCCATTGATTTTCTATTATAGCATGCAGACAGACACAATCGTCGCATAAACCTTTTCACCTCCATTATTACCGTTTAGTAATTGATCATAAAGTTTTGTCTTCTTATATTGATGCTTGACTTTAAACAGTTTCGGAAGAAAATCAATCTTATTCTTCTCGTTAATTCTCTACATGGGATTTATGATGATGAGCTTTTTTGTTCCTCATTTGTACTATGTCTTTCTGGGATCCATGTTTATGGCATCAATTGGATTCCCGATGATTTATACACTCCCGCCACTTTTAATGGCAGAACTTTGTGATAATGGTAAGTAGGTGTAATTAATATTTTTGCCAAGTGACTAAACTCAAAATTGTCGTCTTTTACTTTAAGAATATCGTGCATGGACATTTACCGTTGGTTGGGTTGCCTGGGTGTTTGGAATGGCCATTGTACCGTAATTCTAATTAATGATAATTTCATTATCATATCTAAAAGAAATCTCATTTTAATTAATGTTCTTAGGTTCGTTGCATATATAGCGAGGACTTGGCTTCTACTTGGAGTGAGTATTACTGCACCTGGNTTTAAATAATTCTTGACATAAGGGCTAAAGAACTTTATTCTTGGCAATATACTTTCCATATGACTGAATAATTCTATTGATTTTCTATTATAGCATGCAGACAGACACAATCGTCGCATAAACCTTTTCACCTCCTTTATTACCGTTTAGTAATTGATCATAAAGTTTTGTCTTCTTATATTGATGCTTGACTTTAAACAGTTTCGGAAGAAAATCAATCTTATTCTTCTCGTTAATTCTCTACATGGGATTTATGATGATGAGCTTTTTTGTTCCTCATTTGTACTATGTCTTTCTGGGATCCATGTTTATGGCATCAATTGGATTCCCGATGATTTATACACTCCCGCCACTTTTAATGGCAGAACTTTGTGATAATGGTAAGTAGGTGTAATTAATATTTTTGCCAAGTGACTAAACTCAAAATTGTCGTCTTTTACTTTAAGAATATCGTGCATGGACATTTACCGTTGGTTGGGTTGCCTGGGTGTTTGGAATGGCCATTGTACCGTAATTCTAATTAATGATAATTTCAATATCATATCTAAAAAGAAATTTCATTTTTAATGTTCTTAGGTTCGTTGCATATATAGCGAGGACTTGGCTTCTACTTGGAGTGAGTATTACTGCACCTGGGTTTTTGATATTTCTTCTTTTCCCGCTCTTTCCGGAGTCTCCAAGATGGCTTCTAAGTATGGGTAGAGTGGATGAAGCAGCAGTAATTTTACGTAGAATTGCAAAAATTAATAAAACATCCTATAAACTCACCAAAGAAGAGCTTATACAAATTCTACACAAAATAGTAGAATTTCAAAAGGAAAAGGAAGAACAAGTACTTGGTTTCTGGACGTTGTTTAGCGGGAAACGTCTTGNGATAGTAGAATTTCAAAAGGAAAAGGAAGAACAAGTACTTGGTTTCTGGACGTTGTTTAGCGGGAAACGTCTTGCACTCATCACCTGCATAGTCTCCGTTGTCTCGTTCGAAAAAAATTATACCATCAATTATATATTTGATACTCAACTGGTTTTAGTAAACTAATGATTTTACAGGACAACCAATTCAATGATATACGAACAAATCACACTAAATACACCGTACATGAGTGGAAATCAGTTTCTGAACTTTTTTGTTCTGGCTGTAGTTGAATTACCGGGCAGCGTGTTGGCAGGATACTTGATTGGAAATTTGGGAAGACGTTGGACCCCAGTCATTTTTGGATTATTTATGGGCATTGTTTGCTTAGTTGCTGGACTTGTTTCTGAAGATATGAGTATCTTAATTATCATCTGTATCATTTTGGGAAAGTGAGATTTTCAACGTTGAAAGTCATTTGTTTAATTTGTAAATAAATTAACTGATTATTTTCTTTGGGTCCAATAGATTTGCTGTCTCTGTTACCTTCTTTGTAATTTATGTACAAACTACTGAATTGTTTCCAACTCCTTTGCGCGCCACTGGAGGCGCGGTTGCATCTACAATAGCCTCTATCTTTGGTCTTCTGAACCCATCAGTCGTTTATACGGTGAGATATATTATTCAAAATTTTTTCGTTATGTCAAATTTAGGAGTTATATTATTCAAATTTACCGTACTGTTTAAGAAATATTGAGTTTTGTTTNTTTTCGTTATGTCAAATTTAGGAGTTATATTATTCAAATTTACCGTACTGTTTAAGAAATATTGAGTTTTGTTTTGTTGAGAGATGCATGATAATCAGTCCGCTAGCAAGTAGCAACTGTCCAGGATCCAGGGCAGCTTACATTGATTCACTATAATCAAGTGTTAGTTATAACAGAAACTTTTTTAAATGACAATTTACTTTTTCCATTCAAACTTCAAAAATGCTAACGAGATTGAGAAGTTTAGAGGTATGCGCCAGCGGAGAATTGCAATTATCACCATTTTATTGTTTTAGTAATTAAAAAACTACTTTTTTACTAACTCAAAATGAACCCCTTCAGTTGTAACACAATTTCTCAGCAAATCTTAGCCTAACATATTTCAGCACTTTAGGAGTAAAACTTCCACAAAAAATTTTCATTTTCTCATGCAGCTGATCAATACCGTGTGTCGATAAAGTCCCTACGTAATAGAGTAAGTATTGCTAGCAAAACAAGAGCAAAAAAAAGACGCGTGTGGTTAGTTCCTCAATGCAATCCTCTCCACTCAAACTCAACACATTCAAATTCTCTTTGAGAGGAGTTTGTGGGGGTGGCAACTCGTTTCCTCAATTGCGTAGTGACTTTATGGACACAGGGTAGAAGGGGTCTGTGTCGTAAAAAAAATTTACGACAAAACGACAGTAGCAAGTTCGTATGATAGATTGCGTCTTCCAGGTTGATTGCAATTTAATAATGTAAACGTCCGACCCATTTTATTGACTATTCTTTTTATATCAAATGTAAAACGCACGGGATGAGTCACTGCTGCATTCAAATTGTTATAAATTTTCATGATTTCAGTGTTGCGTAGTTGTGAATAGCGATAGAGTAACTTTAGAACGCTAATCGTTGCTCCGGAGAATTTGTTCAACCAGGCTATAATTTCAGAGGGGAAACATTAACATTGGAAAATAAAAGCCGTACTTTGAGTGTTTAGTACACAATCTTACCTAGCCAGGTCCTTAAATTTCTTGTATCGCTGCAGTTATTTGGATGCGTAAACTTTTAAGATTTGGTTAAAGGTGCTAGTCTTTTGAAAAAACAAACAATAACAAAAACACGTTAGATTTGCATGCGTAGCAATTTCAATGTGCAAAATAGTTGTATTTAAATAGCTGGTTGTACGTAGGGTATCGAATGACTCTCATTTTTTTCAGAGTCAGAGTCAGGTGACTCAGAGTCATGACTCACTGACTCCCATTTTCACATTGAGTCAGAGTCATGAAGTTTAATGACTCAGAGAACCTGACTCAGTGACTTTTACAGAATCACTCCTGAAGCTTGAGTCAGAGTCAGTGACTCAGAGTCATGACTCAGATTCACAGTAATTTTATATTTTTTTTACAGTAAAATGAGCATAATGTGTATTCAAAGCAGAGGTACGAATGGGCTGGGTTAACCCATGATGGGTCTAGCACAGCCCAGCCCACTGGGCTGTGGGCTGAACTTGTAGTGGGCCGGGCTGGGGCTGAGTTTGTGAGTACAGTGCACGACGTTTATTAGAGCATCCTTTATAAGAACATTCGGGTTATAAGAGCAGAATTTTGCGTGTTTGGTTTGCTCTAATGCAATTAGCATGGGGCATTAACGCGTTATAAGAACAACGCATATAAGAGCAAAACGGTTATAAGAACTGCCTTTTGCTGGGTAATTTTTGAAGCGGGAGTTGGATATAAGAGCAGAGAGTATCTCGACACTCAAAAATTATTTGTAATCAAACCGAGATGCCAGAAGATTTAGAATTGAAATTATCTACAATTGAAAATGCAATATTAGAGCGTAGAATTGCTAATATAGTTTAGTTCAAAATTACTATTTATTTTGATAAATAATTAGTCAAGGAAAAGAATCGTTGGACGAACTGAGTGGCTAGTAAAAAATAAATTTTGGAAAAAAAAATTTTTTATTGCCATATACTTTTTATAAGAACATCCTGCTCTTATAAGCGTTGTAAGAACAAACGGTTATAAGAGCAGCATTTCCAGGCGACGGATGGTAGCTCTTATAACCGCCGTGCACTGTATTAATTTCTTATGGGCCGGGCTGGGCTAGGCTGAAATTTGAAATTTTCAATCTCGCGCGGCTGAAAGTTTCACTTTAAAAGTGAAACTGTCAAGGTGACTAAGCAGAGAATTTTGAAAAATATTTAAAGCAATAAGAAAGAGTCGATGGTTTTTTGTGGGCTGGGCTGGGTTATGGAAATTTATTTTTTGGTGGACTGGGCTAGGCTGGGCCAAAGGCCCAGTGGGTTAGTGGGTCGTGGGCTAAAATAATGGATTTCTTATCGGGCTGGGCTTTCGAAAAGTCAGCCCACTTGCATCCCTGATACAAAGCTCAAAATGAGTGGTACAAAGACTTAAATAAATTTTTGAAATTCTTCTTTATTTTTGATCCGATTTAAAATTAAATTATCTCACCTGCAATCTTTACACTGATCCTTCGTGTCAACTCTATCAAAACAATGGATGATTGAATATATCGGAATGTTTTGAACTTCTGTTATTTTATTGATTTTTTTCAATTAACTTATTTTGTACTGCGTAATTATCAAACCGTGCACTTCTGAATTAGCTTGAAATCTAAATCCAAAATTTCGAATGACTGAAAAGTTTTGGGTTTCGATTTCGAATGATTAATGTTGAATTTCGATTTAGCTTACAATTTGTACCGAGACGTAAACTACGATTTCAATTTCGACTGAATTAAATTTGGATTTGGATTTCGATCTTTTTCGAATAACGAATTTCGAATTCGAGCACCTTAAAATTATGAATTTTAATTTTTTTAAGTATAAAACTTTGTCTATTTTAAGAAAATTCCGTTTTATTATACATGCTTGAATCTTATCTCCAGATCTTAGTATATTTCAATTCCGATGGCCTGAAATGTTATGGATTTTGAGAAACTTAAAATCATGGATTTAGATCTAAACTATTTAAAAATATGAATTATGGTTTAGATTTCGTGGTTCTTTAAAATCTTCAATTTCGACTTACATTTCTATTTGAAATGGCTATTGTCTACTTCGATTCTGATTGTGAGTTGGAATTTTTAGAAGCCTTGAATTTAGATTTTTATTAAAATCTAGAGTTCGATTTCGATGTGTAGTGTAAGTTACAAGTGTGTTTCAAACTAAACACGAGCCCCGCGGCAGCAAACTCACACTCTCAGATTTGTTGTGTGTTGCGGGAGTTGAAAAGAATTTGTTAGTACAAAAAAAGCAAGATGTAAACAGTAACGCTTTGTTGCTTGGGAGTCATGACTCTTCCTAGTGAGTCACCACTCAGTCACTTTGGAAAGGCACAGAGTCACGAGTCAGGTGACTCAAAGTCACGACTCAGTGACTCCTATTTCTCTATTGAGTCAGAGTCACCCAATACCAGTGACCTCGAGAAATCGATGAGTCAGAGTCAGAGTCACGTCACTCAGAGTCACTGAGTCAGAGTTATTCGGAACACTAGTTGTACGTAGTATAATTTAATTACTACGCCAATCTATGGGTAGGTTTTGGTTTTATCTTGCTGCTCCACCTACATGTCATTTGTAAGATTTGAGAGAGACAACCAAAAACTACGGAACTCTCCGTACTCAAATCCCTATCTCTAAATTTTGAGTCCAGTGGTCTCACCATTTGAGCTACAGAACCAGGTTAAGAATATATCTTTCTCTCGCCGTACTAAGTTTATTTGAAGTTCAGATTTCGTGGGCACTATTAATCATGAGAGATATATGTCATCTGTTGCAACCAAGGAAGAAAACCTAAACGCCACATCATTAAGGCTTTTTCGTCAAATGCTGCCTTGTAAAATTTATCTTTTGTCCTTCTAACAGCTTAACTTGACATCTTAAACAACAATTTCCTAATTACCTTTATCGATCCCGGAATATCTTTTGAAGCATAATTTTTTTATTTACAAAATTTGTTTTAAAATAGCATCATGTTTCTTCCCGTTTACAATTTAGTACAAGGAAAATACCAAAATTAGTCGCGGATTAATTTTCCACCCACAAATTTATTTTTTGAAAATTTCAAAATACTGTACGAAATGAACTTGTTTTTGAGTTTAAACCCATATTCGATACCAGGAAAATACCAAAATTGGTCGCGAATTAATTTGCCCCCACAACATTTTTTTTTGAAATTCATAAAATACTTTACTAAATAAAATCATATCACTTGGTCAGAGTTTAAAGACATATTTTGTACCAAGAAAATGCCAAAATTAGTCTCGGATTAATTAGGCCCCACATTTTTGAAATTCCTAAAATACTTTACGGTATAAACTCACATCACTTGGTCAGAGTGTAAATAAATATTTGATACCAGAAAAATGGCAAAATTAGTCGCGGATTAATTTGGCACTACGTTTTTTTTTTGAAAATTTAATTTAAATATATAATACAGTAAAGTTGTTCAAATTTTATTATAATTGAAATACATGCACTTTATAATTTTAATCAATTTTTTGTCGTGTGGTGAATGCATACGTGTTCATAACCATATATATTCAACCATATATATTATTCATATCAAGTGACGAGTTTGTTACAGATAGTTATTTAAAATAACTCCGGCCGATATTAATCCTAATCTAAATTTAGTATTTTTCAGGATAATAATAAAAATATCGGAGCAAATTAATTCGCTACTAGATTTAGCATGTCTGGTACGAGATGTATCAAACTCTGGGCGAATGATGTTTGTTTTGTTTTCTTGAATACATTTTCAGATTTTTGGTGACAAAAATTTTCCTGGACCAAATTAATCCGCTGCTAAAGTTGGTATTTTCAAGCAACGATTAACGTAGCTGAACACTTAGTAATTTTGTATTAAACTTATTTATTAGAAACAACAACATTAACCTCAGAGAATTTCGAAAATTAGATTAAATGGAAATCTGGATTTGTCTAATTCTAAGCCTCATGGTTATCTAAAATTTATTCTAAACTAAGCAACAGCAGCTTCTACAAATATTTCCACTGCGAAACAAGATTTCTATGAAACAGCTACATCAATCTGAAGAAACTTTAAATGGACTACAAAACGATACAATGTTTTGCGTCCGGTAGCAAAGTGGAATGCTATTGGATCTTCTATCTAAATCAGACCCCCTGATTTAGTTAAAATTATTTATTAACAACAACCATTAATCTCAGAGAATTTCGAAAATTAGCCTAAAAGGAAATCTGGATTTGTCTAATTTTATGACTCATGGTAATCTGAAATTGATTCTAACCTAAACAACAGCAGCTTCTACAAATATTTCCACTGTGAAACTCGATTTCTATGAAACAGCTACATCAATCACAAGAAACTTTATATGGACTACAAAACGAAACAATGTTTTGCGGCCGGTACCAAAATCGAATCCTATTGGATCTTCTATCTAAATCAAACCACCTGAGTTAGTTAAAATTATATTATTGGAAACAGCAACATTAACCGTAGAGAATTTCGAAAATTAGCTTAATTTATTTCTGAATTATTTATGAGGCTAACAAATTTTTGAGTGGCTAAATTAATCCGCGACAAAATTTGGTATATTCCGGGTTCTAAATATGTGTTTACACTCTGGGCAACTGATTCGAACTTATTTCGTAAAGTATTTTATGATTTTCAAAAAAATTTTTTTGTGGATCCAAATTAATCCGCGACTAATTTTAGCATTTTCCTGGTATCGAATGTGTATTCACACTCTGGTCAAGTGATGGGGGTTTATTTCGTGAAGTATTTTAGGAATTTCAAAAAAAATGTTCGGCCAAATTAATCCGAGACTCATTTTTGCATTTTCCTGGTACCAATTATGTATTTTTCTCTTCTCAAATTTTGTGCAAGTGGTGTCGTTACATTTGCTTGATCTTTGATAAATATATCGAATTACGACGGGCGCTTATCAGCAGAGAAATTTGAAATATGTAAATTTTAATTCTTAAATTGACAAATTTCTTCAGGAAATTTGCACATGATTTCGTGATTTCCTTAAGAAATTTTAGATTATTCCATCTTTTGATAGCAGTTGAAGTAATTTATTTTTGACAGATTTTGCTATCTTATATTCTTTGTGTTGTGTTTTAAATTTCAGTCATTTGATAATTTCAACTAAGATAATTTGTATTCATCATACCGGAGGTTCAATACACCGACAACTTGTATGCTATCCTTTCAGTTCTTTGGTCTAGGTTGATAATGCAAAGTTGACCACAAAAGCTTTCTGACTATGCTCAGTCATTATATCTTGTGTACTGGAGTTTTTGCTTCAACTATCTCACACTATGGTTCACGTCTATAACATTGGTGTTTAACCTAATAAAATTTTTATCGAGCCATTGTTTCTCTAAACCCCGAGAACCTAGTGCATCCGTGGGGGTTGGGGAAAACGCAGACTCGATAATGAATACGAGGTAGAATATGCCGAATATCACTCAAAAATTTTAATTTTTTACAAGAACACTATACTATAACACAAAAGTGTGGACATTTTTTATCACAATTAGTTGTCAGTATTATGTCGCTAATCTTACCATATTCTGCTTTTTAGTGTGAAACGGTAAACTTTGTAACATGTGCCTCAACAAAATTTAATTCATATTTCATATCAAGTACAAGATTAAACCGGATAATTTTATCCTATGTATGAAATGTTAATCAAAAGTAATCTTTGCTCATTTTAGGGGAAATACTACTCCGGTGCCCCCTATTTAGTGATGTCGTTGATTTCCTTCATAGGTTGTATTTGTGCATCATTTCTACCCGAAACTCTTCGACAGCATCTCCCAGAAACAATAGAAGATGCAGAAGATTTTGGAGTAGGAAATAAATACTGGAGCATGCATCCTGACTATGACAGGAAGAAAAGGAAATCTATACGTAGACAGAGTGAAGTTTATATTAGGAGCAAGAGCATTAGCGTTCCACACGAAAATGATAATGATACTAGAATATAACTTACAATCTTAGTTTCGTGTGTTAATGTTAGTCTGTTTAACATTGGTAGAACTCTATAAGTACCCTTAAATAACAAATTTCAAATGCAAGCGAGACCAAATCGCGTGCGGCACAACGCAAGCGTCGACAAACAGCTTCCTTGTGGTGGGCTATTGTATGAGGTCGAAGGATAACAACAATGAACAAGTGTTCAATAAAATAAAGTATTGAGAATCAATTATGAAGGATGTGAGAAACAATGACCCACAATCAGGACTTGAACTCAACATCCAAGAATTGGACCCTGAATCATCGAGTGCTTTATCCTTCGCCTTATTTAAATAGATATGTCCTTTAAGAACGATAGTTAGGAATAAGGGGGAAAAAAATTAGTTATAAACTGCATTTCACAGGATTTTGACCCTTTCAAAAACTCATAAAAGCGGCTGTTTCACATAGANAGGACTTGAACTCAACATCCAAGAATTGAACCCTGAATCATCGAGTGCTTTATCCTTCGCCTTATTTAAATAGATATGTCCTTTAAGAACGATAGTTTAAGAATAAGGGGGGGGGGGGAAATTAGTTATAAACTGCATTTCACAGGATTTTGACCCTTTCAAAAACTCATAAAAGCGGCTGTTTCACATAGAATTAAATACACTGTTATTCTGTCCTTTTTCACTTAAAGTACTCTCTTAATAAAATTTTAAAGTCTACAAGTCTTGTCTTATTGTTTCCACTCATAGATTCAAAATTTACAAAATGGTAGCGTAGCAGTGATTAAGTTTATGGCACTATAACCAACAGTCAGTAATTAATAATTTCTTTTTGATTAACGCTGCATAATTTACCTCCGTTTAACAGGATTCGTGTAGAGCGTAAGTATGAAGTTTGTAGAAACATCAAAATAGAAGTTGTAATTTTTTGCATAAAAATTCTTAACACATTGTGNAAAGTCAGTAGTTCATAATTTCTTTTTGATTAAAACTTAGTTTCCAAAGAAGATTAACATTAGCAAAGTCAATTTTTTTTTCTTTAATACAAAGTTGTACTTTACACAATAGTGCTAAGTACGTAGAAAGTGCTAAACAAGAAAAGATTAGAAGAAATTAGGAAAAGCCTCTTACATTTGAAGTGAAAGTGTTGAAAAGCAGAGAATAGTGTCAAATTGGTCCACAACTCAAGAAATTGAACACTACACAGAAGTTAAAAGCAGAGCATTGATAGTTCCAACTGAAAAGAGATTCACCAAAGAAGAGGGAATCATTTTCTATTGGATTCATCTGAGACCAGAAGGTCAAGTCAAAGGTTAAGAAAATATCTATAGCTTTGCCTAAACCCTCCCAATTTTTCTGTAAAGTGACTATCTTTAAGCTATTACAAAGTCACTATTACGAAAGTTGTTTGCTATAGAAGCACTCCCAGCCTCCAATCTCTTTTTTCGGAATGCTCTCCACCGTGTCAGAAACTCAACCCGCGCAGGTGGCTGAAATGGGGCACGAGTGTTTTTGAGTGTCGGTCATCGAGAGTAGAGACTAAAGGCTAGAGCCTCTGTATAACGCAATAGACTGAGTGACAGCTTTTACTTTTGTACTGATCCTGCTATTCGCATTAAGTCACAGTGGAAATGGCTTTGAGAAACAACTGTGAGAAAAGTAGATACAACCCACGTGGTTAAGCTTACCACTAGGAATTATTATCAGTGCAGGATTCAAATAACGCTCATACTGAAATCAGCAAAGCTGTGGGATATTGTGAGCGGGAAAACGATCAAACCTGCTTCTGAGTTCACGATGTAGGAAAACAAGGATTTGGAAGCCCAGGCCATCGTGATACCTACATTAGATTCAGAGAATTCAAATCATATTTACGACTGCAAAACATCTAAGGAAATCTTTGATAGACTAAAGGATATTCATTCAGATTGTTCCACTCTAAACAATTAGCACATCTTACCAGCATTTTTGAACTATAAAGTCAAACCTGGACAAAGTCTTGTAACTGCCTACACAGAGATGGAGCAATTATCTCGAAGCTTAAAAGATATGGGAGAACCGCTAGGAGAAGAAGCTTTGTCCGCACAACAACAGACACCAAGTTCTATGACATGGATGGAAATCTTGGACCAATCGCTTATCCATCAGAGGGACTCTATGTCATGAAATTCAGAAATCCAACTACTAGTGCTTTAGGATCTTCCAAAGAATATTCAATAGTACAGCTACGGCACAAGAGATGTGCACATATCAACATCAATTATATCAAAGAAACAATCAGAAAGAAGGCAGTCGACGGTATTGAGCGAGTCAACTTAAATGGAGAGTACTTCTGCAAAAGCTGCCGAGAAGAAAAGCAAGCAAAACTGCCTTAAGCATCTGTTGAAGAGAAAAGAAACACGCTTCCAGTAGAAATGGCTCATGCCGATTTACCTGGCATGTTCCCCATAGACTCTCTAGGAGTAGCTAAATATTTTCTTCTAATCAAGGATGACTTTTATGGTTTTCGCATCACTCTTTTCTTGAAAAACAAAAGTGAAACAAGATTGTTTCAAGGACTAGATCTCATTCATAGAAGGTCAAACCGGAAATAAGTTTAATACCATTCGGAGAGACAACAGAACTGAATTTATCAATGAGGAACTAATGAAGTTTTTCAAAGAAAAAGGAGTTGTCCATGAGACGTCAGCAGCGTACTGTCCTCAATGAAATGGGAGAAGCGGTTGCTACAACAGTATATATATACACAATCGAGTACTTGACAAGCAAAGTCCAAATGTAACAGCCTACCAACAAATTTTTAATAGAAAGCCACATTTAGGACATCTGAAAATCTTTGGTTCAAAAGCCTACGCACATATCCCAGAAAAATTTCAATCCAGTGAAAGTTGATGAAATTTAACAAATTTTAAACCCTTAGAATCCATGAAGCTAATTGGTCGAGACACACCCATCTTCGTGGCTACTCACCGCAAGCAATTCCAAACTACGTCCCTTCTTAATGGAGGTATATCGCACTATCTCATACAAGAGCGTGCAGCTAACTTCCATCATGATGGGAACTGAATGAACTGTGCGATGATATTCCATTCAGATGATTTAAAAAATTTTAACATTTGAATTATGAAATTTATTTTGAATTATTTTATCCAACAAGAGCCATCTAGACTTTTTGATTCAATGTTTTGCCATACTTATAGATCAAAGGCTGTAGAACAAACTCCTAGATTGTCGATAGATGGAAAAAAATTTCTTTCAGAAACTTCCGGTTTGAAAATGCGTGCGGCAAACTTCCATGTAGATGGGACTTTAAGGGTTTAAGTTTGAAATTACTTTAAAATATTACAATTTATTGACCACGGAAGTTCGTTATATCAGTCCAATTTTGAAAATGAATTAAAAAATTTAACTCTTTTTGCAAAGAAATATGGCTGAAAATTGAGTAATTTAACAGATGTTTTGGTTCAGAATTTTGAAAATTGGTTAAACAAATTAAAATAATTTCTGTCGACATTCGCATACCCATTACCTCACCCCGCTGTAAGATGTGAAATACCTTTAACTAGAAAAAAATCAATAATGTATTTTCGTTTTCATTTTGCATTATTATGTGTATTATCGCTGCATAATTTACCTCCGTTTAACAGGATTCGTGTAGATCGTAAGTATGAAGTTTGTAGAAACATCAAAATAGAAGTTGTAATTTTTTGCATAAAAATTCTTAACACATTGTGTCAAAAAATATACAAAAAATGCAATTCAAGGAAATCATAACTTCTGTCCAATTGATTTTTGAGGCTGGATTTTTAGAAGTTGTATTCCACTTTTCCTGAAAAAAAATTATTTGACGATTAGCTGATTTGATCCAAATTTGTAATAATTTAATTTAATTTTTTTAATTTTTATTTTTATTAATATTAAATAGTTTGACAAATACTTTCTTCAGCGATGAGGCCAAATGTAGCTACTCAGCAAATATAATTAGTATTAACCAGAGTTAAGATACACGATCTCGAACAGCAGCACCGACCACGAAAAACCACGCCACAGCCCGGCAGGGAAAACATTGTACTAAAAGCCTACGGCTGCTACCCATTCGAAACAAAAAGACAGTACAGACAGCAGTGCATTTCGCTTATAAGATAACCCATTTCACTGACTAAATTCAGCTATACTCACTATCAGTTGTTAGGTTTTGGACAAGTGGCGGCCTCGGCAATTATCCGATGCAAAAACCTAACCTAAAAACCTAAACCAAACTTAAGAATTTAGACCTAACCCTAACAACCTCAACCTAAGCTAACCTAAGGAACAACCTAAAGTCTACCTAGCAATGAACTTTAGTAATGAACTGTAGTAACTATAGTTTATCCAGTACTACAGCTTATTGTAAGGTTAGGGTTAGGTTGTTAGTGTTAGGTTTAGGTTTATGTTGTTAGATTAGTTTATTAGTGTTAGGTTAAGTTGCTTTGTAAGGCTTAGCCTGTTAGGTTAGGTTTGTTAGGTTGTTAGGTTGTGGCGTGGGTTTTCGTGGTCAGGGCTTGGGTTCGAGATCAGGTACTTTGACTCTGGTGTAGTATTAAATTAACTTAGAGGTGTTGCGAAGCTTCGAAATATCGAAGCTTCGATCTTCGAATTTTCTTGGCAATCTTCGATCGAAGTTTCGTAGGTTAAATTTTACAATTTGAGCGTGGTCGACTTACACACGTTTTCATTCATTTCATAAAATGATATTACTCGTTTGTTGTTCTTTGTTTGAAAATTTAATTAAACTACTTCCAGTAAACTGAGAAATGCTTACCTTTCTCCATCATAACTTGAAACTAGAGTTCGAAATAAAAATCTTGATATATATTGTGGCGGTTTAGCTTACCTTTTTCGCTAAACCGCTCACCTGCCTATCAGTCAGTCTTCTAAATTAATCAAAAACTCTCCTATTTTAAAAACAATTAACTAAAATAGAAAAAAGAAACTTTAACTTAAAAACTTTAAGTTAAAAAAACCAACTCGCAACTGAAAACTAACTTTCGTATTGGAGCTTCTCCCGCTCCAATTCCTCCCACCTATTTGGCCGACTACTGACCAACAGAACCACAAAGCTCTAACCAACAATCCAAAATTTCTACTAAAAAAAACTCTACTCAAATTGCTTTTTGGCAATAAATTTTAACTTTATTTTAATAAACAACTAAACGTTATTGTTTAAAAATGCAAATCCTCTTCCAACCCGGACTGATCGGCGTTCCTTCCCAGTGAAGCTGGTCAGAAATACTGGACAACTGGTAACTCAAACACACAGAGACACCCATATTTGTACTAGGGATCCTATATAAGAGCGATCCACAAAGTAACCATCACTAAGAAGAAAAGTATAATAATAGGAAATTTCTGTTTCATAATAAATAATTATGAGTAAAAAAACTAACATTATAAAAATAATATTAATTATACATAAAATATCTAGCATTAAAATAAAAATAACAAATAAATTGTAACGGTGTGCAAATTCTTATAAACTGATTTTGCACTCGTGACAATATCATGATTTTTAAGCACCAAAAAATCACAGTTTCTTTGATTTTTTCACCATACTGCAACTACGGAATTCATGACCACATACGACGTTATTTTATGCAAATTAAGGCTCAAAGAGACGCTGATACGTCCCAGAAGGGTTAGAATAATTAAATTCGACGAAAGAGAAACAAAAGGGCCACCCAATTATTTTCATACACTGATTTTTTATAATTTTTTTTCGTTGTGTTAACTTGTCAAACCAATATTATGTGTNTGAAGTTTGTAGAAACATCAAAATAGAAGTTGTAATTTTTTGCATAAAAATTCTTAACACATTGTGTCAAAAAAATATACAAAAAATGCAATTCAAGGAAATCATAACTTCTGTCCAATTGATTTTTGAAGCTGGATTTTTAGAAGTTGTATTCCACTTTTCCTGAAAAAAAAATTATTTGACGATTAGCTGTTTTGACCCAATTTTGTAATAATTTAATTTAATTTTTTTAATTTTTATTTTTACTAATATTAAATAGTCTGACAAATACTTTCTTCAGCGATGAGGCCAAATCTAGCTACTCAGCAGATATAATCAGTATTAACCAGAGTTAAGATACCCGATCTCGAACAGCAGCACCGACCACGAAAAACCACACCACAGCCCGGCAGGGAAAACATTGTACATAAAGCCTACGGCTGCTACCCATTTGAAACAAAAAGACAGTACAGACAGCAGTGCATTTCGCTTATAATATAACCCATTTCACTGACTAAATTCAGCTATACTCACTATCAGTTAGGTTTTGGACAAGTGGCGGGCTCGGCAATTATCCGATGCAAAAACCTAACCTAAAAACCTAAACCAAACCTAAGAATTTAGACCTAACCCTAACAACCTCAACCTAAGCTAACCTAAGGAACAACCTAAAGTCTACCTAGCAATGAACTGTAGTAATGAACTGTAGTAACTATAGTTTATCCAGTACTACAGCTTATTGTAAGGTTAGGGTTAGGTTGTTAGTGTTAGGTTTATGTTGTTAGATTAGTTTATTAGTGTTAGGTTAAGTTGCTTAAGTTAGGTTTGTAAGGCTTAGCCTGTTAGGTTAGGTTTGTTAGGTTGTTAGGTTGTGGCGTGGGTTTTCGTGGTCAGGGCTGGCGTTCGAGATCAGGTACTTTGACTCTGGTGTAGTATTAAATTAACTGAGAGGTGTTGCGAAGCTTCGAAATATCGAAGCTTCGATCTTCGAATTTTCTTGGCAATCTTCGACGAAGTCTTCGATCGAAGTTTCGTAGGTTAAATTTTACAATTTGAGCGTGGTCGACTTACACACGTTTTCATTCATTTCATAAAATGATATCACTCGTTTGTTGTTCTTTGTTTGAAAATTTAATTAAACTACTTCCAGTAAACTGAGAAATGCTTACCTTTCTCCATCATCATAACTTGAAACTAGAGTTCAAAATAAAAATCGGCTTGATTTATATTGTGGCGGATTAGCTTATCTTTTTCGCTAAACCGCTCACCTGCCTATCAGTCAGTCTTCTAAATTAATCAAAAACTCTCCTATTTTAAAAACAATTAACTAAAATAGAAAAAAGAAACTTTAACTTAAAAACTTTAAGTTAAAAAAACCCAAATCGCAACTGAAAACTAACTTTCGTATTGCAGCTTCTCCTGCTCCAATTCCTCCCACCTATTTGGCCGACTACTGACCAACAGAACCACAAAGCTCTAACCAACAATCCAAAATTTCTACTAAAAAAACTCTACTCAAATTGCTTTTTGGCAATAAATTTTAACTTTATTTTAATAAACAATTAAACGTTATTGTTTAAAAATGTAACCCTCTTCCAGCCCGGACTGATCGGCATTCCTTCCCAGTGAAGCTGGTCAGGAATACTCGACAACTGGTAACTCAAACACACAGAGACACCCATATTTGTACTAGGGATCCTACATAAGGGCGAACCACAAAGTAACCATCACTAAGAAAAAAAGTATAATAATAGGAAATTTATGTTTCATAATAAATAATTATGAATAAAAAAACTAACATTATAAAAATAATATTAATAATACATAAAATATCTAACATTAAAATAAAAATAACAAATAAATTGTAACCGTGTGCAAATTCTTATAAACTGATTTTACACTCGTGACAATATCATGATTTTTATGCACCAAAAAATCACAGTTTCTTTGATTTTTTCACCATACTGCAACTACGGAATTCATGACCACATACGACGTTATTTTATGCAAATTAAGGTTCAAAGAGACGCTGATACGTCCCAGAAGGGTTAGAATCATTAAATTAGACGAAAGAGAAACAAAAGGGCCATCCAATTATTTTCATACACTGATTTTTTATAATTTTTTTTCGTTGTGTTAACTTGTCAAACCAATATTATGTGTCTAAAAGTTTACATAGACCAGGTAAATGCTGTCAATTAGTTTGTCTTGGAGCATTAGAAGAATTAATTAATTCTAAACAAGAAAAAATATCAAAAATATAAAAAAAAATCAAAAAAATCGTATAAATAAATAAAACTACTTTGCGTTTAATTTTATTTCTATAGAAACAAAATTTTAATTTCTCCATTTACAACGTAATGGAACGTTAAAATGGCTTCCGCTTGCTATTACTATTCGATAGACACCCCACATGCAAATTCTTCGAAGCTTCGATCGAAGACTTCGATCGAAGCTTCGATCTTCGATTTTGTTTTTTTCGTTCCCTTCGATCTTCGATTGAAGGGGAAAAATGGCCTTCGGAACACCTCTAAAATTAACTATTTCCTAAACCGCAGTTCCTAGATTATATTTTGTAATTGCGAAAAAATTCCCAACTTTGGGGTTGGTATTTAATTTATTTGGATCCCAATTGTCGTTAATCTTAAAACTTGCAGAAGTTAAGTTTCCATCAACAATAATAAAAGTGAATATTGATTAGCAAGTTGTTTCACACCCTGATCCAACATAGGGGCGATGTTAGGCACTCGACTGTTGTATTTGATCGCCAGTTCTGGAAATCACGAAGTGTGCCGAGGTCGAAAATTCCATATCTGTGGTCTCATTTTATCTTTAGATTCTGAACAGGTCTGGCCTCAATATGAATAAAATTGACGACGGTACAACTAACGATTACACATATTCACAAATTTGGTTGGATTTAGGCAGCGGTCGCTGATGCCTGGCGCCCTGCTAAATTTTTCCATTACTACCGCCCATTACTACCGCCTATTAAAAACTTCCATTACTACCGCCCATTGCTACCGCCTAAGCCAACCGCCAAACAAAGAGTAGTATTACTACCGCCTATGCCTACCGCCAATGCCTAAAAAAGAATAATAAAACCTAAAAAAAAAAACCTAAAAATAAAAAAAATAAAATAAAAAAATAAACCCCTCCTCCCCTCCCTAGAAAAACCTAAAACAAAAATCAAAACCTTAAAAAAAAATAAATAAATAAAAAGACCTAAAAATTAAAAAAAAACCTAAAACAAAAATTACAAAAATCAAAAAAAAAACAACTAAAAAAGACAACAAAAGAAGGTTAAAAAACCTAAAAAGCCAATACAAAGGAAAAGCACAATATATTAACCAAATACCAATATAATAACATTTTTGTTTTCAGGGTTTTTTCATTATTAGGGCTTTTATTTCTTTTTCAGGTTTGTTTGGTTTGTTTTAGTTTTGCTATTTTTTTAGGTTATTTTTTAGATTTTTTCTTTTTTTTTTTTTAGTTTTTTGTTGTTTTATAAGTTTTTTTTTTAGGTTTTCTTTTTTTAGGATAAAAACTATTTTTTTTGTTTGTTTTTTAGGATTTTTATTTCTTTTGTTAGGTTTTTTTTTTAATTTTTTTAAGTTTTTTTTTGTTTATTTTGATTTTTTCTTGTGTCGGCATGGGCGGTAGCTATGGACATATTTCCTGGGCGGTAGTAATGGGCGGTAGGCATAGGGGTTAGTAATAGTATTTTTCGCTGGCCAGTAGGCGTAAGCCAGCGGGTCTTGACGCCTACCGCCCAGCAAAAAAAATCCCATGCCTACCGCCCATGCCTACCGCGCATGCCTACCGTCCAGCAAAAAATCCCATGCAAAAATTCATGCCTACCGCCTTACACCTGTGTAAAACTCCAATGCTACATCCCTGCTTAAGTTGTATAAAGCTTTGGCAACCGCAGCCTAAATCTCACCTAGACGTATACACGCAAACACGGATCGGTAACATGCACAATCGTGATTGAGTTAGTTGAGCGTGATTGCATACCTGTAACGGATATCGCGTTCATGTATTCAGACCATATTTCCCAGCGGCGTTTGAACGAGCCGAAGGCTCGTTCAACAGCTATCGGAGGCGCCGGAGATTGTGCGCCGCCATTTCTTTCACGTGATAACAAAATACTTGTGGGAGTTTTGTTTCGTCCAGGTGTGTAGATTTGAGGATACTTGTAATCTCACAGTAGCCAAGCGAGACTCTAATACCCAGGGTAAATAAGTATGAGATATAAACTCTCCTGTGAAATAAGGAGACCCATGGTCCAGTGTAGAAATATATTGGCTACTCTACTTTTTGATTCATTTCACACATAAGATGGCGAGCAGAATCCCGGTTCGAATCAATCCAACCCCAAGAATTTTTCGAGGTCTTCCAGGATTCTCGCTCCGTTAGTTAGTTTATTTCTTTAATTATAAATAATTGTGGGAATGCCGCATTTGTTTAATTAAGGTTAGTTGTACTGAGTAAGAGGATACAGTGGACTCTTGATAGTGGTGAGGTCCAGTGTTATTGGGAAGGGGGGTTTTGTGGGGGTTCTGTTTCGTCCAAGTGTGTAAATGTGAGGAGACTCGCAATCTGACAGTAGCCAAACGAGGTTCTAATACCTAGGGTCAATAAGTAAGAGACATAAACTCTCCTGTGAAATAAGGAGAACCATGGTCCAGTGTAGAAATACACTGGATACTCTACTTTTTCACTCATTTCCCATATACTGATGAAATATTTTATTTATTAACAAACTGCACGTTACACTGAGATGTAGCATTTGATAACTTCTATTTTAGGATTTTTAGGTTAGGTTCTTATGATCTTCAAGCATGGGATTTTTTGCTGGGCGGTAGGCATGGGCGATAGGCATGAGATTTTTTGCTGGGCGGTAGGCATGGGCGGTAGGCATAGGCGGTAGGCATGGGATTTTTTGCTGGGCGGTAGGCATGGGCGGTAGGCATGGGCGGTAGGCATGGGCGGTAGGCATGGGCGGTAGGCATGGGATTTTTTGCTGGGCGGTAGGCATGGGATTTTTTGCTGGGCGGTAGGCATGGGCGGTAAGCATGGGATTTTTTACTGGGAGGTAGGCATGAGCGGTAGGCATGGGATTTTTTGCTGGGCGGTAGGTGTCAAGACCCGCTGCCTTACTTCAGCCCAAAATAGTTACCAGGAAAATACGGTCGAGCTCCCGAGTATCACGTACGAACCCGTTAGAGTTTTTGTAATAGAATTGTCATCATTTTAGTTTGCAGCTTCCTTCTCTAATTCTTGGATGATTTCATTTGTTGTACTTGTAAATGCGGCACAGACTGGTTTGAGAGCTTTCCTGAGTCTCTCCATTGCTTATCAATAGCTTAACATCCGGGTCACCAACTAATGTTGAGTTAAGAGGTAAAATCAACTCAATTATACGTTAACTCGTGTACTCAAATGCAGTGATGGGTGACCAGCCCGGACCCGTCCTTCAGAGACTGGTTTTTCACCCCTCCCGTCCAGTCTTTGGAACGGGACGGGACCAGACGGATTGACTTTTGAAAAATGAAAAGACGGGACGGAACAAGTTGAAAATTTGGTACTGGACGGGACTGGACGGGTAAGCATTTTATGGCCTGGACGGGACGGGACGGGACGGGACGGGACGGGACGGGACGGGACGGGTAAATTTTTTTTGGACTGGTAGTCTCGGCGCAATAGAGTCAGCACAGTATGACCAACTGTGTGGGGTGATTTTTCTCTTCGCTGACGAATACCCTGACTGTTGACACTCCTCACGAAAGGGAATTTCGGGACCCGTACGCATTCAAGCCATCACAATGATGACGCCGACCGATCGTCTCAAATGGTTGATCTAATTCCAACCACACATGGAACTTGACGGAACTCTCTTGACGAATGCGCTCTTTGCTCCCGCTCAAGCCATTTTCAGGAGCAAGAGCAGAAGCTGGTAATTTTACGAATGAGAGGGAGCTAAATTTTTCATTACGGAAGGAACGGCGAGCTGTTTTTTTCAGAAGAGTGAGAGCTGAGCGGGAGAGAAATCTTATGTCGAAGGCGGAGTGGGAGTTGTTTTTTTTTCTACTAAACCGGGCCACGACAATTTGAAGTTCGAGAAATAAAATTTCTACACCGCTTTAGTTTATTTTTTGTCGCTAATCTCACTGAGACTGAGACTAGCGATGTAACTTGGTTGGAGTTAAGCAACAGTATCTCACTTTTTCCAGTAAATTAAAACCTAAATACAAATTTGAAATCAGACTATTAGTAAGTCTGTTCTATCTTATTCGATTTTTTTTAAATGGGGCGGTGCGCCAAAGTTTCGTTTGACGGTTTCGAATGCTGGTCATAAGTTCGGCAAAAAAGGCGGTAAAATTTTTTGACTTTTGCATAGTGCTGTGAATTAGATTCGCTAGGTTGGCATTTTTGAAAAAATGAAAAATATAACAATACAATTTTAAAGATTTTTGGAAAATTAAGTTATTGAAAAATCGTATTTTTTAAATTTGTGATAAATGCCTGAATTAATGTAATAGGGGACCATGAAAGAATGCCCTGCGATAAAAAAAATCTTTTTAATCAAAATTTTTGATTAGAAAAACATTTTTGTAAAGGTTAATTGGAGCAACCATTCCAGAGGACTATGCCAAAATCCGTTTACTTTTTTCAATGAAAAATTAGAGGAACCCGGAGCGGAAGTTCCCTCACGTTCCACGTGTGATTCCAGCACTTTAACCGAATTCTGTAGTTTAAATGCAAAAGACGGGACGGGACGGGTTGACTTTTGAAAACTCAAAAGACGGGACAGGACGGGTTAACCTTCATGACGGGACGGGTTGACTTTTGAAAATTCAAAAGACGGGACGGGACGGATCGACATTTAAAAAGGCAGCAGACGGGACTCGACGGGACGGGTCGAGTTTTCAAAAGTCNCGAATTCTGTAGTTTAAATGCAAAAGACGGGACGGGACGGGTTGACTTTTGAAAACTCAAAAGACGGGACGGGACGGGTTAACCTTCATGACGGGACGGGTTGACTTTTGAAAATTCAAAAGGCGGGACGGGACGGATCGACATTTAAAAAGGCAGCAGACGGGACTCGACGGGACGGGTCGAGTTTTCAAAAGTCAAAAGACGGGACGGCTAACAAAAGTGCCCATCACTGCTCAAATGTACGACAAAATGGATAAAAAATTTTAAGAAGAGAACTAGATTTCAACTTACTATTATATACTTTTTCCGATAAAAACACAACAGACCAAAAATGAGAATGAATATGTGACGGAAGACTCAAACAATTAATTTTTAATTCTTTATTACTACTTTTCATCTGGCCAACTTCCAAAAATGGACCCTAGAACTAAAACCTCCTCCCCATTCAAACAGCAACCTAGGAACTGTTTGGCTAACTATAAAAGCGCGACCTGTTGGCCGCATGTCTGATTAATTATAGTTTCCAGTCTCTTCACGTCAAGCTAGATGTCATCCACCATACCTACTCGTTCAGAAATGACATTTCTAACAACGTACATTCCATATCCCAACAACGATGGTGTAGAGTATTGTTATATTTAATACATAGCCCGCAATACTTAAAATTTACGATAGGATTTTTGAACACGACTGCAATTTTTCAGATGTGTCATTTTGTGTCAAATTAAAAAATTTAATCAGACTCAATATTTTTCTATAAGACTGCGACACCTTCAAGAATACCTGTAAAACTAAGTATAATTAAAATTTTTTTTNACTCAATATTTTTCTATAAGACTGCGACACCTTCAAGAATACCTGTAAAACTAAGTATAATTAAAATTTTTTTTTTAACAATTCAATTACTCTTTAATTTTAGATTAATATATTTTGCTTAAGTCTTCCGGCTCAACTTTGCTCATATTAGATTAGTACATATTTATAACATTAATGCATACACAACAGGAGACTAGGTACAAAATTACCAAAAATTAAAGTTTGTTACATTACATGGTGTATGACTCCGAACGTGAATAGTGGAATCATCCAATGATATCTTTATTGAAACAGATATTTGAAGCTGACTTAAAGACAATTCATTTTAACATTAATGAGATAAAAACAAATTTTTTTGCCAATTTATTTCCTAAGTACGCATTCATATTGCCAATTAAAAGGTACCCATTTCCTTGAGAATCCAGGTTCGCATTCACAAGTAATCCCATGATGTGTAGTGATGCAATATGAATTTTTTCTACAAAAATGTGTAAACCCAACGCCACTTTCAAATGAAGTAGAGCAAACAGTATGTGGTGCTACAAAACAGTTTTGATCAAACATCGTCAATCCGCGTGGACCTACCAGTTTATGTACGTTGCAAGGTTTACTTGGAGTGTTACAAGCCTTTCCAAGGTAACCATTCGCGTAGTCGTCGACTGCATTTGAATAAGATGAGAGGGCAGGCGTAGTTGGCAGTAATGACACAATAGGCACCACTTTAAAGTCAGTTTGTAATGGGACTCCTTTTCTACGTAAACTAGCACTCCAAGTTGTAAGTTTTTCATAGGATAGATCAATATTGCTTTTTAAAATACTTTTATCACCTCCTTCAATATTCATTTCAAATTCCATTTGATCCCATCTGATGTTGTGAAAAAACATGTACTGCTCTACCTCAGTACCACCGTATGGGTATTGTTTAGTAATATAGTCGGAAAAGTTATGTGTGGGTAAAATTTCAATCATACCACCTACATACGATGTACTTACTACGTGCGTTCCGTACTTTGCAAATACTTCTCGCCATTTAGAAACAGCATAGCAGCTTGCTCGGCTATAGGTTGGAAGAGCAGTTAACAAACTTTTAAAGTCTGGGCTTAGATACTCACAATTTTTGTATAGCTCATTTTTTAAAATGCGGTACTCAATTAGAGTGGACTCAAGGTTCTGGATATTGTACCCTGGTAGCAAACGTTTATGGTATTTGGGCACACTGGTAAGCTTCAGGTTAGATTGAGTTTGCAGTTGTCTGAAACCTAAATATCCTTCTATAGTGCCAAATCGCTTATACACGTAATGCGGCGTATTTGGATTAGGTTGGATTGTTGGGAAGAACTTGCAATATTTATCCCCATAAGATGTTAATGGAGTCGTCCCTAATATATCGCCTATTACCGCATCATAGCCATATCCAGTTTCCCAAAAGCATCCATCGTCCTTGGAGCAACGTAAGTCATCAACCTGGTTTGTGTAAACTTTTGTTTTCGCCGTCGTCCATGTCACAATTGGAAGGACAGTTGTGCTAACCGTATGCCATGCCCATTGTTGTGTTTCCGGATTTCTATTTGTACTTTCTTTTGCTGTATATAATCCGGATTCTGATTTGGAAATCTTTAGTGTTTGGTGAGAATTTTGTGGGGGTGGCATTGCGGTAACCATTTGCAACTTCAAATTGGCGTTGTCAATATTGACTTTTTCAAGTGCCCTCCTTATCGCGGCAGTTTGATCCTGTTGTGACTGTAACACCGCGTGCAATTTTTTAAGGACATCTTCTTCTGCTCCACTCAAACCTGTAATTTCTGCAGGATAACAAAAATGTGATTTATTTTCAATTTAGGAAGTTGAANACAAAAATGTGATTTATTTTCAATTTAGGAAGTTGAATTACACAACCAATAATAATATTATCATGTATATCTACTAAAAGTTTTATTTCGATCTAGCAGTACCATTTTAATGCTAGCAAGGAACTTTGATTTACTTTATTTTAGTGTTTTCCATGACTGTGACTTCGGAGTCATGACTCTAANAATGCTAGCAAGGAACTTTGATTTACTTTATTTTAGTGTTTTCCATGACTGTGACTTCGGAGTCATGACTCTAACTCTGACTCTGATACCCAGGGTTTTTGGGAGTCGGGAGTCATATGATGACTCTGACTCCAAGGGTTTTGGGAGTCAGAGTCATGACTCTGGGAGTCGACTCCCAGACTTGGGAGTCATGACTCTTTTGAAACATGCGCACATGGGCATATGGGACATTTTTTTTTCTTACCTACTTTTATGACTTAAATAAAACTGATAATTCATTATGATAAAACTCTGCAAAAATAACCAACACTACTTTTACAGTTTTTAAATTTGTTAAAAAATATTGACTGATCACCCAAATCTTGTAGTGTAAATTTTGTTTCTAACAATCATTCAAACATTCTTTATGACTAGATTAAATTCAAAATATGCTAACCTGGAAAACTGTCTGCACCCTCGTTCTGAGGTATAACTTTTGATAGACTTGATTGAGAGTTTACTTCAGATGGTGACCTCAAATTTGTTACCTGCTCTGTGACAACATAATCAAGCTGTCCAGTCAAAAATGCTTCTGTAGCTATCATCATATCCATTCCCAATGAATTATTAATTCTTTTCACAAAGTCACTCAAAGGATCTAGTTTTAAGTATTTCCTAAGTTGTATCGGTCTAGTACTTAAAGACATCTTCCATTGGTCAACATAATCCTTAACTTCTGTTAGGTTAAGTAGATCCAATGATGTAGAGATAAGTGGTTCAAATCCACCTTCAAAATTAAATTCCAATTTTAAGCCATTGATCATTCTTCTATTGAGTTGACGAGTAAAATCGTTATTGAACGGAAGTTGATTGTATATAGTTGTAATTGGTTGGTCTCCTTTACTAAGTTTGACCAATTCTTCATCCCTCACAGTCAGAAATGTCCAAATGGCGCCTCCAGCATTTGCCTTCGTAACTATATGAGTTCCATACTCTTCAAGAAAATTCTTCCATTTCTGTTTACAATAAGGATCATTTTGATCAAATCGTGGTAGCTGCTTTAGTTCTGACACAAATTCTCTTGTAAAGTTAACATTATCATTAAGTTCGAGTATGAAAGTGACATATTCTCTCAAAGCACTTAATTCTGCAGAAGTTTTACTCCATGTTGATGCCAAATTATTCCCACGCACAGGTTCACCTTTGAAATGCATTCCTCTGTTTTGAAGGTTGAGACCCAAAGTTTGCATTCTTCCATAAACATATGATGAATTATCATAATAAATATTAAAAATTGTTTCTTCTTGAATTGGATTAACAGGTGTAAATGTAAAGTCTTTTGGTATCATGAATCCTGCAGATGAGAATTTTAAATCTCTCAAATCAAATGGAGACTTTGGGAGAACTCCGTCTTCCATAATGCTGTAACTTTGTCCTGTCAGAAGGTCAAATGGATATCTCGGGACTTCGATTAGAAATGCAATTTCAAAAGTTGATACCATAGCAAGATCCATGCTTAATTCTTTCAAAAATTCAATAAGGTCGGCTGATTCACGAGGAATTTGTGATTCGAATTTGATTCCTTTGTTTTGTAAATTTTTTTGAAGTGACAGTAATGCACCTGGGTAGCTATCACGGAGTGGTCCTGGAATTTTTTGGTAAGCTTCAGCTAGTGCCAAGGAAACTTGTGTTCGTTCAATATTTTGTGTAACTGAGTAAATACTTTGATATCCGGTTTGATTATTTTCACCTTGTTCTTCAATTTCTACTTCCTGTACTTGAATTGTATTCCGCTGAGCAAAAACTGATCGTAAAATTAACTCTCCAATAGAATCATTTGATTTTTTGCAGGTTTCTATCATACGTTCCATTAGGTTCTTCGGATATAATTCTCCATTAGGCAGATGAAAATTTCCATCATTGTCTTGTTCCAGTTCTTCTTCTTCAGCTGCATTGTCAATAGCAGTGAAAACAATTGGACGAGGGAATCCCGAAGTATAATTTTCAATAGCTGATTGGAATGTTGAGAATCGTGGGGTAGGATTTCTACTCAGTGTTCTACCATCACTCAGAAGTCTTGTGAGAACAAAAATAGCATTAGAGTAAGAATTTTCATGAGTTAAGAACTTGGAAGCAATGACTCCGTAAGTTGTCAACATTTGAACAAAGCTTGAACCTTTACCGCCTATCCGATTATCATCGAATCGTGTAAAAATTAGCACAACATTAGGTTTCACATGACTTAGTTCTGAATGACTATTGAGAAAAGATGCAAGGGAAGTTATAATATCTGCATTTTCATTAAGTCCATTTGGTGGTCCAATTCCTCTGGTGTCGATTATATGGAGTTTTGACCCAGGTGTTTCTAGTGGAGCTTCAATAATGTACTCCTTGATGTGTTTCGTATCGGTTGAACTTTCAAAAAAATTTTTCACTGGTGCAATATAGCGTTTACCAAATAGGAAATTTAGCTGTGGATATAAAAATAAATAAATATCTTATTTTTATATGAATAGCTGTATAAGAATATTTAATTAAATAGCTTAGGCATAAGATTTAAATCAATAAGTTTTTGGAAGAAAATTTTAGAGTGCTTCAGAAAACACTTTGAACTCCTTCGGACGGCTTTCGGTTTGATTGTTCAAAGTTCTTACAGTAAATTTACTACTGGGAGTTGTCAGTCACTGCATCATTATGTATGAATTTTGTATGAATTACTTTGTAATATTGTTTTTGTCAAAATTCCCTAGGGTGTTCGAGATATCGTTTTTCAAAAGTCAAAATTAAGCTTCATGTTGTATGGTGGGTAACATATTTTTTGCATAATCCAACATAGTACGTCAAAATCAGTGCAGATTCAATTTCTAAAACACTTTAAAAAAACTTTTTTGTTTGGCTTAAATAACACGAAATTATTTGGTCAATTAAAACGTATTGTCCGTGGCAAACTNTTACGTGGACATTTGGTAACAGTAAGTGGAGTTTCACTGTGTCAAGTATTTCACCAAGTATTTTCAAAATTACTGACGAATTGATTTTTATATGAACAACTTGATGATTTTGTAATACATACTTTGAACGTCAACTGTTCGTCCCTATCCCAAATACTCCATTCAAAATCGGTGTAATGGAGAAAATATGATGAATAGCTACCTAACAACTTTGTAATATTGTTTTTGTCAAAATTCTCTAGGGTGTTCGAGATATCGTTGTTCAAAAGTCAAAATTAAGCTTCATGTTGTATGGTGGGTAACATATTTTTTGCATAGTCCAACATAGTACGTCAAAATCAGTGCAGATTCAATTTCTAAAACACTTAAAAAAAACTTTTTTGTTTGGCTTAAATAACACGAAATTATTTGGTCAATTAAAACGTATTGTCCGTGGCAAACTTATTCTGGGTGAAGAGAGGAAGAGTGGATTTGTTTCGAGAATTCAAAGGTGCTCTTGCGCCGCAAGACAACGTTCAACGTCTACTTTCAACCAAAAAAGTCTCTTTGGGTTTATTGGGCGAATCCATTTGATAAATGGGCACTATTTCTAATTCTCACGTTAATTTCATTTTTATTAAATGTTATATTATGGAACTAATTGTTGATTTGTGGTCTTCATGACCCCAGTTTGGCTTGAGTCACTGACTGGGAGTCAAAGCTCTAACTCGCTAAACGTTTCGACTCTCGAGTGATGACTCTGACTNTTGGCTTAAATAACACGAAATTATTTGGTCAATTAAAACGTATTGTCCGTGGCAAACTTATTCTGGGTGAAGAGAGGAAGAGTGGATTTGTTTCGAGAATTCAAAGGTGCTCTTGCGACGCAAGACAACGTTCAACGTCTACTTTCAACCAAAAAAGTCTCTTTGGGTTTATTGGGCGAATCCATTTGATAAATGGGCACTATTTCTAATTTTCACGTTAATTTCATTTTTATTAAATGTTATATTATGGAACTAATTGTTGATTTGTGATGACCCCAGTTTGGCTTGAGTCACTGACTGGGAGTCAAAGCTCTAACTCGCTAAACGTTTCGACTCTCGAGTGATGACTCTGACTCTTTAATTTTTGGTAGTTGACTCTGAGTCAGAGTCATGAATACAAAATATAGAAAGTTGGGTAGGTTAATCTGAAATTAAAATTTTCTATTTATTTAATGATGGAAGTAGATGAGAAAAATAAGGAAAATAAGTCCGCTAAACTCATTTGCGCATGTTGGAAAGGAGTCATGACTTTCAGGTTTGTGAATCGACTCCTAGAATCATGACTCTGACTCGTAACACGAATGATTCTGGATTTATCAAATAAAATTCCTGCCTCCCAAAAACCTTGTGAGTGGCCCAGGTCAGTTACCCAGGTCATGACTGATGACCAGCGGACTTGTTTTCCTTTGTTTTTCTCTTCTACTTCTACCATTAAATAAATAGAAAATTTTAATTTCAGATTATCCTACCTATTTTCCATATTTTGACTTACGCGACTCCGGAGTCAGGCTAACAAAAATCAAGTAACTCAGATTCATCACTTCGAGAGTCGACTCCCATTTACAGTCAGAGTCATGACTCCCAGAGTCAGTGACTTTGATCCAAGCGAAACTGGGAGTCATGGAATACTCAAATTAACAACTAGTTCAATAATTAAATATTTAAAAAAAATAAAAAAAAGTGAGGATTAGAAATAATTAATTCCATTTATGAAATGGGTTCGCAGGCGGTGGTAAGTGGACCATTNTGGGAGTCATGGAATACTCAAATTAACAACTAGTTCAATAATTAAATATTTAAAAAAAAAGAAAAAAAAAGTGAGGATTAGAAATAATTAATTCCATTTATGAAATGGGTTCGCAGGCGGTGGTAAGTGGACCATTAGATTCACGATATAAATCCAGTCTTCCTTTCTTCACCTAGAGATTAGTTTACCATAGACAATAGTTTTTTGAAAATATTTGAAAATATTTTCGTTACTTACGGTGCTAGATTTTCCACAACCTGAAAGTCCAATGAGCAAAATGTATGCATTTTTTGTACTTTTGATGGATCTTGAAATAGGGTTTTGTAGTGTAGCTTCTGGTTTTACTTCAATTGTACTAGTTATGTAGTCTAAAGTTGAAGATTCTGTATCAATCTGTGCCTCGTAAGATGTTGGCAAAGGTATTCCAGTGGTGGCAGATGCGTATGAAAAATTGACGGTTGTATGATGTCCACTGAGGTTGTCTGAAAAAAAGTTATTGAATGTTAGTAGAAATTATACAGTTATTAAATCAAAATTTGTTGGATACTTAGGATGAAACATCCAGAGTGATACGTGATTACATTTTATCTAGATAATCTCCTTTAGTTTATGTGTAAAGGAATTTTCATCTAACTAAGATAGTATGTTGGGATGTGAATTCTTCTGAAAGTGGCTGCCAACATGCATTTTTTGCCTGCAACTGTTACCGCATTCATCCAACCGATCAACATAAGTCTTCCCAAAGTTCATCTNGTATGTTAGTAGAAATTATACAGTTATTAAATCAAAATTTGTTGGATACTTAGGATGAAACATCCAGAGTGATACGTGACTACATTTTATCTAGATAATCTCCTTTAGTTTATGTGTAAAGGAATTTTCATCTAACTAAGATAGTATGTTGGGATGTGAATTCTTCTGAAAGTGGCTGCCAACATGCATTTTTTGCCTGCAACTGTTACCGCATTCATCCAACCGATCAACATAAGTCTTCCCAAAGTTCATCTTTCTTAAAGTTTAAGTGTTTCTCGCATCTATCCGAACGAGGAACCTAAGTCATGTCACAGCCCACCCACCTAACAACTTAAATCTTTCAAAATTGAACCTACCTAAGAAACTGAGTCTTCTCACTGTCTACCGAACTATTTTCAAATCTCATAATAGAACTTAACTTTCCAAATTCCATAAGACTTAAAACATAAGAGCACAAGCTATCCCAACATCCTGTCCTGTACTCAAATTTTTGAGCTATGGGATATCACATTGGCCGCTGCCATTTAAAAATGACCTAAGACCAGAACCCAAGGATCACAAAGCCACCGATTAGAGACCATAATTCTTATCACAATCGGTAACGCTGGTTGTTTTCATTATTTTCTCATAGCTAAACTGTCGACCGTAGACAATCTTAAAAACAAATAGTCATAAATAATTAGAGCTTTGCGCATTATTTGAAGTACGGCATATCCAAATAACACTATATAACCAATTTATTNTACTCAAATTTTTGAGCTATGGGATATCACATTGGCCGCTGCCATTTAAAAATGACCTAAGACCAGAACCCAAGTATCACAAAGCCACCGATTAGAGACCATAATTCTTATCACAATCGGTGACGCTGGTTGTTTTCATGATTTTCTCATAGCTAAACTGTCGACCGTAGACAATCTTAAAAACAAATAATCATAAATAATTAGAGCTTTGCGCATTATTTGAAGTACGGCATATCCAAATAACACTATATAACCAATTTATTNATCATAAATAATTAGAGCTTTGCGCATTATTTGAAGTACGGCATATCCAAATAACACTATATAACCAATTTATTTTATTACGTTTGACATTGCTATTTAATTTACAAATTTGTATTTAGAGGCATTTGTCAACAAGAGTGTTTGAAGATATCCTCTTGGGGTGAGATTCATGATGACAATATGACTGGTATTGAGAGTTTGACTAAGACGGGTACAGTTATTACAACTTTTTTGTCCACCTTTAACTATTGGAGTTTCATATGCTGAGTAGACAGTGTTAGAACTCTTTTTGTGTTGCCAAACACATTTTAATTGTCTGCACCTTATGCAGCTACAAGTTTACAGAAGTGTTTCAGAACCCCTGAATGAATACCCAAATTGACCCAAACGTAGTTTATGAATAAAAAGTTGAAAAAAAATTCTTTCAACTACTTTTGGGTCATTGGGTATCAAAAGTTTACATGAAGTCTTTATAACTGTCTATATGTATGGAGCTTCGGAAAAATAGCATCTTACACGTCTGCCACACCATGCGAATTGCCGTTTCGTCTCTGACAGAATGACTACGCCATTTTGCCTTTTTCACATGCAAAGCAGTAAAAGTTATCAGAATAATTTTCTATAAAGAAAGTTCCGACGAAGAAATTTTCGTTTCACTTTCTGTGTTGTTGTACCACATCAAAGAACTCAAATGAAGAAACGTCTTTGCAACTCTATCTTTATTCCGTTTGTTGTGTAGCATAGCCAAAACAAGTCGTATTTGCCACTTACTCTGCGGAAATGATGAAAAGATTCTACATTCAAAAATCATCCACCTACACTCTCAAACGAATCATCGTTTCACTTTCTGGTTGGTGGAGAGTAGTCGAAGACGCATTTGTGTAGAATATTTTTTTCAGTTCACTAATGAAATTTCTTTTTCCAGTTAAGTTTTTGATGTAAGATGGCAAAGATGGATTGGCGTAGAGAAAATTTGTTTCTACAACGTTCTGCGCTGTTACTTCTGCAGAGAATTTTTTCGTATGAAATTGAAAGAAGCATCTTCTACTTTGATTGTATGTCCAACTCTTTAAAATTTATTACTTTGGCATTAGTGTTATACATACCGTAAAAACTTTCCGTTCTTTCGTTTTTTAATCGAAACGAAAAGGAAAGCATAAATTTGAAAACGGAAACGGAATTTTAATCCAAAAACTAAAAGGAAATAAAACGAAAACGGTATTCNAGCATAAATTTGAAAACGGAAACGGAATTTTAATCCAAAAACTAAAAGGAAATAAAACGAAAACGGTATTCTTTACAAAATTTTCAAGTAATAAGCTAGGTTATCGAATTACTTTGTTCACTATAACATAATAGGTTCTCAATGATTTTTACCTTTATCCTGCTCATTCGAGTCAAATAAATGACTCCGTGATTTACAAATTTTTCTTGAGTTAGAGTCACTAAATTGTTTTCCCCCTGGCTCTATAGGGATTTTAATTGCAGTCATTTATCTTTATGTGCAAGAATCAGAGGTATTTGAACCAAGACGTTTGATTCTTTTGTCCAGAATGACGGCTCCGTGAATAAAAACTAAAATTTTGAATTTCACTAATGTAAAAGAAAAACTGAATACTGAGCCAATTAATCATCATCACTGTCACATGTGCAGCACAAGCATTAACGTCTTTGACTCAATTCTCCTCTCATTCAGTCACATACACAATGCATGATTAATTGCTTCTGAGACTGACAGATTCGGCATCTTAATACACTCAAATTTCTGCATATATTAGTTATTTAAATTTAAATTTAAATTTTATTCATCGTGAGTACCCCAATTTAGGTTATTACACTTTCGGATTTCAATTAACTTAATTCTAGCAAATTATAAATTAGATTATGAACTTTAGAATTAGAAACTTGAAAATTAGAAACTTAAGAATTATGAAATTTGATTGGAAAATGGAGAATTTGGTAAACTAGTAAGTAAAGAGTTTAGTAATTAAATTAATTAAATTAATAGTATGAAATAGTAATGTCAGTAGTAATGATAAAAATAGTAAGAAAAAAATCATACACACAAGAAAAAAAATTGAAAGAGTTAATTGCTATTTCAATGCATGACAAGTCACATCCAATGTTGTCATTAATTAAACATTCATCAAGTTNGTATGGAGCTTCGGAAAAATAGCATCTTACACGTCTGCCACACCATGCGAATTGCCGTTTCGTCTCTGACAGAATGACTACGCCATTTTGCCTTTTTCACATGCAAAGAAGTAAAAGTTATCAGAATCATTTTCTATAAAGAAAGTTCCGACGAAGAAATTTTCGTTTCACTTTCTGTGTTGTTGTACCACATCAAAGAACTCAAATGAAGAAACGTCTTTGCAACTCTATCTTTATTCCGTTTGTTGTGTAGCATAGCCAAAACAAGTCGTATTTGCCACTTACTCTGTGGAAATGATGAAAAGATTCTACATTCAAAAATCATCCACCTACACTCTCAAACGAATCATCGTTTCACTTTCTGGTTGGTGGAGAGTAGTCGAAGACGCATTTGTGTAGAATATTTTTTTCAGTTCACTAATGAAATTTCTTTTTCCAGTTAAGTTTTTGATGTAAGATGGCAAAGATGGATTGGCGTAGAGAAAATTTGTTTCTACAACGTTCTGCGATGTTACTTCTGCAGAGAATTTTTTCGTATGAAATTGAAAGAAGCATCTTCTACTTTGATTGTATGTCCAACTCTTTAAAATTTATTACTTTGGCATTAGTGTTATACATACCGTAAAAACTTTCCGTTCTTTCCGTTTTTTAATCGAAACGAAAAGGAAAGCATAAATTTGAAAACGAAAACGGAATTTTAATCCAAAAACTAAAAGGAAATAAAACGAAAACGGTATTTTTTACAAAATTTTCAAGTAATAAGCTAGGTTATCGAATTACTTTGTTCACTATAACATAATAGGTTCTCAATGATTTTTACCTTTATCCTGCTCATTCGAGTCAAATAAATGACTCCGTGATTTACAAATTTTTCTTGAGTTAGAGTCACTAAATTGTTTTCCCCCTGGCTCTATAGGGATTTTAATTGCAGTCATTTATCTTTATGTGCAAGAATCAGAGGTATTTGAACCAAGACTTTTGATTCTTTTGTCCAGAATGACGGCTCCGTGAATAAAAACTAAAATTTTGAATTTCACTAATGTAAAAGAAAAACTGAATACTGAGCCAATGAATCATCATCACTGTCACATGTGCAGCACAAGCATTAACGTTTTTGACCCAATTCTCCTCTCATTCAGTCACATACACAATGCATGATTAATTGCTTCTGAGACTGACAGATTCGGCATCTTAATATACTCAAATTTCTGCATATCTTAGTTATTTAAATTTAAATTTAAATTTTATTCATGGTGAGTACCCCAATTTAGGTTATTACACTTTCGGATTTCAATTAACTTAATTCTAGCAAATTATAAATTAGATTATGAACTTTAGAATTAAAAACTTGAAAATTAGAAACTTAAGAATTATGAAATTTGATTGGAAAATGGAGAATTTGGTAAACTAGTAAGTAAAGAGTTTAGTAATTAAATTAATTAAATTAATAGTACGAAATAGTAATGTCAGTAGTAATGATAAAAATAGTAAGAAAAAAATCATACACACAAGAAAAAAAATTAAAGAGTTAATTGCTATTTCAATGCATGACAAGTCACATCCAATGTTGTCATTAATTAAACATTCATCAAGTTNGAAAGAGTTAATTGCTATTTCAATGCATGACAAGTCACATCCAATGTTGTCATTAATTAAACATTCATCAAGTTTTTTTTAAGAAAATAATCTAGTAAGGCTCCAATATTAAAGATCAAGTAAGGGACACAGTTATTAAGGGATATAAGGGGTTTAGGAAGACCTCATAGTAGTTCATCAATTCTGTATTCAAGTGAATTTAGATGAAGGTTCCTGTTATTTACAAAATATGAGTTTCTTCTTGTTAATCTTCTAGAATTGATGTTTTGTTGAAGATTGTTTACTAGATCACAATAAGCAAGACTGTTAATTGACAATATTTTTTGAAGCAAATATAGGGAGTCAAAGTCTGCTAGTTGTTTATGTAATAAATTCAGATGTCATTAATTCTTTTNTTTATGTAATAAATTCAGATGTCATTAATTCTTTTACCCTATCAGTACAAGATAAATTGAGTACAAATTTAGCACACCTCCTAATCACCTTTTCCACATCATGTAGTAAATATTTTTTGCATTTAGCCCAACATGTAATCATGTAACGTATCACAGGAAGTACGTAGCTGGTGGCTAATACTTTTCTGTTGTGTTGTGAACGTAATTTTTGTAAGGGTAATAATTTCCATAAGATAAAGCTTGATTTCTTTTTCACGTTGTTTACATGATGAATCCAAGTAAATTTTGAATCTAAGGTTAAGCCAAGACATTTGAGGCTATTTACGCTTANCCCAACATGTAATCATGTAACGTATCACAGGAAGTACGTAGCTGGTGGCTAATATTTTTCTGTTGTGTTGTGAACGTAATTTTTGTAAGGGTAATAATTTCCATAAGATAAAGCTTGATTTCTTTTTCACATTGTTTACATGATGAATCCAAGTAAATTTTGAATCTAAGGTTAAGCCAAGACATTTGAGGCTATTTACGCTTANATTGTTTACATGATGAATCCAAGTAAATTTTGAATCTAAGGTTAAGCCAAGACATTTGAGGCTATTTACGCTTATGATCTCATTTTCAAAGACATTAATTGAGACTGATTTAATTGAGGATATGATTCTAGGTTCGCCAATTAAGATGAGTGTTGTTTTAGATAGATTTAAAAATNAGACTGATTTAATTGAGGATATGATTCTAGGTTCGCCAATTAAGATGAGTGTTGTTTTAGATAGATTTAAAAATTGTTGGTTGCTTTTCATCCAGTCAGTGATAGAAATAATATCTTCTTTAAGACTTTGAAGTAAAGAGCTCAAGAATTGAGGTTTTCCACTGATTAGAAGATGAGTATCATCTGCAAAGAGAACCGTAAGACTATTTTTTATGTATAGTGGCAAATCATTAATCATGATTGAGAACAAAAGAGGTCCAAGTACCGAAACTTGAGGTACAGAAAGAATTGTTTCTTTAATAGTGGAATTGGTTCCTTTTCCCAAAACTCGTTGTTTTCTATTATTGAGATAGGAAGAGAACCAACATGGTTCAATGTTGTACCATAGTTTGTCAATAAGTACTCCTTTGTCCACTTTGTCGAATGCATTCTGAAGCTCCAGTGCTAAAAGTATTGAGATATTTCCTAGTTGTAGGTTTTTATTAATAGTTTCTGTGATTAAATGAAGTGCCATATTGGTGAAGTAGCATTTCTTAGATCCAAATTGGTACTGTTGAAAATATGAAATTTTTCCATAAATTTAGTCAGTTAGTTATGTACAAATTTTTCAACAAATTTTGATTAAATTGTTAGAAGTGTATTTGGCCGCATGTCAGATGGTGACATAGGTTGATCAATTTTTGGAATAGGAAAGACCTTTGATGTTTTAAGGGATTCTGGAAATATGCAAGACTTGAAACTGCTTTTTATCAAATGGGCTAATCCTTCAGACACAACAAGTGCTCCAATAGATAGAACAAGAATCCAATTGGAGAAATTGAGATAGTCATAGCACTTAGATTGTTTATTTTTAACCGATTTCCATATTTGATGGTAACCGTAGAAGTCAATAAGTTTAAGGAAAAACTTTTCACTAGGTGTAAGTATGGATATGTTTGGCAGGTTTAAGCGTAGACAAAGTGTTTGGTTTGGTTATGGATATGTAGTAATCATTTAATTTTTCAGAACTGAATTTGTGAGTAAAGGACTTTGTTTTTATGGGACATAATTTGTAGATAGCTTTATGGGGTCCTAATTTTTTAATTTCGTTATTCAGACTATTTTTATTCTTGAAGTATAGCTGTTTAGACTTGTTTCGGCAGATTTTTATATAGTGACTTGTTATAATTTTTGGAATGATAGATTAAGTCCCGATGTTTTATTAAAAATTTCGTGTTTTCACTTAATCTAAAAGTATTAGCATATTTATTGTAACTCACTTGTTTATTAGAAATTTTTGAGTTCACTATTACTGAAAGACTATTCATGAAATCAGTGAACATTTCTTCAACACTATCACTTTGAGTATATTTAGTTGAAATAATGTCAGTTCTAATTTGTTAAAAGTCAATATTTTTGAAGTCTTTGAATTTAACTTTCACTTTAGTGAGTATTGGTTTTTTGAACACAATTTTTGCAATAACTATTTTGTGATCTGAGTTAAACGTTTCTATGGTCTTAGAGTCAGTAATTTTTTCTAGGTTGTTTTGTGAATATAAGGTCTAGTAGAGAGTCATTTCTAGTAGAACAATTGTTTATTTGTTGAAACTTAAAACAGGAGCNTGTGAATATAAGGTCTAGTAGAGAGTCATTTCTAGTAGAACAATTGTTTATTTGTTGAAACTTAAAACAGGAGCAAATATCCAATAGTTTCTTTGAAAATATTTTAGGCATATATTTACAATTAAAATTGAAGTTTCCAAGTAGATATGCATTGTTTTGTGTTGCATTGAGGAATTCAAATTGCTGAGAAATATCATACGGGTCGTTTTGAAGTGAACAGTGCTTGTATTCAGGAATACAGTAAATACAGGAGACTACGATTGATTTATGAAAATTGTTTNTTTGAAGTGAACAGTGCTTGTATTCAGGAATACAGTAAATACAGGAGACTACGATTGATTTATGAAAATTGTTTGTACATTTATCGTACTGAATTCCGTACCAAGGTAAGAGTTTGCAATATTTAAAATCCTTAATTTTAGTTGATCTCGTACAATTGTAGCAACGCCTCTCTTTTGTTTCCATTCACGGTCCTTTTTGTAAATCACATATCCTGAAATTTGAAGAGGAGGAGATTTGTTTTTTTAAACGTATCAGTAAAACACAAAAAATCAATATTGTATTTGTTTAGTAAATACTCAATTGAACTAACTTTGGAATTGTATTTTGCGATATTAAGAGTCTCAATAGTAAGATCATTAGATGATGACCTTTTTAGTCATATAGAAGGTACACGCGACACAGTATTCTTGATTTGATACGAATCACTTTTGGAGATGACAGAGTAGAAGCTTCCATTTTTTGTGTTGACTTTGAGAATTCGACTTTAAATGGTTTTTGTTCCATACAATGGCTCTACGGACACAAACAGGTTTAGGAACGTCATCATTTAGCTTTAAATCAGGATGCGTGGTTATGATGTCTTCCCGGTTTAGTCAAACATAATTCTTTGATTTTAAGTTATTGAATATGATTTTAGTTGGTTTATGAGGTGAGCTTCAGTAGGTAGACCAAGTCGATAGGCATGAGAGACAATGGCTGAATACATATGTCTGAAATCTCACTAAAGATGTTTTCAANGTAGACCAAGTCGATAGGCATGAGAGACAATGGCTGAATACATATGTCTGAAATCTCACTAAAGATGTTTTCAATTTTTGTTTTAAGAACATCAGAAGTTTCGTCAGCAACATAGGTAAGTTCATGAAGAAGATAAAATTAAGTTTACCAATGTCAATTTGAATTTGTTCAAGTTCTTTGTCATGTTTTTGTAGTTGACTTCCAACATCACTTGTAAAAGATTCAACTCTGTCCAATCGGTCATGAATTTTTCCTAGGTGTGATGACAAGATCTTAATTGAATTATTTACTTCATCGAATTTCTTGTCAACTGTTTTGTCAATTCATTTCTCTAAATCTTTAATTGCTGTTAGAATCACATTCATCTCAGTTTTTTCATTGGACATGACCTTACAAGTTTTTGATTTGATTATTTCCTCCGTTAAAGGTCCAAGGACAAACAATTTCCTTTTATTTTGAGATAGAAGGTTGGATTGATGACTCAGAAAGAAATAACAGAAAAGGGCGGATATAATTTTCAGCAAATTGGGCCAAATGGGCTATTAAATGACATACAATTGGAACGAACTATATCTCACTCATAGTCAGTGTAACAGAAGTACACGATCAATATAGTGTTGAAAACAATAAAAACAACACTTAACACGAGTAGGAGAATTAAAAAAAAAGAAGCAGACAAATTGGATACTCACTCGTGACTTCAGACTGTAAAGTAAAGTAAAGAAAATTTTTTGGGCCTTTCTAGGACAAACATTACCCAGCCCTAACAACAATTTGTATTTTCCAGGGGTAATATCGTATATCTTTATATTCGCTTTGCATCTTTAACCAGAATAAATATTCTGGAGCTAGAAGTTGGTTCCATGTTGTTTAGGTTTTTCATCATTTTGGTACATTTTTAACAAAAATCGTTTTCCTATTTCCTTACCTTTTCATTCAAACTGAACAGAAAAAGAGAAGCTAAGGAAAGAAATGGTTTCGTTTTTGAAAATATGACAATGAGGAGGAAATGAAACGACTTTTCGTTTTCGTTTTGAAAGGAAAGCTTTCATCACTAGTTATACTAGGATTGCAGGGATGAAACAAAATAAAAACATTTTGTGCGAAAGTAATTTTTGCACAATTAATGCGCAAAAAAAAACAAATAATTCACAATTCGATAAAGTCTAAATTGCTGACTCATATGCTGTTTGAATTTTGTTGTCATAATTAAGATGAAANAATTCACAATTCGATAAAGTCTAAATTGCTGACTCATATGCTGTTTGAATTTTGTTGTCATAATTAAGATGAAAACTTGACCCAAGAAGTATGATTATAATATTTGCTTTTTTTAAATTTGTTAAGTTTTATAGGAATATTGGCACAACTTTAAACTTTTGCAATTTATATAGTTCGTAAGCCTGCGACTGGTGGCTGCCATAAACGTAAGTAGAACATATCCTGTCCCGCCCAATTAATCTAACTTAGTTATAGAGTAGTCACTTTTGTTGCAAAAAATACTAAAGTTTAAATCATAATTAACCAGGCTAGAAAACGTTGGAATTACCTTCTGCTTTGGCTATTGACATTGCTGATACAGATGATTCTGTATTTGCTTCAGTAGATGTCGGCATTGTGGCTGTTGTAGTTGGTGGTTCGGTTGTAGTAGAGAATTTAGCTTTTGCTAATACACATTGGCTGATTGACCTTATAAGCTTTCCAGTTACGTTGTACATGAAAAGTGATGTATTAGGTGTGTAAAAATCAATGTCCAATCCAGCGCAATCTGGTTTTGCATGAAGTCTCACACAAGTACCATAAGTTAGCAAAATTTGTTTATATATTAAAGGGATTTCGGTTAAATTTATACGAGATGAAATATTCAGGCATCGCTCCATATTCTTAAACATGTAGTCCAATGTGTGAGTAGNGGTTAAATTTATACGAGATGAAATATTCAGGCATCGCTCCATATTCTTAAACATGTAGTCCAATGTGTGAGTAGGTATACCTGTTACAAACATATGAATAGTAAATATTTCATAATTTTCAGTCAGAAGATGAACATAGTTACCAGAATCGTCGGTATACAAACACAGCCTGGCTTTCGATGGCAGTTGCATGTCATCTACAGTCACATAGAAAAGTATTATAGTAAACGTTGAAATTTATATACACACATAAGAAATAAAGTATGTGAATACTTATACGGTGTTTATTTTAATTCAAGGCAATGCAACTCACAACGCAACCCATTCCAACCAATATAAAAATGGTAAAAATTAAACCCTCAATCAGTAGTTAAAATTCTAATAATACAGGTAAATGCAGATAGCTGGGTCATTCATACATGCGAGAAAAATAAAATTGATTAGAATCCTTATGTAATAAAAATAAAATATTTTTGTAAGTAATAACAACTTACTATCCATAGCTTTATGTATAAATAGCATATTTCTTTAATTCAACATTAAAGGGGTAGGAACAAGTAACCCATATAGGAAAATTAGGTAAATTAAACACGGGACACACATCATGTTGTACAGTACATATCACTTGCGAAGAGGCCGATTTTGAATACTATACTTTCAAAATTGGCCTCTTCGCAAGTGATATGGGCTGTAGAATAGAATACATAGAGCAAATTGATGCATGAAAGTTACCCGCCAAAAATTGACCCTTCATCTTTAGAGGTCGCGAAATTTTGCAATTCATGCTGTCTTGTTGGATTGACTCCAAAGTTTGACTAGAGGTTGCAAGTATCTTCCTAACTAATGTTTAAATGGGTTAAAGCCTTGTAAAAATAGACCGGTGACGTCTAGAGGTGACTGGTTGGGTCACTGGTATCAACCGAATTTTCTTCAAATTTTACAAAGGTTGCAGATGCTATTTTAATAAATATTTCAATATGTCAAAAACTTGTTGAAAATGAATTTTGACTTATTTATGTCACAAAATAAATATTACTTGCTAAGAGGAACCCGACGAATTGGCTCCAAATTTTTTATGTAGGATGTAAGTGCCTTCCTAATCAATGAATAAATAGGTCGAAACAAGTGATTGTACTAAATACCACCATTTGGCGTTTGGACGAATAACGACTAGTAATTTTTCTTAATTGCCGAATACCGTATATCTCTGTTGAATACTTCGCCGAAATATTTTATCAAAAACAAATGATAAGGTATTTTGTTAATTAAATTTTTTTTAAATTAAACTCATATTTTTGATGTAATAGAATGTTTTTCTCTGTGGAGGAAATTTTTTCAAGTATGTAAATTTTCATCCTTATAGTAATCATATTCCGATTCATAAGTCAATAATTGTGACAAAATTTTACAATTAAAAAGATTTTTGGTAAGTCTTCCGACAAAGATGAGCAAAAAAAATTTCGCTTTTATATTACTATTTTATTGAAGTGATAAAAAAGCCTTTCTTACTAAAAGAATATTCCAGCACAAAATTTTATTCTCTGAATAGAGTAAAATAATAACTGGCAAGTGTCTGGTAATAGTAGTTGCTATTAAAAAAAGACACTATTCATTTTTTAGAGAATAAATACTCCCGTCACATGTTAGCTTATTAAATTCTAGTCACATAACAATCGTTAATCTATCATTAAAAATATTTTTTGGTTGAAAAACAAATGTTTCGGGAAACCAATGTTTCTTACATGCATTGGTGTCTCCTGCAAAAAGAATGAAACAAAAATTTCCAACAAACAACAAACAATGATTTTTAGTAACTCGGGCAATCCATAATGTGCGAAAGTATATGACCGACAATAAATTTTTGATTTTCCGTAAAATTATTTTGCAAAAATTTTGCCTTCCAATTTGAACACACTGTATACATAATACACTCAAACCTCATTATAAAATCTTTAAATAACTCAATGTAATAAACAACATTGTTATAACGAGCGAATACTATATCTAATATTAATTGTGTTAAATTCTCCTTAAGATAAATATACCACCTAATTTCGCGTTATTACAATAAGGAATGTTACTATGTATAAAAAGTTAGTATGGAGATGATCATACTTTACTTCCAACCAGAAATAAAAAACTGGTTAATTTTCTAAGTTTTGTTTGGATAATGCTGATTTTTCTATAGGCCCATTTTACCAAAATCACCAAAATGGTTTAACCTACATACGAGCAAGCTTTCATATAATTCAAGGGTAGAAATATTTTTTGGTTCGAGAGATTCTTTAAGTAAAAATTATGTTAGCGAGGGCCTTTATTATTGGGAACTTTTACGTATTCTACATGATTTGTGAGTTTTTATAATTTTTTTATAACCAAAAACTGTCGACATTTGGTGACCAACTTTAAAAGCATTTACCACAAACCAAGTTTTATGGAATTATTTTTGACACTTACTGACATCTAGTGGTAAAGCAATAAAGAATTTTAAACATATGCTGGAAACATTTACTAGTATATACATAAAACAGTGATTGTGTATTCAAAATTTGAATAAACTATTCCGGCTCCCTCAACCGACTTTATTGTCTTACCCTTTGACAACTGAATTCAAAATACAGACGCAGCTATTTCACAAAACTATAAGAACTATCTTGACGTCGAGTAAACTTAAATTTTGTTTCATATTCTTACGCGTTAAAGGATGAAGTTTTCTGTCATAGGCAACTGGTGTAGTATAAACAGTGTGATTGACTTTCACATCATTTTTCAGTCCATTCTCCGTGGTAGTCTGCACAATTCTCCTTTTAAACCCAGTAGACACGAGTTTCCCGTCTTTGTATTTGTGAATTACCGGAGGTTCCAACCTACTGCAATATACTGTGTGAATTCCACAATCAACAACCCATNCTTTGTATTTGTGAATTACCGGAGGTTCCAACCTACTGCAATATACTGTGTGAATTCCACAATCAACAACCCATAAACTATTGTTTGAGCGAGCAAGCCAAAAAAAAGTGTCACGTATATTTATCCATGATGCACTTGTAAGTTCGTGTAAATTTTTTATGTACAAGATGTACGTAAAGTNAGTGTCACGTATATTTATCCATGATGCACTTGTAAGTTCGTGTAAATTTTTTATGTACAAGATGTACGTAAAGTCATATGTCTCACTATCGAAAATTTGGTCAAACGTGGTTCCTTCATCCAAATAGTTCCCACCACGCGCCTTCACAGTTTCGTAAAATTGAATAGTTTTCCTAGCTGCTGTAAATTTGCTATCAATTGAGGTGTTTACTGAAGCTGGTGAATATTCGTGTTTATTTTCATGATATTCATGTAGTAAATCTTCCAAAACAGACACTCTTTGTCTACCAGTACGGACGTTTTTTAATTGAGTTCTCAAATCGTATTTAAAGTTTGTCACAGCAGCTAGAAATCTTGATAATAACATCTGTGCTTCAATCANACAGCAGCTAGAAATCTTGATAATAACATCTGTGCTTCAATCAAGTCTATTTGCGTCAGATGAAGTTTGTGTTGTACCAATTCCGAAACGAATCTATGCAGATGTCGATGTGTCCAAGAAATTTGATCAAATGTTTGAATGAATTCCTGTAAGATTTCTGTACTAATATGAGGAGCGTCATATGTTGAAAAATCAGTTGTATCAGTTGATCCCACGAAACTATCTGGAAGGTCATACTCTTCAAATGGTAGCCGAAATGCAAAAGGAAAATAACTCATGAACGAAGAAATTGGAATCAAACCGTATTTGATTGGTTTCCCGGATTGACCAATTAGTGACTGCAATTGTCCTCCCATTTCTTGAACTTCGGATAGATTCCGCAATTGTCTCCGTATTGAAAATTCACTGTAACTTTGAATAGAGTATGGAATCCGGTTTCCTATTTTGTTTACGCCCACTGTGTTTAATATATCTGCGCTTGATCCTGATGCAGTTGGAAATTTGAGAATACTTACAAGGCTTCCTCCAAACGTAATCTCAGTTACTATGTGTGTGCAGCTGTTAAATTTTTGTATAAGTTTAAGATTTATATCTGTAATGTTTGTCTCAGGAATCATCCATATTATGCGCGAATTTTGAATTATTTTTGCATAAAGAAGTGTATCATCACTTAAGTATCCGGGTGTTCTTGATGCTGCATTATAAAGAAATGGGTAGTTTCCTTTGATACTCGTGTCACCGGATGCAAAAGTTATGGCCAAATCCGGTTCTACATCCATCAATCGATACACGTCCATTATACTTTTGAGAGGGATGATATGTTCGATAATTTGGCTTGTGTCAGTTGACCTTACAGGCAATCGGTCTGTTGATGATTTGAAAACATTCACGCCTAAAAAATTTTGAATACGGGCATTGTAGAGGGAACCAATTTGATATTCCCGCCCCAAAGCTGAAATATCCAGTCGCTCAGAACTTTGACCACCAACAATGATTGTTATTGACCCAATTGTTATCAGATATAATATCAAGTTCACAACATATATCCTTGAATTCATTTTCAGAATTCTGTTTTGTAGATTTTATAGTTTGTTTGACACTAAGACACTTATGGTAGCTTTGCGATATTGAATTGTTGGATTCAATTATTGTACTGAGGGATGCATGAGTTGTGCATATTTAATGCAATTTGCGTCAGAGTGAAAATAGTTACAAGTAATTCATCTCAAGATATGTGATTTTTTTCTCAAGTTTTTCTTGGTAAATTATTTTGAGATATCATTTGACCTATTGTGACTCCACTTTTATAAAATCAACCAATGATGGTAGCAAAAATCATAAACTTTGACTTGCACAACATTACTATCGAGATTATTATTTATGTAAGAGAGNCAATGATGGTAGCAAAAATCATAAACTTTGACTTGCACAACATTACTATCGAGATTATTATTTATGTAAGAGAGCCTAGCGAGCCCGTCTGAGTATAAAGCCTTCAAATTTGGTCACCAACTGAGTTGATTGAGTCATCAAAATTAACTTGAAACTATGAAATTAGTGAGAATTAAGTATTTCCAGAGCCTTTTGCATGTTACTTTAGGTGGCAGCAATACGACAAAAACCAAGGCATAATGCATAAAGTACAATTGAGTTTGATGTAAACATACATCAACGTTTTTGGATTGTGATGGTCAGGCACGCCGCAATTATGCGCAACTTTTCGTATTTTTATGCAGAGGATTGCATTCTGTTATGCGATGAAACCTAAAAATAATTAGTTTTATGCGATTTCAAAATAAGCGTAATTGACTTATATAATTTTTAAGTAACATCTCTATTCTATTGATTAATTGTTATCAGAATCAAGCTCAGCTTTTTCTCCTGCCTCATTGTCCTTAAGTGAGTTTTGAGATTCTTTTCTGTCAGATTGGTCCGAAGAACGGTGAATGTCTGTCTTAGCATTGAGAAGCTTCTCTCGACTGACGCTGTACTGGTTGGAATAGTCAAACAATTCAACGCAAGTGTTGATAAATTTGGCATTTCGATTTTATTATTTTTCGAAAATTTTTGTTTTATTTTTAGGGTTTTTTAACCTAAAAACCTTTATTTGTAGTTTTTTTTAATTTTTTTGTCAGGCTTAATAATTTTTTTAGGTTATTTATTTTAAGTTTTTTAAATCTAAACAGAAACCCTAAAAATAAATAAAAAGCCTAAAGATATTTTAACAACTTCAGAAAAAAACCTCAAAACTAAAACCTTAAAAATATTTAAAAACCTAAGTAGAAATAAATAAAACCCTACAAACCTAAATAAAAAATTAAATACCTTCAACAAATTAAAAACTTTAAAAACATTAAGAAACCTAATAAATAAATAAATAAATACCTAAAAACAAAAGAAAACCTTACATAAATAAAAACCCTAAAAAAATAAAGAAACCTAACAAAAAAAAATGAAAAAACTTTAAACAATTATTGGAAAGGTAGCAGTTGGAGGTAACAGTAGGAGGCAATACTGGCTGGTAGAAGTCAACCACCGCTGCTACTAAATACAAGGAATTTTACATTATAAACGAATTTCACTGTGGGCTGTTTCTCGTTTATTTTCGTGGTCTTGCTGGGGTTAGGATTCGGGTATTTTGACTTTGGTGCACACAATGTGTTTTGAGAAAAGTAAACTTAAAGTTAAGCTTTTGAGCGACATTGTTCATATGCGAATTGCAGAGCAGGTTTGATTACATGATTACTTGATTAATGATTACACAGATTATGATTATGATTACAGAATACTAATCTGTAATCTATAATCAAACCCCTTTAAGTAATCTATAATTAACTGGGTTGGATTACGGATTTGCAGGCTTGTAATCATAATCAAGTAATCAAAACCCTAAATTATTTTGTATGATTACATGATTACATATTATTGTTATGATGAACAATCGAAAACAATCACGTCATATAGGAATTTCTTATCCTTTTCATTCTTGCTGAAACAAATCATTCCAAATCATTTTATAGGTACTAACACAAAAATTTTCTGTGCTTGATTTCTACTTCTCTTGACTTNCTAAATTATTTTGTATGATTACATGATTACATATTATTGTTATGATGAACAATCGAAAACAATCACGTCATATAGGAATTTCTTATCCTTTTCATTCTTGCTGAAGCAAATCATTCCAAATCATTTTATAGGTACTAACACAAAAATTTTCTGTGCTTGATTTCTACTTCTCTTGACTTNACAAATCATTCCAAATCATTTTATAGGTACTAACACAAAAATTTTCTGTGCTTGATTTCTACTTCTCTTGACTTTTGTTTTCAGAGCAGAGGGGTACCGTGATACTTTTTAAATAAGAACTTTTTTTTTTAATTATTGATCCTACACTTGAAATACAAATTGTTTCGGATGCTGCACCAGCTGACAGTGTTAGTGTAAAATTTGGATAATTGTTTAAAATATTAGATGCCAAGTATTTTCAAGTTGTTTCGGTAGTTGGAAATAAGGTTAGGGCAAAGTTAGGATAAGCGGTAGTCGCTGGAAGACGAAACATTTTGGTAACGAGCCAAAAATTATTTAGCCTTCAAAATGTCGGACGTGCAGGAGCGTAACAACTCCTGGTTAGTAAACAAGAATGGAAAGGTAATCCTGGCGTTTCGGAGACCCTTATGACATGGATTACATTTCATATAATATATAATAATAAAATGATATAGTAAATATAGAATAGAATGATTTGTGTAAATTTTATGTTTCCTGGGCTCTGTTATTAATGCGTATCTATTTCATTACTAAAAAACCCGAAGTTAATTAAATAAATTACCAAAAATCCGAATTCCGGATTTTCAGATTTTTCGGGTTTTAACTTAAGATTTTCAAATTTCTATGCTTGCAAGTCTTTTAATACATTAATTTCGCTTGTACTTCGAGAAAAAATAAAAATAAAATTTTCGTGAGCGCTTTTTCCTAACTTCGCCACATAGTGCTATCGCCCTTATTCTGAAGATATGGGTAACACCTTTTTTNCGTGAGCGCTTTTTCCTAACTTCGCCACATAGTGCTATCGCCCTTATTCTGAAGATATGGGTAACACCTTTTTTTAGAAAAAGTATAATGCCTTACAAATTTATGAAACTTTTAGACCTCTTTTCAAACATGACGCCCTATCTTACAATAATTGAAGATTGAGCAACTCCTTCTGACATTTCTGTTTGGGATTTTTCCGAGATTAACTTGACACATTGGTTACCTCCCTTACGAATATCTTCGTAACTAAGAGAAGAATTTTGATTATTGAAGTTAATTGTGACAGAGGCCTTAAGAATTTGGATCGATTTTCCAGTAAAACAATAATTTTTATCAACTAAATTGTGCCAAAACTCTACATTTATTTTTTTAAATATGGAAAGGCTCTATTCTGAGTTATTCTACAGTAAAATTTATGTTTTTACTGTGCGATTTTTAATCTTGAACAGCGGTGCGTGTGGCTTTTCTTAAAATATGAGATAGGCCGCTTTCGTGTATAAGCTGCATCCAACCAGTTGACGCTCAATTTTGGTGTATAAGCCTATTTGTGATGTTTTAGGGTACTTTTTCGCCACTAAAATATTTATTTGTACAGAATAAACTGACACCTTAATAACCACAATTGATTATCATGCCAATAAATTCCTTTTATAAACCGCATTCATGTTTTAAGTAAGTATCAACAAATATGAAAACAGAAAGTTAAAATGTGGTTTGTAGAACTATTGATTTGTACTAACCAAAGACCTTGGTTGAGTTTATAAGGATGTTGGAATGTCATTCCTGCTATTTTTACGCATGTCCTACCATCCTTTGATAAAATTCAAGGTGAATTTGACCCAAATTACATTCATTGGATCAGCTCGCACCTCATTCAGTATAAATATTTTTTACTATTACTGATACTAAATTTAATAGCTGCAGTATTTAGTTTAAGCAAAATATAAAAAGTTTTAACTAGTTCAGTGTTTGTGTTAATTATTTGTTCAAATCAGAATGGTTATATGGATATTGATTCTTGCTTGGTCGCTTAGTTTGGGGTTTTGTAATCCAGAAGACCCACGGGTAATTAAATTATTGTTAATTTTATTCCAATAATGTAAGACTTCTTTTGAATATGTTCCCGATAGAATACTTCGGTAGTAGATGCCTATTGCATTGCCTTTGTCTATAATCTGGTTATTTTATTGCGTTGTTTTTGTCAAAGCGGCAACAATAAGGGTTCTATAATCATAATACTAAAAAAATTTGCTTAAATTCTTCTAAGATACTTATGCATATGCTTGTCTCTGATTTTAATCGGCCGAGTAATGAAATTTCATTGCATTAAAAAAAAGTTTTATAAAGATTTTGAAAGATTTTCACATTTTGGAAAGAAAAAAAGTCTTACGAAAAATTTCCACAGAATTTAAGAAAGATTTTTATTTTCCATGTTATTTNTTCCACAGAATTTAAGAAAGATTTTTATTTTCCATGTTATTTGCGAAATATTTCATACACCAAATTACGACGAGTAATGGTAGAAAACCTTATTCGAATATTTCTTACTTTACCAGTAATCTTTCTTCCAATCCTTGTGATATTATCAATTGGCAGTTCACTTAGTTTCAAGTCCAGATCATTATCCATGAAGTTGAATAATGCGTCACGTAATGTTTTNACAATTGGCAGTTCACTTAGTTTCAAGTCCAGATCATTATCCATGAAGTTGAATAATGCGTCACGTAATGTTTTTCAGTTTCTTCATTTTCTCCTTTAAATCCAGAAATTATTAACTTGAGTTTTCGTAATTCTTTATGAATTTTCTTAATTTCCAATGCGTGGTGGTTAATTGAATTTTCATTAGTAGTTACTTGTGATTCAATATCTGAAACTCGTTGATCAAAAGAAAGAAGTGTTTCTTGAACATTTTGTCTTGAGTGTTTCATATCAGAAAATTCCATTTTCATAAAAGAGAGGAAATCACAATTGGTAGTTGCTTCTAAAAATATCGAACTTTCACCTTGACCGGAACATGTCTAATAATGTCACAATTGTCGGTTTTCGAAACTAATAATTTATATCTCTNAACTTTCACCTTGACCGGAACATGTCTAATAATGTCACAATTGTCGGTTTTCGAAACTAATAATTTATATCTCTCATTATTCTTGCGACCTTTTCCTCTTTGACTCATTTCCTTTTCACGAATAGTGAAGATTGTTTTTTCTTTTTTTAAATGAGCACCTTGTCCTACGATCGCACCGTCATGTACAGGGTGTTTAACATTTTTTTTTGCACACTAGAAAGCAATACGTCATTTTTTCACACTTTTTTTGCTGGGAGCAGCATGGGGTGGGAGGAGCTACGATGAAATTGGAGAAAGAAGGTGCAAAAAAAGATTAAACGCCCTGTATAACTTTCATAAACACTACAGTTCGTATTCAAGAATTACCAAAAGGGTTCAAATGTTTACCGAACAACTAACTTATTCTTCTAAAGTGTCTTTCTTCCTTCTTTCCTCACTACAGTCAAGTAAGACTTTACTTATTCTTGACGTATTCGGATGGAAAATGTAGGATTGGCTCTGAAATTACATCCATAATTTTGAAAATACTGTGAATGTAGGAAATAGCCAAAACTGGGCTTACAAAAATTAAGAATTAAGAGTATTATATGTTAGTAGTATATAAGATTATGTATTAAGATATATTACCTAAGTTGTTTGATTTTACCTGAACAGAATGTAATCTGCTGGTTTGTACTCCTGTAATATACTCTCAACTTCTAACAAATTTGAATTATAATTTTTCAGGATGAATATGCCATGCTATTATCAGATCAACATAATTCTACAATTGACTCGGAAAGTGTTACTCAGAAGTTAAATTCAACCTCTTTCGCAGCAAAAATTTCAGATTTTTTTGATAACAACGCAATATTTGGAATTTTTATTGGAAGTATCATATTTCTACAAGCATTAACTCTCTTCTTAATGGGTCAACCATTTATTTCCCGAAGCGGTAAAGTCAGACTATGGGAAGGCAACATTAACAGTACAGAGAATTCACAACATATATTCGACTGGTACACTTTCACTCACGTCCTGCATGGATTCATATTCTATGGCATAGCCGCGGGTTTTATATTTCTATTTCCTGTGATTGACATTGGAGTAAAAGGAGTGTTCATCTTGGCTTTATTGGTTGAAGTAATCTGGGAAGCATTAGAGAATTCTCCTCCTGTAATTAACCGTTACAGACAAACGGCTCTTGCCAATGGATACACCGGGGATAGCATAATCAATAGTATTAGTGATGTCGGAGCGATGTCAATTGGATTCTGGATGTCACATATCCTCCCAATATGGGCCACGATTTCTTTGACCTTAGTAGAGGAAATGGTTTTAGCATTGCTCATTAGAGACAATCTGACATTAAACGTACTCCAACTATTACATCCATTTGAAGCAGTATCCAAATGGCAAGCAAATGGTGGTATTTTAAATCAGCCAAGAACAGAAAACCTACGCTCAGATGATAGTTAAAATTGGTAAAGCGTACGGTTAATTGGAAAATAAACTTACAAGCAACAAGAGATCAATTTATTTTCAATCATAAAGTGACAAAAGTGAGAAGTTATATTTGGCCCATATTCTTTGATTGACACTGTCCTAAAATTTAATTTTGTTCAACATTTTTTGGGCGAGTAAAATATTTAGCTCTAATTATATGTTTGATAAAAATATTGTAATGTAGAAAGATTTTTCTTAATCTGGTCACTAGGCTTATAGGGTCAAGAGTAATTTAACATTTAATCTAATGTTTCGATATAATTCTGACATGTACTANTGACATTTAATCTAATGTTTCGATATAATTCTGACAAGTACTACAGTAAGCATTTGAAATTTGAGAATCATGCTTTATGTTTTCATGCTTAACACAATGAAAACTTAGGTNTTTGATAAAAATATTGTAATGTAGAAAGATTTTTCTTAATCTGGTCACTAGGCTTATAGGGTCAAGAGTAATTTAACATTTAATCTAATGTTTCGATATAATTCTGACATGTACTACAGTAAGCATTTGAAATTTGAGAATCATGCTTTATGTTTTCATGCTTAACACAATGAAAACTTAGGTATCTGTCAATGGATTCAGGATTGTCCAAAATCCATTGACTCGTCTTCTCAAAAGCAAGGAAAAAATTTTCACTTTTTAAATTTGAATTTGTAGCTGCTGGAACAAAATGTGGTCCTTATTGCTTTTCTATTTCTGGTAGCAAGCTGGTTACTCTGAAACTTTTTTTGTAAAGTTAAAAAGTGATTGCTTAGTGAGTTGAATAGTGTAATATTTGTTTTAAAGCATTAAGTACAACGATTAATTGTAGTAACTTTAGTACTTTGTTTTGTATTTTGTAAAATTTGTACATATTTGTAAATCTGAATATTAGAATTTGATTTTGTGTATAAAATAAAATTTCAATGTAATCAAAAATTGTTATCATATATGCATAGATTATGATTATAGATTACAGATTACNAGTTGAATAGTGTAATATTTGTTTTAAAGCATTAAGTACAACGATTAATTGTAGTAACTTTAGTACTTTGTTTTATATTTTGTAAAATTTGTACATATTTGTAAATCTGAATATTAGAATTTGATTTTGTGTATTAAAATAAAATTTCAATGTAATCAAAAATTGTTATCATATATGCATAGATTATGATTATAGATTACAGATTACTTATGTATGATTATGATTACAGCAAAATCTAATCATAATCATGATTAGTAATCGATTACTCATTCTTATTGTAATGATATAGTCGGTAATCTTATTACATTATTCTGTAATCAAATTTGCTCTGGAATGGATAGTTCTAGAGTCGACGTTAACGAACCTTAANATCTTATTACATTATTCTGTAATCAAATTTGCTCTGGAATGGATAGTTCTAGAGTCGACGTTAACGAACCTTAAAAAGCAAGACACATAGTAGCTAAAGAGTTACAAGTGTGCGACAGGGAAGCTATACACACCTGGGGCCTGTAAAATGGAGTGATGATGAGGTGTGAGCATGCCAGGTTTACGTATTCATAAGATAACTTATAATTTTATAAATGGTGTTGAACGCGTCAGTATATAAGCAGCAAAACGGCCCTCCNATCTTATTACATTATTCTGTAATCAAATTTGCTCTGGAATGGATAGTTCTAGAGTCGACGTTAACGAACCTTAATTTCTCTCACAGCCAAAAGCAAAACACATAGTAGCTAAAGAGTTACAAGTGTGCGACAGGGAAGCTATACACACCTGGGGCCTGTAAAATGGAATGATGATGAGGTGTGAGCATGCCAGGTTTACATATTCATAAGATAACTTATAATTTTATAAATGGTGTTGAACGCGTCAGTATATAAGCAGCAAAACGGCCCTCCATTGAATTTTCAAAAATTCTCGTCAAGAAATGAGAAACGGTGGAGAAAACGTACAATCATGTAGTTTNATTCTCGTCAAGAAATGTGAAACGGTGGAGAAAACGTACAATCATGTAATTTCGTTGTGTTCAATAGAGAATGGTATCAACCTAAAGCTAAACAGTGTTGTCAAAATTATCAATAGTGAGGACAGACTCATTTAATACAATAAATCGGCTAAATAATATTCAATTCCAAGGCTAATTGCCATAAAGTATACTTCTTACTAAGGAATTGTTCATATTTAAGGAAACAATTTTTATTTTATTTCGCGCAAGGCAAGTGAAGAATTTGAAGAAAACGCTTATAGAACTGTTCAATCCAAACGAAGATGATGAGTATGATACTTTCGAGATGACATTAGTCAAAAAACTCACAAAACTCGAGAAAAGAGATCGGAGAAGCTACTTGGAAATCCAGCACAAAATTAAGAATTTAGTTTATGAAACAGAACTCATTCAATAGTAAAATAAAAATATACTGTAATTGCTGGTTAATAAGTCAGAATTAAAAAATTTAAATATTCGAACCAAAATATTATTTATGACTTACTGACAAACATTTAATAATCTTTCTTGGGAAACGAAGGCGTTAGAGAATGGACGGTAGGGCTTTTGAATTTAAACTCAAAACAAAATTATATCTTTGACTTATTGATGGAGCNCTGGTTAATAAGTCAGAATTAAAAAATTTAAATATTCGAACCAAAATATTATTTATGACTTACTGACAAACATTACCAATTTTGACGAAAGCTGAAAGTTTCAAATCTGGTTGAATTTAATAATCTTTCTTGGGAAACGAAGGTGTTAGAGAATGGACGGTAGGGCTTTTGAATTTAAACTCAAAACAAAATTATATCTTTGACTTATTGATGGAGCNTGTTAGAGAATGGACGGTAGGGCTTTTGAATTTAAACTCAAAACAAAATTATATCTTTGACTTATTGATGGAGCTGCTGGTTGACAATCAGATGGTCGAGCTTTTAGCATATGTAGCTTAGGAAAACAAATTTGACAGATGAATCTTCAAATTCCCCCACCGAAAAAGGTCGGACAATCCGTACTTCCATACATTTTACTTATCGATGACGCGTTCCTATGCGACGCATATTTAAGAAGCCATATCCAAAAAAATTTCTTCCTAAGGGACGCTTGCAACTGCTATACGCTTCGAAATTCTTCCTGAAAAATAAAACTTGGAAAACCCATCTCTTACTGGGGAAAGTTTTTCATCAATTTAACTTTTTCTTATGTATTTTTCGACGAGAAATTCAGTGGGACCAATTATATTGTCCTATGCGAACCCCTTCTCACGCAAATATGAGTTTCCAAATTTGCAACCCTAATGGCATAAAAAAATGAGAAATGAAGTAAAGTAATTTGCATTCTAATCTCAGAACAGCTGTAGTGGTTGGGAACGTTGGAGTTTTCGCGGTTTGTCGGGAGTTCTATTCTCCTTCGCGTTCCCTTTTTTTTCTTTTTTGTTTTTGCTTTTGTTTTGTTTTTGTTTTCCACGTTAGTTGTTTCGAAACACATTATACCGTCAGATTACTTAATTGTTGTATAAGTTATGCAATTGCAATCTAGGATTGACTTTTTCAATAACATTTTGATTTTAACATTAAAATTTTATTATTTTTAATATAATAAGTTTATCTATAACAGCTTAAGTGTATAAATCTTACGTTTATACAAATTGTAATTAGCTCTACAGTGTATTTCGGGAAATTGAAAATTAAATTAAATCTATACCAGGATGGACAATTAACAGTGTGAAATTCAAAATAAAAACAATTATAGCACAATGCTGGGATGCAGCGACAATATTGCTTATGGCAACCACCAGCAAGGCAAACCTAAATCATCGAAATTAAAACACACCTCTTCCACATTTTAAAAACATACCTTATCATCGATTAGCACGGAGGAGTAAAATGAAAATATGATCATGTTTTCAAAAGCCGGTGAAAACAACTGATGGTGCAGAACTGACTGTAATTTTATTATTCCACTTCTGCTAGTCAGTTTATCATTTGGGTATATTTTAAAAGGGTCAATGAATACATCAGCGTAGTTTATTATACGACGGGCTAAATATTTTAAGTGACGATGAAATGTAGTGTCCAAAGGTTAGCAGTACGGAGTGCATTTCTCAGGAATAATAGAAATTTCAGTCTGGTCTATTGTTTTCTTGTCCAAAAATAATTTTGTAAATCATAGAATTCACTTGACCGTTAAAAGAATCAATGATCAAAAGAAAGTTTTCCTTCATTTCTTTTGTTAAATCTGATTAAGAAAATCTGAACTAAGAAAGAGTGTTTTTTGGATTTAGTATTGCTTACTGTGAATCCTGTGAGAAGGGGTTCGCATGGGACAATATAATTGGTGCCACTGAATTTCACGTCGAAAAATACATAAGAAAAAGTTAAATTGATCAAAATGTCTCACCAGTAAAGGGATGGTTTCTCCAGTGTCCTATTAGTATAGATGGAATCATAAGAGCGTTATTTTTCTAACCGTTTTCAGAAATAAATGAGTACGTTTAGACGACCGACCAACAAAACTAGTTGTTCGAATTAGTTAAGCTATTTAGAAATAAAAGAATACTAAAAACTTTTGCATCAGAGACAGATCATTCTCAAACTGAGAGCAGGCGGTCGTTTGATTTTGAGATAATCCTGCATTCCGTCGTCATTTTTTATCCACTGCGTCATTTTGCTGTATACAGGGAGTTCTCATTAGAATATAACTGAATAAAGTCATTTTGTCCTCAAATTGCCTGGAATCACATGCCATAATGTAATGGGGTGAGAAAATTAACAAACGGTATCGTGTCGTGGGTTTCCTTAGGACTACTACTTTTATTGGTTTTGACATCCTTGTGAAAATGAAACGTACCATTTGAGATTGNGTGGGTTTCCTTAGGACTACTACTTTTATTGGTTTTGACATCCTTGTGAAAATGAAACGTACCATTTGAGATTGTTATAGGATGAGATGAATTTCCTTTTCCATTCATTAACATGCTTTTTCTTATTCAACAAGAAATTTACAACAAGTAACAGAGTTTTTCCTTCCAGATTGTTTTGTTTTAATTAAATGTCGATTTCCAATTTTTTGAATGTATTCTCTTGTAGTAATTGCAATTTTAAATCAAGATTCATCAACACTTGACCTTATTATAAGTAGATTGCAACTTAGAAATTCTTAGGTAGTCTGCATAAAAAAGTATTCTGATTGTAAGTTACACGTAGTAATTTTTCACCACTGGAATTTTTAATTGCGCAGTATACAGTGACATCTTAAAAAACCACAACTGATTATCACGCCAATGAATTACTTTTATAAACCGCATTCATGTTTTAAGTATGTATATACAAATATTGGACACAAATTAAAAATGTGGTTTGTAGAATTATTGATTTGTACTATCCAANTTAAGTATGTATATACAAATATTGGACACAAATTAAAAATGTGGTTTGTAGAATTATTGATTTGTACTATCCAACGACCTTGGTGGACTTTATAAGGATGCTGTAGTGTAATTCGTGCTATTTTTACGNGATTCATCAACACTTGACCTTATTATAAGTAGATTGCAACTTAGAAATTCTTAGGTAGTCTGCATAAAAAAGTATTCTGATTGTAAGTTACACGTAGTAATTTTTCACCACTGGAATTTTTAATTGCGCAGTATACAGTGACATCTTAAAAAACCACAACTGATTATCACGCCAATGAATTACTTTTATAAACCGCATTCATGTTTTAAGTATGTATATACAAATATTGGACACAAATTAAAAATGTGGTTTGTAGAATTATTGATTTGTACTATCCAAAGACCTTGGTTGACTTTATAAGGATGCTGTAGTGTAATTCGTGCTATTTTTACGCATGTCCTACCATTCTGTGATAAAATGCAACGGGAATTTCACCAAAATTACATTTATAGGACCAACTCGCATCTCATTCAGTACAAAAATTTACTACACATTACTTACACTAAATTTAGTATCTGCAATAGTTAAAGCATCATATAAGAGCTTTTAAGTGCTTCATTTTAAGCGTTAAGTATTTGCTGAAATGAAAAAGGCAATATGGATATTCATCCTTGCTTTGTCGTTTCCTTTGGGGTTTTGTAATTCACAACACCTACAGGTAATTAAATTATTGTCAATTTTATTTCAATAATGTAACACTTTTTCAATATGTTCCCGATAGAACACTTCGGTAGTATCAGCCTATTGCATTGTATTTGTCTATAAATCTGGTTGTTTTATTACATTTTTGTTTTTGAAACCGGTTAACAATAAAGATTCTATAATCATAACATTAAGAATTTTTTCTTAATTCTCCTAAGATACTTAGGCTTATGCATGTCTCGAGTTTTATTGTCCGAGTAACGAAATTTTATTACATTACAGAAAGGTTTTAAAAGATTTTTGCGTTTTGGAAATAAAAAAGACGTCTAACGAAAGATTTCTACAAAATTTAAGAAAGATTTTTATTTTGTACGTTGTTTGCGAAAAAATTCTTTAAATTCTATTAAAACTAGTCAGCTAATTTTAGTATCCTCACTGGCACCTACTTTTGGCATATAACTCAAGAAATTGTTTTTACCTTTATCCCATTACATGAATGCAATAAAATAGGTAATTTTTTTTGTAACTTATGAACTTTTATATGTATTTATTTATGTCAAGATTTGGATTTTTAACAATATTTCTTGTTTTTATTAAAAATTGTTAAATTATCACAATTATTATCCAAATTGTCCAACTCAGAAAGTCCTCAACATTGTTTTAAATTTTTGTTAATTTTTAGCTGGTCTTTTATCTTGNAAAATTCTTTAAATTCTATTAAAACTAGTCAGCTAATTTTAGTATCCTCACTGGCACCTACTTTTGGCATATAACTCAAGAAATTGTTTTTACCTTTATCCCATTACATGAATGCAATAAAATAGGTAATTTTTTTTGTAACTTATGAACTTTTATATGTATTTATTTATGTCAAGATTTGGATTTTTAACAATATTTCTTGTTTTTATCAAAAATTGTTAAATTGTCACAATTATTATCCAAATTGTCCAACTCAGAAAGTCCTCAACATTTTTTTAAATTTTTGTTAATTTTTAGCTGGTCTTTTATCTTGTACAACAACATTAATCAATTTTTGGTAAGAATTTTAAAAAGAATTCTGGTGTATTTTTTTTATGAAAAAAAAATTCTGTAGTATAATAATCAAAAATAAAACCACGATTCATAATTAGCCATAATTCTAACCGACAACTAGTGTGAAAACGATAGTGAAAGTAGTTGAATAGCAGAAAGTCGAATTAAAGTTATTGCCTACAGTAAATTAGCTAACATTTTTGACGTATTCGCATTAAAAAATTAGGATTGGGTGTTAAATACATCAATAATTTTGAAGATTTTGTAGATCTANGTATTTTTTTTATGAAAAAAAAATTCTGTAGTATAATAATCAAAAATAAAACCACGATTCATAATTAGCCATAATTCTAACCGACAACTAGTGTGAAAACGATAGTGAAAGTAGTTGAATAGCAGAAGGTCGAATTAAAGTTATTGCCTACAGTAAATTAGCTAACATTTTTTGACGTATTCGCATTAAAAAATTAGGATTGGGTGTTAAATACATCAATAATTTTGAAGATTTTGTAGATCTAAAAAATAACGGAAGCCGGGCGTTACGAGCTAAAAGCTATACTTGACCAATTAAATGTAAAAAATTACTAGTATGTGTCAAATTATGGAGAGTTTTTGTTAATTTAAGAAATTGCCAAATTCAGGTATTGAGAATTCCAGGTGACAAGTAAGCTGGGCAAAATTACGTGAGAAATTTTGTCAATTTTCTGAATTAAGAAATACGCGAATCCGTTTAGCAAGAAAATTTCAGGGGTCAAATCATTTTATGAATTTCAAAAATTATGTCAATTTGGGAAATGCTTGTACCTGGGTATTGTGAAAATTACTTGTTAAAAATTATGTCAATAGGTGTCAAATCACGTCTGAAATAAGATGGCAGCAAATGGGAGAATCCGACGGAATTGAGTGAAAATTTCACCAAGTGTGCTCCTAATTATGATAAAGACGTTGTGACATGTCACAGGGTAAGGTCATGTCCTCTTTTGGCCTCCAGAGGTCACCAATGGTCAGATATCTGAATAGCCTGGATCAAGGCAAATAGGTTAACGTTAGAAAACTATAGTCAAACCAAACACGATTATACAAATGGTTTAGCCCTTTGAACTCATTCTTCACCTCAGAGGTCAGGTTATGCCATAAAATATTTTTATTTGAACCTAGTCAAATGGGGTATCATTTGAGAGCTCTTCTTTAACTAAATGCTACTGCACTACTGCCAAACAAAACATCAGTTATGGATTGGAATTAATGATTATATCCATCCAAAAGAATATCGAGATAAATATGAAAATGGCCTGATGAGTTATTACTGCACTTGCAAACAGAGGTGTAGAATTTTTGGAAGATGTGCTCATGTGGCCAGTGTTATTTGGTATCTGGGGTATGGTCTTTTTCAATCTAAGGTTAGCTATTCTAGTTTCAAAATTCTAAAGGCATTTGATAAGATTGTGCCAATAGAGAATTGCCAATTCTGTTTGATTAGAAGTAATTTATAACGGAGAAAAATTGCTATTGATGCAAAGTTAAATTATACTAAAAACGCCTTAAATTTTTCAGCCAAAGCAGATGGTAAGATAACTCGAACGATACCTTGTTACAATATTTAATATTCACCTTTGTCAAATTTGGTTACAAATCATAAATGCGTGTTTGTACTTTTATGATAGAATTTTAAAAACCAAACTTAAAAATCATCTGTTTGTGTTCAAACTAGTCTCATTGTTGAAATTTTGTAACATCCAGAGGTCACTAATGTGATCATGGAGTACTATTTGTAGTGCAGTACCATTTAGCTTTACAAGAGCTTTCAAATGATATTCCATTTGACTAGGTTCGAATAAAAATATTTTATGACATAACCTGACCTNCACTTGCAAACAGAGGTGTAGAATTTTTGGAAGATGTGCTCATGTGGCCAGTGTTATTTGGTATCTGGGGTATGCTCTTTTTCAATCTAAGGTTAGCTATTCTAGTTTCAAAATTCTAAAGGCTTTTGATAAGATTGTGCCAATAGAGAATTGCCAATTCTGTTTGATTAGAAGTAATTTATAACAGAAAAAAATTGCAATTGATGCAAAGTTAAATTATACTAAAAACGCCTTAAATTTTTCAGCCAAAGCAGATGGTAAGATAACTCGAACGATACCTTGTTACAATATTTAATATTCACCTTTGTCAAATTTGGTTACAAATCATAAATGCGTGTTTGTACTTTTATGATAGAATTTTAAAAACCAAACTTAAAAATCATCTGTTTGTGTTCAAACTAGTCTCATTGTTGAAATTTTGTAACATCCAGAGGTCACAAATGTGATCATGGAGTACTATTTGTAGTGCAGTACCATTTAGTTTTACAAGAGCTTTCAAATGATATTCCATTTGACTAGGTTCGAATAAAAATATTTTATGACATAACCTGACCTCCAGAATTCAAGAATGGGGTCAAAGGGATAAACCATTTGTATAATCGTGTTTGGTTTGATTCCGTTGGATTCTACTCTTGGAGTATATTCTCAACTTCTAACAAATTTGAATTATAATTTTTCAGGATGAACATGTCATGCTGTTATCAGACAAACAAATTTCTACAACGAACTCCGAAAGTGATAGTCAGAACTCAAATTTAATCTCCTTCGCCAAACAAATTTCAGATTTTTTTGATAACAACGCAATATTTGGAATATTTATTGGAAGTATCATATTTCTACAAGCGTCAACTCTATTCTTAATGGGCCAACCAATTATTTCCCGAAGCGGGAAAGTCAGAATATGGGAAGGAAACATTAACAGTACAGAAAATTCACAACATATATTCGACTGGTACACTTTCACTCACATGCTGCATGGATTCATATTCTATGGCATTGCAGCTGTCATTAACTTTCTATTTCCTGTGATTGACATTGGAGTAAAAGGAGTGTTCATCTTGGCATTACTGAGTGAAGCAACCTGGGAAGCATTAGAAAATTCTCCTCCTGTAATTGATCGTTACAGACAAACGGCTCTCGCCAATGGATACACCGGAGATAGCATTATCAATAGTGTTAGTGATGCCGTAGCGATGTCATTTGGATTCTGGATGTCACATATCCTCCCAATATGGGCCACGATCACTTTTGTCTTAGTAGAGGAATTGGTATTGGCAGTGCTCATTAGAGATAATCTCACATTGAACTTACTCCAGCTGTCACATCCATTTGAAGCGGTATCCAATTGGCAAGCAAAGTGCGGTATTTTAAATCAGCCAAGAGCAGAAGCCCTACACCCAAAGAGTAGCTAGAATTAGTATACCTAAAACTAGTGAATTGGAAAATAAACGTGCAAGCAAAGGTCAATTTCCTTCAATCGTAAATTGTCAAAAGTGAAAAGTTACTTTTGGCCTGTGTTCTTTGCTGGAAGTTGTTCTAATATTTAATTGTGTACAACATTGGAGGGTGGAATATGTTTTTGCTCTAAGTATATTTTTTATTAAAAAAATTGTGACGAAGAAAGATTTTCTTAAAGATGGTCACTAGGATTAGAGGGTCACGAGTAATTCTACATTTAAAATCTAGAGGTCCGATATAATTGTAACACGCACGTGAGCATTTGAAATTTGAAAATTATGCTTGTTTTCATGCTTATGAGAATGAAAATTTAGNATTATGCTTGTTTTCATGCTTATGAGAATGAAAATTTAGGTTTCTATCGACGGATTCAGGATTGTCTAGAAATCATTAACTTATCTTGTCAAAAGCAAGCGAAACATATTCTCTTTTTTTAAATTTGAATTCGTAGCTGCTTGAACAAAACATGGTCTATATTGCTTTTCTATTTCTGGTAGCCGGTTGGTTGCTCTGATACTTTTTTGTCTATACTCTATAGAGTTAAAAAGTGATTGCTTAATGAGTTGAATAGTTTAATAATTATTTTAACTAATTTAGTTAATAATGATTAGTTAATGGCGCGTCAGAATACTGGGCAAATTGTTCTAGTTTGGTACTATTTTGCGTTTCAGTGACTTCTTTGTNAGTTAATGGCGCGTCAGAATACTGGGCAAATTGTTCTAGTTTGGTACTATTTTGCGTTTCAGTGACTTCTTTGTCGATTGTGGAATTTCAGAACAATTGTGTTCTACAATCTCTCATACTATACAAAAACAAATGAGAAATCAGTGAAGCAGATAGTAGTAGCATAAGGATTATGTGATCTAGAACTCCGTCATGAGATATTTATCTGTTACTCTGTCGTTCTTGCAAATTTTGCTTTACTACTTCAGCACTTTCCAAAAAAATTTTTTGAAGCCTGTATGAATTGTCATCCTCAACCTTCCCCCTCCCTTCCTTTCCGTTGAATTCAAAATACTGTCGAAGAGAATTTTCCCAACCTTCTGTATAGGCTTGACGAGTTATTCTAAGGCTTTTGATTGGTTTTGCGATTGACCATACTCAACACAGGCAAGGCGTCNTATAGGCTTGACGAGTTATTCTAAGGCTTTTGATTGGTTTTGCGATTGACCATACTCAACACAGGCAAGGCGTCTTTGCGTGGGTTACGAGAGGGATATTCAGCCGTACTATGCTCATGTTCACCTACTAGAGGGATATTTATCTCTAAAAGCGTAAACACTAAATTGCTTGCTGTTACGATTGTCGGATATTTCTGAAATTGGGAAGAAGAGGGACTGCCATACTCTCACAATGAGGCATAATTATACTTTTTTTAGGTGGACAGGTAGTAAATGCGTCATTTAGATTTGTGAACCTGAAAGTGCAGTGAAAAGATAACCTAATCTGTAAAGAAAAAGTTGTGCTTAACAATGACGGTTTTTGTTCCAGTTGTTCTAATTATTGCTTCGGTCAAAGCATCTTAGATGATTCTGACCAATAAACTCAGGTATGTTAAGCATCATCTATCATTTAAATACAGCAGTGTATAGTAATCTAAGGTTTCAACGACCGTAAAAATCTACACCATATGTTACCTAATATCGTTCTGTTTAACCATCACCATTTGGTGTTTGGATTANACGACCGTAAAAATCTACACCATATGTTACCTAATATCGTTCTGTTTAACCATCACCATTTGGTGTTTGGATTAAGCCAATACATAAAATTTTGTTGTCTAACTTAGATTCACAATTCATGATTTTGCACAGTTGGCGATTGGATTTTAATATTTGGCCAAAAAAAAGGATAACAGATTCAGAAATTTATAATGCCAATGTGTTCCAAATAACATTAATGAGTTTCGGTTAAATTTTGAGGTTATTTGATGCAAATTTGTAGGTGTAGGAGGTCAACAAAAATCATAGTTTACGTGTAAAGGCATTACGATAATTCAAATTACCAGCATCAACCGACATCAATCGATATTTTTTTCTGTCCGTCTTATTTTAGTTAACCATTATTTGTACTTCAATGTGTAGTTGCCCAAACTTGCCCGAAATCAACTTTAACGGAATTAAAAATACATTAATTCTGGTTAAATGTTTTCGATATTTAAATATTCTCGTAGTTTTGCTATTTGTTATGAAGTCGGAAGTTGAGGAATCCGTACTCGTCATCTAAAGTATTAAGATTGAAACACATTTTCATAAATTTAGCGAGTGGTTTACATCGCAATTTTCTATACAATCCATACTGCCAATTCTCTAAACAATTCAATAAAGTAATGCCACAAGAGAAATTTATTTAAATTCATTCAGTATTAAGTCATCACATAAGCATACATAAAGAAACAGACACAAATNGCTATTTGTTATGAAGTCGGAAGTTGAGGAATCCGTACTCGTCATCTAAAGTATTAAGATTGAAACACATTTTCATAAATTTAGCGAGTGGTTTACATCACAATTTTCTATACAATCCATACTGCCAATTCTCTAAACAATTCAATAAAGTAATGCAACAAGAGAAATTTATTTAAATTCATTCAGTATTAAGTCATCACATAAGCATACATAAAGAAACAGACACAAATNCACAAGAGAAATTTATTTAAATTCATTCAGTATTAAGTCATCACATAAGCATACATAAAGAAACAGACACAAATACTTACACAACAAATATAAAACATATATTCAATATAAGTACATTATATATTAAAAATAGCAATTATATTTCAAGAGTTCATACAAACTTAGAGAAAAACGGACACTCACACATATATTAAAAATATATACGACGAATAAACATATATAGGAGCCATTTTAGAGATCAGTTTTCATTTATCAGAATGTGATAAACTGTCGAATGAAATTTGAACAAAATGAAAAACATAAATAATAAAAAATTTAGATCATTTTCATTAAATATTTTGTGAATACCTAATTTATTTGTATCAAAGTTTAAGTGTGTTAATGTCAATCTGAATCTACATTAATTAAAAAGTCCGAATTTGAGACATCCCTAAATATTTTCAAGATTTGGCTAAACAAATAAGATTAATTGACGACGTTGTTTAGTTTGGAGAAATATTATGGCCTTGCTTAGTTTTTGTTGAAAAATNACAAATAAGATTAATTGACGACGTTGTTTAGTTTGGAGAAATATTATGGCCTTGCTTAGTTTTTGTTGAAAAATGGAGTTTTTAACAATTTGTTTAAGTTTTAATCGCTAAAACAAGGTAGCATGTCATATATAATATCAAAAATATTCAATTTTAAACCTAGACTCTCTTACTTGGTTGGTTGTGTTAATGCGCATAATGGATTTTGTGGTAAGAGAAAGTCGGTGAAAATTTTTGGCCGCACAACGAAACGGAGAGCGAAGCTAAAACTTTTTCCAAGAGATAAAAGGCTCATAATAAAGAAAAAACAGTAATAAGTATATTTCCACGGCGAGAATCAAGCACAACCTGTTTCTACCACGGTGGAAAGTTAGAAACGTATTTGCCTTATACAACAACGTTACATACGCGAAACCCTCAAAATATTCCCGCCGACATCACACAACAGAATTGAGCGCCTGCATTGGGTGAAATTTAGGAATGGAATGGTTATAAAACTGGATATACACAATCTAAGATTGATGAAAAATATTTAATTTTAAATTGCCGCATCTAAACTAAACATTTTTTTGTCAATCTGGATTGTGCATTTCCATTTTTATAAAGTTTCCTGTCGGCAAATTGTAGTTCAGTAAATTTTATGCTAATTACTCAGCGAATATTGCCAAATTTGAATGTAAACTTTTATTTACATCATTAATTGTCGAAATTGAGAAAACAAAAATTGTTCAATTGACGAAAATAACAATCTTATAGGTGTAAGCGTGATGTGCGGCCAATAGTTTCTACCAATTTTCTCCCACCACAAAATCCATTAGACGCGTTAAACTCAACAAAATAAGGAAGTCTAGGTTTAAAATGGAATATTTTTGACATTATGTATGATATGCTACCTAGATTAAAAGTAAGAACCTGACGGGATATGACTACCCCGCCAAGGCTTGAAACAGCGATTAACCCAAAAAGATGGTCTTTGGTTTCGGTATGATCCCACGTCTTGGGTATTCCGGACCCAACGCACTACCAATTGTGCTACAGAGCCGATTGTGAAAATTCTGTTTCAAACCTTGACTATATGATGATAATCTACCAGTTATCACCAGCAACGTCTCTTTTGCTGGTGGGGGATCCATCATCTGTGCTTCTCCTCATCTCTTGGCAGAAACGGGGAAGACTTTAATCGGGTATAGGAGTCTATACTCACTATCCCATGGGTATAGAAGCTATGCTTCACTATCCCACACATTCCGCCCCTCAAAGTGCCCCTCGGCTTCCGGGTACGAAGATTGCCGGTCCCTTCCTTGCGGGAGGACGGACTCGGATGGTCGCCATATGACGGGATATGNTTAAAAATATAATCCGAGTATGTATAAAAATTTATTACAATCAAAATTGTAACATAAAATGTTAAGTTTGACAAAAAATTTTCAATTTCAACTGTCGGTATCTAAAAGACGGCCAATTTAGATATACAGCAATCAATCAATTTCAACCAAATTTGCTCCCTGCATATTAGAACTCGTAACTAAAGCAGATTTATTTACTCTGATCCGTCCTTCAAATGGTTCTGATAATTCATTGTGCTTACACGTCTTATCTTCCTCCTTAAGAGTTTTCCATTTGCATTCTTAATCTTCTCTGCTAAGGTTTCCATGAGTCAGTAGGAAAAGTGGTGTTCAGGTAAAACCTTCGGTACTCCATGTAATGTTTAAAATATTCAGCCAAAGGTTATTATCACTTATGTTTTATGATCATTGAATAAAATTGTTTATTCATCTAATATGCTTTAGAAATTTTTCTTAATGTCGGCGGTTCCATACAATTAGCCCCATGGAATTAGTCAATAATAATCATGCAGAATTATTTTATTCGCAAAAGGAATTTATTACAATATTTGTTCCAAATACAAATTTAATCTGTTTTGATTAACGCGGCAGATAATTAGTTCAATTCCTCTCTTCGTTTTTCAGTTGGAAACTTGCTTAGGTAATTTTTGGTGCATGCAAGTGAGAAAATAGAGCGACGAATTGTCCATTTTAAGTGAATACCGTCACAATACCTAAATATCGCCACATTCCGATATGTTCAATATTGTTATTCGNTTGTCCATTTTAAGTGAATACCGTCACAATACCTAAATATCGCCACATTCCGATATGTTCAATATTGTTATTCGGCTGACGGAAAGTATTGTTTTGCAGGTTAGCTAAGTTAATCCTATAATTGTCTCAAAATTAGGATATATAATTTGAACCACTGAGTCATGACGCCGAAAGCTTGCTCCCAAGACACAGGAGTCAGTGACGGACTAAGTCCATACCAGGAGTTATAGATAACAATATTTCCTCTGGCCTGAACCGTTGACCTGCTCAGCCAATAATTTTTTATTATTGAGTAAAATTTGGAAGAATGAAATCTTATTGATAGAATAGTCTATTCTCCTCAATAGATTAATATTTTATACTTTTGGGCTAAGTAGATAGAGTTAATTACCTTTGGGGCAAATCGGTTTTGTGGNCAATAGATTAATATTTTATACTTTTGGGCTAAGTAGATAGAGTTAATTACCTTTGGGGCAAATCGGTTTTGTGGCTACTTGTGTTGGGGTTAAATAGTTTGGGACTAATTGTTTGGAGCAAGTTATTTGTCACAAATATCAGGATACCAATTCATTTTGATTAGTTTGATTCCGGATGCAGTTCAATTCTAATAGCACAAAATTTTATCATTACTTACATTGTTCAAACAAAATGAAACATAGAATTGAGTTAATTTGTGGTACCCTGGAAACATTGCTGCTAAATTGAAAGATCTACCTGCTGCACCAGCATCGAGGGCCTCCAATTCCTTCATTTCTTCAGCTGACAATTTGAAGTCAAATACCTGCATTAAACTAAATGTTTATAGTTCGGCCTTCATACTATGAATAAACTTTCAATTATTTCTTGGTTACCGTAATATTTTCTCGTAATCGCTTTGAGTTGATGCTTTTTGGAATAACGACTATATTTTGTTGTAGCAAGAATCGAATAAGAATTTGGGCTGGCGTCCTGCAATGTGTTTTTGCAATTGCGCAAACGATTGGATCAACAAGAAGTTCTGGAGGCTCGAAATTTCTAAAATCATTAAATCCACATGTCCTATGATCATTATTTTTCACTGCCACATGTAAACATCCTATTAAAGAATACATTACTAATTCCTACTAAAATAAGTTCTTACAAAAACATTTTTGGAAAACATGGGCTTTCTTCATACCTATACTTGTACGTGAAAAGTAATTTATTCTTGATTTTACTTATGAGTGACTATTTCTGCGCAAGCGCGACACTAAAATCGGCACTTTTTAGTGTCGAACAAAAATGACGTATTTCTCTTTTTCAGTCCATACACCAGCACAAACTCAATCGTTGTAAATCATTTTGATTGTTCAAATATGTTGTCTTTCTGTTGTAAGTTCTAGTTGCAGCAATGGAAACCATTACTAGCAGCTCACTAGTGAATATTAGAAATGTAAGCCTCATCTGTGCAGGCGATTTCATAGTTCGAATGAGCAGATGATGTTCAAATCCGAATAATCTCTACCTCAAGATTGCTATGAGGAATTTTTACGTTTTTGATAACGTTANCAGATGATGTTCAAATCCGAATAATCTCTACCTCAAGATTGCTATGAGGAATTTTTACGTTTTTGATAACGTTAGTCCATAAATCCCCTATTTCAAAAAATTTAAATTTTTCAATTTCTCGNGCAGATGATGTTCAAATCCGAATAATCTCTACCTCAAGATTGCTATGAGGAATTTTTACGTTTTTGATAACGTTAGTCCATAAATCCCCTATTTCAAAAAATTTAAATTTTTCAATTTCTCGATTTCGAAAAAATATAGCCAGGGGACGTAGTTAGATGTCGGTTCGACATTCAGCTTAAAGAAACGAAATTTGAAAATGAGTCGAGATATGGACTAACCTTATCAAAGACGGTTTTTGTAAGTTTTTCATAGCAACCCCTCTCTACCTCTTGGAGAATAAAGGTTATTAAAAATCTAGAACTGTTTTGGATATGAATTATTTTGATAATCATGTAAATAGATGGTATGAGACATATTTCTAAATAGCATACCCATAAATTAAAATGTAAACGGTAAAAATTTGAGACACCCACTTATTCTCCTTACTTATAAGTAAAATCAATTTGAATTAGTGAAAAGCACTTTTGTTTCAGGTTTCCTCATATCTTCTAGGCAGAAGAAAACCATCGGTACATTCAACAGAAATTGTTTTTCGATTGCATAATCACTAACAGTATTCATTGCATTTCTAACTCAATTTCTAACCTGATTAATCATAATCAAGGACGCCCATTTTATGCGTGAAATTTAAAAATATTATGCGGCATTTACAAAAAAATTGTGCGATATTATGCGCGGTGATTTCAAAGCTTATAATTACCTTATGATGCACATCAATTCCTTCAGAAGAATTTGTGTGCTTATATATAAGCACCACGGACGTTGCTTTATCGAAAATAATTTGAATTAGGACCATGAATTTCAAACATTTAGTATCCCCGACAAANAATTCCTTCAGAAGAATTTGTGTGCTTATATATAAGCACCACGGACGTTGCTTTATCGAAAATAATTTGAATTAGAACCATGAATTTCAAACATTTAGTATCCCCGACAAAGAAACGCACTCAGATAATGCTAAATTTAGCAAAATATTTGAAATAAAATTAGTTAAACTAGTTCGATAAATAAAAATTGTCAAATTATTGGTATTCGAACAACAATGTGCTCTTACAATGGTACCAAATGTACTAACAGCTGTAAAAGTACGACGAAAAATAAATTATGCGTTTACGTTGATGTTATGCGTTATTATGCGAATTAACATTGCGTTAACCGGCTCCATATTTCATAAATCGTGAAGATCCTAAGTATCACCAATTACTGNTATGCGAATTAACATTGCGTTAACCGGCTCCATATTTCATAAATCGTGAAGATCCTAAGTATCACCAATTACTGTTGCTTCGCTGCAATTATGCAAATGCATAGAAACGGCGTCCTTGATCATAATACATACATTTAAAGCTTTAGTTAGTAAACTTACACTCCTCGCTTTGCAAATAATTGTTTCCTCCCTGGGCTCCCAAACGGCGCGTATGCACACACCGTTATTCCATATTTTTTACAAAATTCTCTCAGTTCTTTTCGCTGGTAGTACACATTAGCCTCCACTTGAAGATTTGCGGGTAAAATTTTTCCGTTTTCTGCAATTCGTTCTACTTGCTTTGCACTAAAGTTGGAGACGCCTATAGATTTTGTTCTTCCCTCCTCTACTTGTTTCTCCATGGCTCTCCAGATTGCCATATGGTCGGTCCCCATGTCCAACACTACCTTGTCGCCAACTCTTGGATATAATGTAGTGTCATTCACATATTGGAGCCCAAAGGCCTGATGCATTAAATATAAGTCAACATATTCCAATTTCAACGCCCCTAACGATTTGTTTAAAAAATGTTCAACTCGATTTTCATCCATTCCAATNTCAACATATTCCAATTTCAACGCCCCTAACGATTTGTTTAAAAAATGTTCAACTCGATTTTCATCCATTCCAATTGATGGCAGCTGGAATTTAGGTTCTTTTAAAATATACTTTTTTCTATTTTTCTGACTTGAATTCTTACTTTCGTGACAATGAAGAGTTCATCTCGTCGTACTTTTCCAGAAGATATCCATCCATGCAACACGTCTCCAATTATATGTTCGTTATTATACACATATGCAGTATCGAAATGGCGATAACCAGCATCGAAAGCTTCATTCAAAGCTCTTTCCAGCTCTTCGCGGTTGTCTGCCTGATTTAGTTGAATGAGAAATACATTTTAGTCATAATACTAACCGATTCTTTCTAATAACTTGGCGTTGTGTATTTTGCGCATAACAAGATTTGAAGCCTATTACACAAAAGTTTTTCTAGGGAAAAACACGGTTACAAAAACTGTTATTGCTTTAGCAAGTTTTAAGAAACATTTTTATTTTAAACATTTTTTATGATAAAAATTATACAAAACCGCAGATAATTTTGTAGTCCGTATAAATAGTATTCATAACACAGCTTTCGTAGGAGTAACTTATACATTGATTTATAACTTTGTTTGATAATTTGAATCCACACCAGTAGAAAATTCAAATTGGTTTTCATGTTTTCTAACCAATTTTTAAGATTTTAATTTCTTTGACAATACGTATTTTCACAGATTTATAGACATTAGAAAAATTTTGGAACATATTTAGTCCAGAAACATTGTTTCCACATTTTTTGTCAATTTTTGTCAATTTTTAGGAAATTTTAGTTTTAGTGAGATTCTTTGTTATTTTTGCGTAAGACATTAAGAAAAATTTGCAGTACCTTAAAAAATTCTTTGTATAGCCATACCGTTGTCTGTCTTGATTTATCAAAAATTCGTATAAGTTGTCAGTGAACAGGACAATTTATCAGATGAATACAATTGAATTGTTGAAAAATATTAATCTACAAATTACTTTTGATAAATTCGAACTAATTGAGACAGTCAATACTCGTTACAATAAATCTAAAAGGAGTTATCGTATAATTGCATACTGTTATATAGGATAAAAGAATTATGCAGAGTATGTGTTCAGGGTAAAGACTAGGTTACAGATTCTCAATTTCGCACAAAATCGAGCTTTTCCGAAATTTTCGAGTAGGATTCCGTTTTGCGTTTACCCATCTTTCTATTTCGGGCAGGAATTTTCGATCAGCCGAAAAGTTGAGAGAAAAGGATCTTTTTTTCGCTATGAGCTGCACGAACTGGGGGTACCTTGTTTCACACGGAATTGTTTCCCAAATGAATAGTCATTTGAAAATACTGGTAAAGAGGATCAGTAAAACTCAAAACCGAACTTTAAGCGAAATGGTTACGATTTTGTTTACTATTCCATTTAAGAAAATACTCATAGCGAAAAGGAATTTTCGTTATGAGCAGCAATAGAAAATTTCGGTGAGAAAATTTCGGGTGGAAATCTTGTTTCTGTAAACCTTACCTTAAGGACGAAAGGATTTATATAGCTTAATGGTTTTAACCAATTTTCGAAAAATTCCAACCTTTGTTTCTGATTTCCACAATGAATCATTTGAACGCATCGTTAATATTACATTGATGCACACAGAAACCAAAACCTACACTTTTCAAAAGGGAAGTGCTAAAGCAAAAATTTTGGCAAAGAAAGGGTTCCTTAAATTTTTAGAAGATGCGATTTAGCATAAATTTAGAATGCAAAAAGCGGTTGCTAAGGCTAATAAATGATGTTCTGATAGAGGAAAAACACATCATTCATATCCTGGAAGAGAAGGCTGTAGCTCCCTGTCTTGTTTGTTTTTCCTTTTCGTTATATTAAAAAAAATTTTAGTTTCAATAAAATTAAAAAATATAATTAATTATTTCTATTATTTTATAAAAGAGTATTGAAAAGCAAGTAGACGAAAAAAATTATATCTCGATGATAAAAGCGTCACCGATTACTATAAATACATTAAAAATCAAATTTTTCAAACGAAGCGTTAAAGTAAATTAAAAATTAAATTTCTCAAACATTATACTGAGACATCTATGATTTACGGTAATATTTCAAAATTATATTAAAAAAAATACTATTTTAGAATAAAGCTTAACTTTTTATTCTTATCCCGGTTTCTTACTTTCCATTGTTCTTTCATAAATAGGACATTATCTGAACAGCATAAAATTTACTAACTGAATTAAGTTGAGCATAATAATAAAACAAAATTTTGCTCCAGCAGGTTTGAAAGTACCAAAACTAACTTCATGGTGTTCAAGTAGTTGTGAAAGATTGTATATAAAGAATATTTTTAACTGCTGCTTCATTAAATTAAGGAAGAAAAATTCTGCTAAATAAATAAATTTTTTGTAATTGTTACAAAAAATAAGTTTGTTGTAGAATAGCGTTTGAATTGAATTGTTGTCGAATAGCGATGAATTGTTGCCATAACTGATTTTATTATAAAACAAAATTTAGCGTTGTTAGCTCGATCGAAGAAAATAAGATAAGAATCTTTTCTACTATTTTTCTTATTGTCTGCCACTAATTACAACGAGATTTTACTGTGTAAAAGTAATATTATTTTTTATCCATTTAGTATTACCTGCCAAGTACCAAGCCCCAAAAGGGGCATTTTTTGTCCGTTGTGAAATTCGACGTAACTATCCATTTTTAGACTAAATTATTTGTCAAGTCGTAAAATTATAGACAGTTCAAACCACCATAGCCGAAAGAGCAACAATACTTAGTTGAAACTTGTAAGGATGAAAATACAGTAATCTATGTTGCTGCACTACACTCTTTATCAAATAGATAAGCTCGAACATTAACTTGTCTGCTGTGGTGGAGATTGGGTGAACCAAGGGATACCTTATTTGGATACTTTCAGTTTATTTGCTTCTCAAAATTTATTTGTTCGTGAGTTGCTTGTGATTATTCTAATCGTCATTTCTATATAAAGATTCTACCTATCACATTTGAATTTAAGTCAATGTAAATACTCTTGATTACACTTCAGAAAGGAAAAGTATATAATGTTTTTTTCCTGGGGCAAAAATTTTTTCTTACTATTGTGTTGTTGAGTCAGCTTTGCTCTCGAAGCTCATACACGTCCAATGATCTGATTCTTTCTGATTCTGCTCCCGCTTCCACGCTGTCTACTTTTGAGTTCCGCTCCTAATTTGTTTTTGACTCCTAGGCTCGCAAAACCTTTTTTCGGGCTCCGCTTTAACTCAAGCTTTCAAAAGCTTATGCCTTGGATTGCTTGAGGGTCTGATCATTGTGTTTAGGATTCGTTCTCGCTCATAATATGAAAATATTTATTGAATTCCAAAGTTAGTTTTTTGTTGCACAGCACTCCAACTCTGGTTTCCAAAAAATGTTTTATGCGGCTCAACTCCAGCTCTGCCTCCATAAAGATTGATCTCCCAGCTTCGTTTTCGCTCATTTTATTTATTTATTCAAGGAATTTGAAATTTGTTATTTTATTGATTTCCTATTGATGTAAAAGTTTCTGAGATTATATCAGTAATATTTTCAAAAACTTTTTTCTTAAAAAAAGTTATTTTTAATCTAATATGATTTTTAATAAATTGTTAATTTGTAAGAGTAAAGTGGTCGTTATGGCTATTTTGTTGAGATGACCTTACTTGGAGAAAATTAGAATGCAACTGATACTTTTAATTTGTAAGTAAGTTTTGGTGCACAAATAAGTTTTAGTACATAAGTAGTTATGATTCATAAGTGTTAGTCACGTAGATGACTCAATGGTTCAAAAATTCCTTAAGTCTCAACACAAGAATTATTATTAACCAAAGAAAGGGTTCACAAAATTCAGCATGCTTTGAACTCGTGATTGTAACATGTTCTCATATCCTCCCTCAATCTCGAGTTGCTAGAATGGCATCCAAGGGGATGGCTGCAGGTTCTTCTTCATTGGGGGCGATGACTGACACCTGAATTTTTTTATCTCGAGTGAAATAATATATCATCAATCCAATCATGAGAATGGTTACTATTGTGACAAAGTTGACCAAGTCATTGGATGTCCAATCAGAGGTCGGTCCATGGGCTCCGATTTGGTTTGTCTCATTTGTTTTTCGAATAGCAGGCCGGTGAGGTTGACTTTTGGCCGGAGATGCCAATTGGTCTTCATTGTGAAGAATGGATCTACTTTCTCCTGCTGCTCGATGTTGACCATGGTGGCTGCGTATTCGACTTCATTGATTTGAAAGCTTGCTGTGATTGGTAGAACGAATACTTCCATCGGACAGGGTTGAGTCTTTTCATCGAAGATAAGCATGCTTCCAGGGCAGTAAACGTGGTTTACNTCGGACAGGGTTGAGTCTTTTCATCGAAGATAAGCATGCTTCCAGGGCAGTAAACGTGGTTTACTCCGTAGTGGGGTTTAACTTGAATGAAGTCTCGTTCATCTGATGAATATGACGATTCACATTTGTCCACTGAAAAATGCTTTGTGTCTTCGGTTAGATTTGACTGAGGGAGGCATACCTGTTCAGGTAGGAATATCATATCGTAGCTGGAGTGGTGACGTATGTTGATGGCTGTAGTGCATCCTATTTCGGAAGACAATTGCATTTCTAGGACCTGAATAAGTCACAGTGCATGTCTCGTTTTGTCCTTTCACCATTAATTCGAATGGGTCTACTTCTACCAGTTTTAGAGTGTTATTGAGTAGTGGTACATCAAAATCCAGATAGAGATTTTTGCCATCTTCCGTCGTGTGACAGGCCTTCGCTGTAGCCAAAGATATCGGGCAATCGTCAGCACACGGTAACGGGAGGTTGAAGTAGTCTAAGAATGGTGGATTGATTCTTCCTTTCTTCATTTCTCGATTTGCTTCAGTGACGATAAGCTTTGCAAGCATCAAGCGAGTGGTGATGTACGAAATTANCTTCCGTCGTGTGACAGGCCTTCGCTGTAGCCAAAGATATCGGGCAATCGTCAGCACACGGTAACGGGAGGTTGAAGTAGTCTAAGAATGGTGGATTGATTCTTCCTTTCTTCATTTCTCGATTTGCTTCAGTGACGATAAGCTTTGCAAGCATCAAGCGAGTGGTGATGTACGAAATTAGGAAGCTAGAGGTTACAAATTTAGCTTTTAATTCCTGGAAGTCTGTCTCGTGATCTTCCATTCTTGTAACTATGTTTCCGATTTCACTTTGGAGATTTCTTATTGCTTCTTCAGCAAAATTCAATCTCTGAGTCATCTCTTCAGCTTTCTTTGTTTGTTGAGAGACTTCATCCAGTGAGGAAATTCTGACGGCGTTTATTGAGGCAACAGTTGTCGCTGCTACTCCAATTGATGCGATAATTGTGGTCACAATAATCCCAATGGTGAGCGAGATAATGAATCGCTTTGATCTCATGAGAAGTGTCCGGTCACTTCTAGGTGGACACATTATTTGCAGTTCCTTTACATAAATATCTTGATACATCATTCCGCAGTGGTCTTTCACCTCCGAATACAAATCCTGGTGAACTCCGTCGTTCGTTATTAGTTCACACGGATTTACAAACTTTATAGTCAGCATGACTCTGTAGTTGCCCCTTGTGACTGGTGTGTTGCTCTGACGCCACAAAACAGGTGATCCAGTCTGGAACGAGAAACTTTGACCATTTCCAAAGAGAAGTATCATTGTGATAAGCATCAAAAGGAGAGTCATGAATCATCTTCGGCTTGACTGCTTCTGTTTTGGCTTGACGTCTTCAATGATTTCTTCGGCTGAATCATTCATTCTTAGCTGTTTTCTTATTTCTTTAAACCTCGTGTTCCCCAGGGGCTTAGTAAAAATGTCGGCTAACTGTTTTGTCGAGGGCACATAGCTGACGGATAATTGTCCTTCCTCAATGAGGTTCCTGGTAAAATGAAAGCGCACATCAATGTGCTTTGAACGATTATGCTGTTCTGGATTGTGAGCGAGTCGTATTGTGCTCTGATTGTCAACTAGTATGGCTGTTGGATCTGGTTGTTGAATCCCTAATTCTTCTGCGAACCTTCTTAGCCAAATAGCTTCTTTGGCACCAGACGCCAAGGCCACGTACTCCGCTTCTGTTGAAGAAAGAGTGACGATTGGCTGCTTATTGCTGAACCAAGTGACTAACGAGCTTCCAAGGTAAAAGCGATTCCGGTGGTTGATTTTCTGTCTTGGCGATCACCTGCGTAGTCAGCATCAGTATATCCAGTCAATATTAGGGAAGAATTCTGATCAAACTTCAATCCGAATGTTTTAGTTCCGCTGAGGTAGCGAACAATTCCTTTTGTGACTTTCCAGTGTGTATCACTATAGCTGGAACAGAATTGGGCCATTTTGGAAACAGCGTATGCAATATCTGGTCTTGTTGTGCGAGCCAAGAACAGAAGGGATCCAATGAGTTTGCGATAAGGAAGACGAGATTCGCAAACTTCCGCGTGGACCAGATCTTATGGTTGAATAGGGACTGATGTTGGGTTACAATCAGTCATATTAAAATTTTTCAAGAGTGTTTCAATTAGATTTTTCTGAGTGAGGAACAGCGTTCCCTTTTTCTGATCTCGTTCAATTTGCATCCCAAGAAAAGTTGACGGCTCCTTTATTGTAATTTCGAAAGCTTTGCCAATTTTTGATAACACCGACATCACAATCTTTTCTTCTGACGATAACACCAACCCATCGTCTACATAAAAAAGAACAAAAACTTTAATTCCTTGCATTTGACCAACGTAGACACTAGAATCACTTTTACATGGGATGAGTTTTAATTCTTTTAATAAGGACGTGAAGGTGTTGTTCCAACACCTTGGAGCTTGTTTCAACCCATACAAGCTCTTTTTTAAACGACAAACGTATCCATCTGGAACAGGTAGTCCTTGCGGAGGTTTCATATGAATTACTTCATCCAACTTTCCATGAAGGAAAGCAGTTTTTACGTCAAACTGTTTGATACTTAATCCTTGTACTGATGCCATAGCTAAAATAAGTCGAATTGACTCATACCTACACACTGGCGCATAAGTTTCAGTGTAGTCAATCCCATACCGCTGATTAAACCCTCTTATGACAAGTCGAGCCTTATGTCGTTCCAGACTCCCATTAGTATTGTACTTAGTCTTGAAGACCCAACGGCTGTCAAGAACTTTTGTTCCCTTCGATAGCTTTACCAACTCCCAAGTACCATTTTCTTCGTGGCTGGTGAGTTCTGATTCGATAGCTTTCTTCCACAGATCGGCATTTGTAGATGAGAGAGCCTCTTGATAGCTTCTAGGTTCTTCAATTAATTGAATCATGTTCGCTTGATAGCGGTCTGGCACCCGAAGACTGGAACGGTTTCTTAACTCACGGGCAGGAAGTTTGATTGTGGTTTCACCTTTAGCTGGAATTTTTACCTTGTACGTCCCATCTCAATTCTTGATCAAAACAAGTACGTTTCTTTGTGTTGATGAGTGCAATTGATCACTGTCATCAGTCTGTGTTTCTTTAGCCTCACTTGCTTTCTCTTCAACATTATCATCATCTTCTCCAATAGTTGAGAAATTGTCTTCCTCTTCTTCTTCTTTGACATCAGATTTGTTTTCTAGCTTCATCTCAGCAATTTCAGAGCTATTCCAAGCTAAACTCTCTTCTGCTTGATTATCAAATTGTACATTTCTAGCTAAAATAATTGCACCTTCTTTATTGTCATAAAGACGATATTTCCGAGAGTTGTTATCGTAGCCTACCAAAATTAATCTTTTTGCTTTTGGGTCCCACACACGGCGATGCTCCTTTAGAATTTGAGCGAATGCATTGCTGCCAAACACTCGAATGTTTGACAGATCAGGCTTGCTTCCACAGATTCGCTCGAAAGCTGTTGTTTCTGGTGTTTGTTTATTTAAGAGGCGGTTGTGGATGTAGACTGAGTAGGCGATCGCCTCAGCCCACAGAGATTCGGGTAGTTCGGAATCCCATAGCATTGCACGGGCAGTGTCCTTAAGCGTCATTTCTCTTTCGATGCTTCCATTTGTCTCAGGACAATATGGGGCAGTAGTTTTGTGAACGATCCCCTTTTTGTTAAAAAAGGTCGTGAGAGGCGCATTGACAAACTCTGTGCCGTTGTCTGTCTTTACTGATTTGACTCAGTTTCCAGTTTGTGTTTCTCANCAGTTTGTGTTTCTATGAATTGAATAAAATGTTGAATCTTTGAAGCAACTTCATCTTTAGATTTGATGAAGTATGCGGAGCGGAAACTAGTGGCTTCATCCTTTACCAATAGAAAGTATCTAGACCCTGCAAGAGATTCTTCGGGCATTCTTCCAGAAAGATCTGCATGAATGGATTCAGCTACTTTCAGATTTTTTTTTCTGCAACCGGAAATGGTTTGCGGGTTTCTTTTCCCATGTGACACGCATCACACGAAAAATCACCTTCAAGCTCTTTTGGATTGATACCTGAAGCCGCGTTCGATTTAATGGTTTTTCTGATGTATTGAATATTGACATGAGCCAAGCGTTCATGCCAAAGTTTTGCCGAATTGTGCTGAATTTGTCGAGCCGAGGTTTTTACTGAGCGAAAGTTCATATAATAGGTACGGTCATAAAATTCTGCTACAGGNTTATGTCGTTCCAGACTCCCATCAGTATTGTACTTAGTCTTGAAGACCCAACGGCTGTCAAGAACTTTTGTTCCTTTCGATAGCTTTACCAACTCCCATCATGGTAAAAGAAGCACCGACCACTCAAGACTAAGCTATCGAAAGAAGCACAGATCGGCATCTGTAGATGATAGAGCCTCTTGATAGCTTCTAGGTTCTTTAATTGATTGAATCATGTTCGCTTGATAGCGGTCTGGCACCCGAAGACTGGAACGGTTTCTTAACTCACGGGCAGGAAGNTTGATAGCGGTCTGGCACCCGAAGACTGGAACGGTTTCTTAACTCACGGGCAGGAAGTTTGATTGTGGTTTCACCTTTAGCTGGAATTTTCACCTTGTACGTCCCATCTCTATTCTTGATCAAAACAAGTACGTTTCTTTGTGTTGATGAGTGCAATTGATCACTGTCATCAGTCTGTGTGTCTTCAGCCTCACTTGCTTTCTCTTCAACATTATCATCATCTTCTCCAATAGTTGAGAAATTGTCTTTTTCATCTTTTTTTTTGACATCAGATTTGTTTTCTAGCTTCATCTCAGCAATTTCAGAGCTATTCCAAGCTAAACTCTCTTCTGCTTGATTATCAAATCGTACATTTCTAGCTAAAATAATTGCACCTTCTTTATTGTCATAAAGACGATATTTCCGAGAGTTGTTATCGTAGCCTACCAAAATTAATCTTTTTGCTTTTGAGTCCCACACACGGCGACGCTCCTTTGGAATTTGAGCGAATGCATTGCTGCCAAACACTCGAATGTTTGACAGATCAGGCTTGCTTCCACAGATTCGCTCGAAAGCTGTTGTTTCTGGTGTTTGTTTATTTAAGAGGCGGTTGTGGATGTAGACTGAGTAGGCGACCGCCTCAGCCCACAGAGATTCGGGTAGTTCGGAATCCCATAGCATTGCACGTGCAGTGTCCTTAAGCGTCCTCATTTCTCTTTCGATGCTTCCATTTGTATCAGGACAATATGGGGCAGTAGTTTTGTGAACGATCCCCTTTTTGTTAAAAAAAGGTCGTGAGAGGTGCATTGACAAACTCTGTGCCGTTGTCTGTCTTTACTGATTTGACTCGGTTTCCAGTTTGTGTTTCTATGAATTGAATAAAATGTTGAATCTTTGAAGCAACTTCATCTTTAGATTTGATGAAGTATGCGGAGCGGAAACTAGTGGCTTCATCCTTTACCAATAGAAAGTATCTAGACCCTGCAAGAGATTCTTCGGGCATTCTTCCAGAAAGATCTGCATGAATGGATTCAGCTACTTTCAGATTTTTCTTTTCTGCAACCGGAAACGGTTTGCGGGTTTCTTTTCCCATGTGACACGCATCACACGAAAAATCACCTTCAAGCTCTTTTGGATTGATACCTAAAGCCGCGTTCGATTTAATGGTTTTTCTGATGTATTGAATATTGACATGAGCCAAGCGTTCATGCCAAAGTTTTGCAGAATTGTGACGAAATTGTCGAGCCGAGGTTTTTACTGAGCGAAAGTTCATATAATAGGTACGGTCATAAAATTCTGCTACAGGTCCCGGGTTCCCTTCCTTGTCATAGTAAAAAGTTCCTGTTTTATTACGTATAATTTTATACCCTTTTGTTGCCATTACCACCTCGGAGAACAGATTGACGGCTCCAGGGATGAACAGGACATCGCTAAGGGTACAGCTTTGCCATTCATCGCCAATCAATGCTTCCAGACGCACGGTACCCATTCCTATTGCCGATGCATTTTTCTCATCCGTTTGAGACACCACTCTTGGTTCTGGGAATGGAGTGTAGTTTTCAAACCACTGACTGTTTCCAGACATATGGTGTGTGGCTTCAGAGTCACTGATCCACTTCTGATTTGAATTCTCCAATTTATTTTTGTAGCTCATCATGAAGGCATGTTCTGANCTTGGTTCTGGGAATGGAGTGTAGTTTTCAAACCACTGACTGTTTCCAGTCATATGGTGTGTGGCTCCAGAGTCACTGATCCACTTCTGATTTGAATTCTCCAATTTATTTTTGTAGCTCATCATGAAGGCATGTTCTGAGTGGTCTAACTTTCCCATTCTTCCATTGTTTCTATTCTGGGAACTTTCTCCTTTTGAAGAATACGAGTTATGTGGCCTAGTTGCTGAGGATCCAGAATACGCTGGTCTACCATCGTAATTCTTTTGACGTTGTTCTCCATACTGTTCTCTGTCATTTTTGGGGGCACGACACTCGGCCTTCCAGTGGCCTCTTTTTCCACAATTTCTACAATTTGTCTTCCTTTTTAAATCAGAAATTGAGCTTCCATTGCCTGATCTATGGTTGTATTCTGATCTCACGTATTTCTGCTGACTTGTACTTGGTTGATTTGCGCTTGCGGAGTATGCCACAGTACCAGTCTCCTTTGTTTTTTCTTTTTGTTCCTGATGAATATGAATTCTCTCTAGTTCCTCTTTTCGAAGTCTAGCGAGAAGGGCTGTCATTGATTGTGAGTTGTCCGGTACGCTGTCCCAAGCCTTTTTGAACGCCTTGTACGGATCGTCAGGTAGAGAAGAGACAATNCCACAGTACCAGTCCCCTTTGTTTTTTCTTTTTGTTCCTGATGAATATGAATTCTCTCTAGTTCCTCTTTTCGAAGTCTAGCGAGAAGGGCTGTCATTGATTGTGAGTTGTCCGGTACGCTGTCCCAGGCCTTTTTGAACGCCTTGTACGGATCGTCAGGTAGAGAAGAGACAATTTTCGTAACGATAGTGGATTCATTCATTAGAACTCCCATTTCTGTGAGTGAGTGTGCCAGCTCTTCAATTTCTCTATATGCAGTCAATACAGAATCTTCACGTCGAATTCGATAGTTGAAGAAGGATGCCATGGTATGCTGTTTGTTTAACTCGCTAGCATCAGAGTTGATTGTTTTTAGACGTTCAAAGATGTCCTTTGACGTCTTACAAGTGTACACATGAGTGGTTTGGCTTCTGCTCAACGTTGGGACAATAATAGCTTGAGCTTGGTAGTCCTTCTTATCCCACGCTGCCAGTTCCGCTGCTGAACCATTTGGAGGCCTTGGTGTTGTCCCATCCACCATATCCCAGAGCTCGGCGGCCCTGAGCACAAGCGTAATTTGGAGCCTCCAATGATAATATTTGCTGTCATCAAGTTTCACGATGTGGCGCATGTCAATTGTTTTGTTCATACTGACTATTGTCCAGAATGTTCAACTTTTCAACTTGGATTACGATACTAGCGGCAGAGTTTCACTAATGTTTTGCCCAGGAATTACTCACGGCGGAGTTTCACTATTGTTCTGCTTAGGAAATACTCACGGCGGAGTTTCACTATTGTTCTGCCTAAGAATTACTCACGGCGGAGTTTCACTATTGTTCTGCTTAGGAAATACTCACGGCGGAGTTTCACTATTGTTCTGCCTAAGAAATACTCACGGCGGAGTTTCACTATTGTTCTGCCTAAGAAATACTCACGGCGGAGTTTCACTATTGTTCTGCCTAAGATATTAACCTCTTGACCTGTCACCTAGTTGTGTAGTCCTGATTCACAAGGCCTTTAGCCGCCGTTGCCCAGTGGTAGATACTTAAGAACACTCTGCAGTCGATTTCAGCCTCAACATGTGAGGAGCTTTCTAAAGAAGGTGGAAAGTATCTCGCAAAAGGGATAAGCGCTGAGAGTGATGCTTACTACAACAACTTTCGTGAAAGTGATCTCGTCGCAAAGTCAAGGATTCAGAATTGTTCTCAATATAATAATCTCAGATTAATGTCTACTGTTTCTGAAACTGATGCCTATTGCGTTAGTCTTCTAATGAATTAAATTGACTTACAGTTTTTGCTGAGTTTCTTTTATAAATAAGAACCTGTTGTGGCTTTGTTGAAACTATACAATATTCCACAATCTCATTGGAAGAGTCACTTTTTCTAATTATCCGTTCCAAGAAAATAACAAAAGACCATAAACTTGCCCTTCTTAATTCTAGTTCCTTCTCTGACAGAAACTTGACTTCTCCACTCAAAGTAGGTCTTATTCGCTATTGAATTTGTCCTGTTGTTGAGATGAACTGCGTCGCTTTGTAGTTTTCTGGAGAGGATTTTCACTATTGTACTTAAAAAGGAGCTAAGGGAAGGACTTGTGGATTGACAAACCACGCTCTGCTACCATGTAAGAGTAAAGTGGTCGTTATGGCTATTTTGTTGAGATGACCTTACTTGGAGAAAATTAGAATACAACTGATACTTTTAATTTGTAAGTAAGTTTTGGTGCACAAATAAGTTTTAGTACATAAGTAGTTATGATTCATAAGTGTTAGTCACGTAGATGACTCAAGGGTTCAAAAATTCCTTAAGTCTCAACACAAGAATTATTATTAACCAAAGAAAGGGTTCACAAAATTCAGCATGCTTTGAACTCGTGATTGTAACATGTTCTCATATAATTTGTGCATAATTTTCGAAAAAGATTTTACATGACTTTGGTGTCCTTCAAGTTCAGCTTTAAAGTAGTTATTTTTTATAATTTCTTTAGTCCTCAGTTACAATCTGCATAATCGATCAGCATAGACATTATTTAGTTTCATGCAGCTTTCTGATGCATTCGTGGACCAACTTGAATTGTTAACATAGTCTAGTCTGTGCAAGCCTGTGTAAATTTTTTTGTTTGTCAAAATTTCAAATTCCTTGAATAAATAAATAAGTTGAGCAAAAACGGATCTGGGAGATCAACCTTTATAGAGCCATAGCTGGAGTTGAGCCGCACAAAACATTTTTTGAAAACCAAAGTTGGAATGGTTTGCAACAAAAGATTAATTTGATAACCCAATAAATATTTTTATAGTCTGAGCAAGAGCGGAGCCCAAACATAATATTCAGTCCCTCAAGCTATCCCAGACAAAAGTTTTTTGGGAGCTAGAGTTAAAGCGGAGCCCGAAAAAAGGTTTTGCGAGCCTAGGAGTAAAACATTGAGAGCGGAACTCAAAAGAAAAGACAGCGTAGAAGCGGGAGCGGAATCAGAAAAAACGCCAATCATTGGATGTATATGAGCTTCGAAAGTCCAGCTGACTCAACAACACAAAAGTAAGAGACAATTTTTACCCCAGGAAAAATAACACTCCGGTATGAAAATTTCCAGTTTAAACTACATGTAAGTACACTCCAGCGAAACAAAATACGTTCTCCTATTTAAAACGACACTTTTTTTGTGTCGCAATAATATTATACAAAAGCTTTGTCCACAAATCTGTCCCCTGTACGCGGTGTAGCTCGATGATAAATGTATGGATTGAGGCGTTTTTTTTACAAATTTTTAGATCATCCGTCAACAACGGATGAATTCAAGGATGAGCCTGTCCTTGACCTATGGCACACTTCAGAAATGCGCTCTCGAAACCCTGATATTTCCTGTACTGGAATCAACATGTTATGTGATAAGACAATGATTTCGGCAAGTCAATGTTGGATCGAAATGAGACTTTCATTATTATAGAGCCCATACATTTAGCTCACTGGCTTTTGCACGTGCGCTGTTGGCGTGTAGATGGGTAGCGCTCATTTTATGTGCAAAATTTAGCACATGCGCAGTGGACATTTATATGTCCATTATAAATGTACACTCTACATTTAAATGCACAGCGCTTTCTCCGTGCTCACGTCGCACTCGCGTATACTCTAGGGACACAGAAAACTCGCGCAGTGGATATTTAAATGAGCAGTACGCATTATATGTGCCAAAGTTCGCTAGTTTGTTGAGCATGTTTTAAGCAAAATAGTACTAAAACGTTTTAAAGAATAGTTCAAAAGCATATTTTTTTGGTGTTACTAAGCCTTGCACATTTATGCTTAGTACCAGATTTTGTGATAAATATCAACACAAAAAACATTATTTTCTTGATTTATTCATGAAAAACACACGACGCGTATTTTGTTTGCTTCTGAAATTATGAAGAAGGTTAACATATATGCATCTTAGTCACTTTTATAAATTTTATATCCCAGTCGATCCCTTTCTTTCAAACTTAATCCTTATGGAAGCAAAACAACCAAATACAATAGTTGGCATGTTGCGACTAAAATCTGAATCGGCCGATGCGCATATACATCAGACCACTGAATGGCTATGGACTGATGAATCTGCTAATCTTTTAAATTTAAAAGCTAACTTATTTTACTTTGAGCGTTTCTAAGGCAAACTGTAAACAAATTTGTCAATAAATTATATTCCACTTCGATTGGGAAAACTATCTGCATCATCAAGCTGGCTTATTAGATCTTTATGTCGCTTCCGATGCAGCCCGATGCGATTGGGTATATGCGCCAAGGCATCAGGGTAATTATACTTTTCTATATATTGTATTTACATTTACAATTTGACGCCGAGGCGTTCCCAAGGAAAATTCTGAAACCTGACGCAGAAAGTATCATTGATTAATCAAAAGCTTCAAAATTTGTATAAATCTGTGATTAATAACCATGCGCTCTAAAGCAGAAAAGAAAATCTGATTTTGAAAGTGAGGAAGCCCCAGTAGCGTATTTAACCTCAAAGAAAGAAAACACAATTTGAGCTAACTATAATGCAAATTAAAGGTGATGAGAATTTAACTTCAAGATCCGTATTAAATTAATTTATCACACGCTATACTCAGAGACGCAGTTGCCCCATGAGAACCCACTATTTNGCTGCGCCATGAGAACCCAATATTTCGACGTTTGTTGAATAATAGAAAAAAATTTGCTTGTTTAAACATGCGTTTTTTTTGTGTTAAAACGTGTAAAAAGTTTTCAAGTGCGAAATGGAGAAGATTTCTACCATCCCACAAGCTTTTGACCTCACAGAAAATATAAATATTTTTGTTTTTAATTTAATGTCTGATTTATTATCCGGCAAGAATTAGTTAAATTTTGTAAATATTTTGGTTGAGGAAATAAGAGTCTATGAGACCCTTCGAGCAAATTATTACAATTCCAAAGTAGTTTGTCGACAACCTTTAGAAAAATGAGATATGCCAAGAGGTACCCTTTTCTTCCTTGAACAAAGTCAGACCAGTTTATTTAGCGGGGAGTGGTTACTAGTGCATCAAATTCGAACAAAACGTAATCCTCCAAACTTATCAATCAGAGAAAACCTCACATTTCAGCGAAATTCTGTTTTACTGATGAAGGATGAATTCTTCATGAAATGTCAAGTAACATGGCAGCATGAAAAAAAATCAATAGAATGTCAAATTTGGAGGTGGACCGGGAGACAAAGATGAGATTCTATCACTGCTCAGAGGTCCAAATATATGCTGTAATGAAGGAGACTTACACCTAGAAGAAAGTAAAAGCGATTGGAATGCTGTCTGACAAAGGTCGGCTAGGATGAACTGTGGAACAAGGTCATTTTAAGTGAATAAAAAAAATTCAATCATGATTTATGATTTTGGAAACTATTTGCATTAGTTTCGATAATAAAAACTAATGACTAATCGTGTAAGTATGCGGTGTCAATACAACGGTTCACCGGAACTCCGGAACAGCGATCAAATGTAGTGTGTTCAGATAAGAAGGCGAAATTACGACTCTAGAGTTCCAAAAACCTTTACAAATTAGTGTCTTGCGGTATTTTTGCCCCAAGAAAAGAGAACTAAACTTTCATAGCAATGATTTTTAGTAACTTGAGCAGTCAAAGTGTAAAACTGTCTGACAGACAATCAACTTTTGATTTTCCATAAAATCAATTTGCAAAAATTTCGCCTTATTATTTGAACGCACTATATAATAAAATTCAAAATATGAAAACGAAACAGAATGAATTGTGTATGGCTACAAACAAAATGTACATGATGTTATTACTAAAAATCAATGACCAGGATGTCCTAATTTGTTATACGACATCGTACAATCCTTTGAATGATATTGAATTGTTCGAGTGAAATTGAATAGAATAACTATACATATAAAACTTTTAGGAAATTTGGAGTAAAAATTGAAAAACCAACAAGCTTTTTAACGCTCATATAGCTATATAAATAATAAAAATATGTATTAAAGATCCATACCTTACTTACTCAAAAGATGACTCAGTTCATCCTGGTAGCATGTTGAGTGTAGAAAAAAATACAGTGAAATAGTGGCCTAGTATTCACTTTAAAATAATGTAAGTGCACGTGCTCACTACAAGCACTGAATCCATGTAAAATTAGATCATTATACCTAATTAGATAATTACATTCATTGTCGTACCAAATGAGTAAGAATTTCTAATAATCAAAACCTACATAACATTATGAGATCACCTAACTTATGACGATTTACAATTCACAGAAGTTTTTCCAGAAGTTTCTTCTGGTAAGCGTACTATGGAACGCGCAGATACAATGTGATATCATAAATGTTGTCAATTGCCATAGATAAGTTGTATCTTCATGTTTAGATATTTAGTTAGGATTTCTCAGTGATTAGCATGGCCATTGACCTTTGGTTTGGTTGGGGGGATCTGATTGTTCTTTGCTAAATAAAACATGCAATTTGCATGATTCCATGTCACTGTTGTGACAAATATATTGAGAAGCAATCTACAACAAAATTTGTTTAAAATACAGTGCGTTCGAATAAGAAAGCGAACTTCCCNATGTAGAAACGGTGAATGTAAAAATAGCTCTAAATGTCGCTTGATTTTGTACTAATCTCCAATTTGTATTTTTTTCCGAACTTTTTTTTTAATTTTTGTGTTCTTAATTTTTCTCATACATTTTCAGTGTTTTGTTACAACTCTTTGTGGTTTTTGTTTTCTAGAAACATTTCATTCGTTTATCCTTCGAGTAAAATTCCCAACCTACCCTATTTTACTTTTTCTCCTTTTATTGTTTCTACTTTGTCATTTTCTCGATGATTTCGCACTTTTGATATATTCCTAACCAGGACACAATACTAGCCCTGATACTAACGGTGGACTCAGATTGAAGCGATGCTGATACTGGGATACACGGTAGAAACGTGAAATAAATTTTAGACCTTGAGTAGAGAAAAACTTAATTTATTCTTGTCGTGTTGAAATGTAAAAATTAAAATAATTAAATAATTGGATGTGAAATAACATTATGAATTTTGTAGATTTTGCCAATTTAGCATATTCGGGCATTATGAAAAGTATTTATCAAAAATTAAACTTGGCGAATTTGGATCAAAAAAATTAGGATTGGTTGTGAAATGACATCAGGGATTTAGAAAATAGCAAGGTTAGAAACCATACTTGGTTCAAATTTGATGGGATAAATTCCTAATGGAAATATGTTATATCAGAAATTTTGCAAAATTTGTCAATTTACAAAATTCCTAAATTAGGGTAATATTACTCAGGGTTTTATGGTTCTTCTATTTTAGTTGATTCTGTTACCAACACATTATCGATGCTTTCAACATACATATTTAGAATTTCCGTAATTCAGATTCTGTTACGAGGAGAATACCTGTCTTATCACTTGCAGACATTTTTTTTGCTCTGAAAGTATAAAAATATTTCGAAGAATACCAGTGGATTCACAATTAATAGCTAGATAAATTCTCATTCGTCGAATTAGACGACTAGTTGAGAAGAAAATGAAAGGTATTTTATGTTCACTTTTGGCTCAACTTGTTCCAAAATTGAATAAGTCCTGATGAAAATAAGTATTTTGTCCTTATTTATTTCTTATTAGACAAGTATAAAATGCAAACTACTTGTCATTTGGGTCAACAATGTCTTTCAAAAACATCATAGATAGTTCGTTCCGAAAATATGGACGACTGGAAATTCCAGATCCACTTGGCTTCTTTAATTTACCAATAAACTTTACATATTGTGCTATCAATTTTGTCCAGGTATTCTGAGTGGCTTTTCCTATTTTATTCAATGAAATTGGTATTGCACAATTTAAGGAGTGAACATTAGCAAATTCTGCAACAAAGTTGGTTGTGAGAAATATAACATAAGTCTAGTGCTATTAAAATCAGAAATGTTGATACACGCGCGACAGACATAAGTAATTCGCAAACTTGGTAGAAATAAACCATATTAAATACTTTGTAATATGGTTTATTTGAATTTATTGGAATTTGTTTCTTGTAAAATGGAAATATGTTGCGGAATCGATAAATTTAGCTGTCAAAAATTAATCACGAAAGTCACGGGATTTTCTTGATCAAATTCCGTGATTTTCGTGAGTAGAAATATGCATCGTGATCTCGTGATTCGTGATTACGTGATTACGTGATTACGTGATTGAATGCCGTATAAAACTTCAATTTTTTAATTTTATTTCAATATTGTAAGTTTTGTCTTTATCTCAAGATTTCTTCGGATGTACATTTTCTAAGCTGGATTTCTTTCCAACATTCTTCCTGCTTCGGTTAAAAATGTTCAAAGCAACACTTAATATTTCATTAAAACTACATAATTTTAACTTCCATAACAACAGCTAATTTTGAAATTCATTGCTAAATGGTTCATCTGCCAACACTCAGTGAACTGTATTCAAGTCAGTAACTTTCATCTATCTTATCCTCACTCATACTCTCCACTCTATCTTTATTCCCAATGGCTCGCTGCTCGTAGTAACTGTTGCATTTTCTATGAACTTATCCAATACTCAACTACATTAACCTGTTGCATCAATATTTCATCATGAAATAAAAATCACATATAATTGTTCGAAAATACGAGATAGACCCAACTATATATGAATAATCATATAATTGTGTTGTTAAATGTTTTCCTCTTTGTGTAAAATGATAATACCGTCCACTAAACTGAACACATCCTTGTGCGTTTCTAGTAATCAGAAGGTTTGTTTCTTTAAGCTCTATAAGCAAACTATGATAGTTACATAGGAATCATGATTGTCGTCCGAAATTCTTCTTATAAAAGCTTTATACATTTCAATATTTTCACCATACAAAATTAGTTGCATTTGTTATTATAGAAATTTTTGAGCTCATGTACAAGAAACGACTGTTTATACAACCCTAATATTTAATATAATAATTGTAAAGTAAGTTATAACTCTTTGCTTTCGTAAATGTACATAATTTATAAAGATCGATCAATTTAGTAAGCAAAAAGAAAGAAGGTCAAAAGGTGAGTGAAAAGTCAGCCCATGGTGAACAAAATTGTGCTATATAAGTAATAATCGTCCAGTTTGAAATTTGGCACATTTTTTACATGTTTGAGTAAATTATAGTTATAATATCTACAGATGAGCTTTTTAGGAAACGCTTGTTTAAATTTCATAAGGCTATCTAAGGAAAGGTTTAGTTATAAATCGAAATGTAATCTATAGAAACAATTACAGAAGACCAATTTATTAGGGATTTCTTAATTAAGCATGGCATAGTCGCGTGGACTTTTGTGCATACTTTTGTACAGTAGAAAAGTTCTGATGTTCAGTCGAAAATATTATTAACATCCATAAAATTAGACATTGTTACAATAAATTGGAATTAAAATTAATTGGCTAGAAATGTAGCCAAAGTATATATCGTAACATTTGAGTTGCTAACTAAACAAGTGCAGAGCGGTAATAATTGGTAGAAAAAATTGTTGGAATCAGTATCTAAGCAGAATTAAGAAGAATAACACGAAGAAAAATCATTTCTTAAGCAACCATAATTCGCAAAATCGAATTGAATATTATTATGATTTTGCAAACATATTGACAAATTTTAAAGTTTTGCAAATGATTAATTGGTTGTCGTGATAACAGTATGTTAACACACTTGTTACACACTACAGTATTTCTTGAACTCAAAACTAATTCCGGTCTTCGTGAGATGACAAACAAATTTCACTTTAAATTTCCCTATTGATGAGGCCGGGAAGTTATAAACGTTGCTAACACTTCCCAAATAGGAACATTATTGTTTGTAGTCAATCAATAGGATTCACTATGTATATAAATTGGACAAACCTTTCAAGTTAACAATAACTCTAACATTTGCTAGGTTTCATTAAGTGTATAAATTTAACTTGTCCGAATGGCGACAATGAATGTGACACACTTTTACCTGATGAATTCTATCAAATCTCGGGGTTTCATAATTTACTGTTGACCACACTGTAGTGAGTCAATCATTAACTGCCATATTAATAAGTAGTACTCTGAGTTGAGTCAAAGACCGTGATTCACCAATTAGAGGTCTCAGTTCGTACCTATACCTACATTTGATTCGTATTAATAAACAAACCTGGGCCCGTACTCCACCAAGTACGTTCACAGATTTGCTAAGTAAGACCACTTTACACATATTTATCCCACTCAGTATAGGTAATGTATAGTAACGGAAATGTGACAAGTGCAGTTTGTGGTTAAGTTTTGATTTTATTCTCACCTGGAAATTTTCCGATTTCATAAAATTTACTTTTATGTAATTTATTTATATAGTGTAATTTTTATGTAAATTTTTATGTTATAAAATTTTGTTATTTTATTTTTAATTAAAATTGTTAAAATTTTTATTTGTTATAAAATTTTATGTAAATTTTTTATGTAATTTGTTTAATTTACTAAAATTTACTAACTCATTTTACATAGTGTTTAATGGGGAAATGAAATCCTAATAATACCCCCTGAGTTGACTAGAAAAAACGCAAGTAAACTTGGGTTTTGAGCACGAAGTCGTACTTTGATTTTGATTCGTAATACGAATCCAAATCCGAAGTACGACTGGGCTTTTTCTTGAGTTCGAGCTCTGACTTGAGTTCGAGTATGTACTTGGACACTTTATTGTTAATACAAATTTTTGTGATCCAAGTTACTACTCGGACTTGAGTACGGCTTATTAATACGGCAGTAAAGAACTTGTCCTAGTGACGACGGTGAAAATGACCCTACTCTTGCCTTATTGATTCTATAACGTCTATACTTTAAGGGTTGATTGTCAAAACTGCATTGTTTCACACTATAAAGAAACATTTCAACTTTTTTCAAGTTCATCAGCTTTGTCACTTTTCATATACTAACGAACACCTAAATTTGTGAAATTTATTACTACTCTTACAAATCTAATAAGGACTATGTTCTGTGAAAACAGCCACAGTATTGATGAAATTTAATATGTTAACTTACGATTAGAATGCAGTTCAGAAATATACTGCAATATTATAAAAATATTTATAAGAAAACCAAAATTCTTCAAATATTTTCTAATTCTACCAATTTTAATAAAATTTTCTAAAAACAAATTGATATTAACAAAGCTTTTTGAAATTCTTAAGCTTTATGTAATAAAATTGTTAAGACAAATTTATCAATTTCTGAAAATTTGAATATTTTTGAAATTTTGAAAGCTTATTACAGAATTTGCATCAATTCCAATAAATTTCCAAAATATAGTCCCGAATTATTGGTGTAAAACATTTGTAATTATAAAAAAATTAAATTAGAGGCAACTGTCACTGCTTTTGAAATAGTACCGAGTATAGTAGTACCCAGTAAATAATTGTTTTCAATCTAATTTTGTTTTACAGCTATTAAGAATTTAGAGTTTATGAAATACATCTGACAGAGGGAGTAAAAAATAAATTGAAAATTTTTTTTTGATACTTACAAACCCTATAGCTAACGCCACAGAACGGGTCGCAGACAAGATAATCCAATAAACATCCCTCGATGTATTTAAATTCAAATTTGAAGTTCCATGACTTTGCGTTTGCAATCAACTGTTGCCACACAACTGCAGCTCCATATATTGTATTTTCTATCTTTTTTTATTTGCTTACTACTTCATTATTTCTATAACTCTATAAGTAATTACAACTTGCTACCTTTGACAACAAACTTTGAAATTCATTTTATCTTGTATTGCTCATATATTTATGTAGCCGTAGCTATTTAGCATTAATATCTTCAACGAATCATGGAGATTAAGGGAATCCTTCTGTAATAAGTCGTTCATTCGTTGTCGTTGGTGGCGGTGGCACTGTGGGTTGAGGCACTAGTTCTCCAGTTGCCTCGCAGANAAGTCGTTCATTCGTTGTCGTTGGTGGCGGTGGCACTGTGGGTTGAGGCACTAGTTCTCCAGTTGCCTCGCAGATGAAATAATTCTGGGTAGTGATTGGAGCTACGCTCCAACCATAGGAAAAGAGGGAATTTTTAAATTGAATTCTTTGGGAAGGATCATTCGCTATTGGTTGTCCAGATTCCCAATTGAGATATGAGGCTTCACCGCCTGTAGATAACCAACGCCATATCCCAAGGTTTGAATCATAAGCTCCAGAAGTCCACACCTTGTCTGAAAAAATATATGCTTTAGTTTTAATCTCACTTGAAAATGCATTTCCGAGTGTCATAAAAGCAGTAATTAATTTTCCATGCTTAAGCGTTCATTTGTTTATGAATTTGGCTAAAATTTCAAATAAAATTTGAATGCTTCTTTAAAAATGTGTAGCAACCCGTTTAGCAACAGCGAACACAAAAGGAATAGATTGATAGGTTGGATTAATTGATACGATGACACAGTTGCATAAATGGTTAGATAGATCGATATATAGACATAAATAATTATCTTGTTTGCACCTAGTAATGAAATTATACAAAATAGATACTCCGTGTTACGTTTGAGTTGCACCACTTCCTAACAAGACTACCAACATTTCAATCTCAAATTAAAAATAAACTTTTAGAGTTGACTAGAAATTAAAACCTTTAGGATGCCATTTAGATATAAATGATCACTTGTTTTTACCTAGTAATGGAATTATGCAAAATAAAACTTCGTGTTTCGTCTGAANTTTAGATATAAATGATCACTTGTTTTTACCTAGTAATGGAATTATGCAAAATAAAACTTCGTGTTTCGTCTGAAAAGCACCTTTAATGTCTAACAAGAGAACTCAAAAATCTACTTCAAATTTACAAAGTGATCTTTCTGGTTAGATCAAGATCGATTGCCCGGTGTCCGTTTTTGGAGCCTAGACTTGACGATTGTATAGTGATTATACATTTTGGCTTATTTACATGTAAATAAGCATCACCATCAACAAAAACGTTAGATATTGCTTTAACACCTTCTATAAGTAGCTTTCATGGGTCATAATAAAAGACAACAAACTGTAACCATTGTATCCAAATGGCTCAATATATGAGATAATTGAAATTACATAGCCTAATGCAACGAACACTAAATGCATCATGTACGCATAAGAAATCAGGACGGACAGACAGACATGTCTATGTTATAAACTACTTCAGTTTCAGTGTGCGCGTTTAATAACTGATAGATAATGTTGGTGATTCACAATGAAACCTACAAATGTGATTGATTTGATAATGCATAAGTACAGGCTTTCACCGGCGTCACTGGGACAGTTTANAATGAAACCTACAAATGTGATTGATTTGATAATGCATAAGTACAGGCTTTCACCGGCGTCACTGGGACAGTTTATAGCGGAAATAAAAATTAACAAATGTTAGTTATTGTTAATTTTATATAGTGAATATCTAAGAATGTATGTTAAATTTATGGAGACAAAGAGTTCAGCTGACTTGATCGGAAACGGCCATACGTGCGTTCGCTAATTTTCGCAAATNAAATTTATGGAGACAAAGAGTTCAGCTGACTTGATCGGAAACGGCCATACGTGCGTTCGCTAATTTTCGCAAATAATAAAAACTTCCACGCCTCATGAATCGGAAACTTCAAACTGAAAAANACTTGATCGGAAACGGCCATACGTGCGTTCGCTAATTTTCGCAAATAATAAAAACTTCCACGCCTCATGAATCGGAAACTTCAAACTGAAAAGTATTTGAAGCTTCCTAAGGCCGGAAGCAAATCCTAAATTCTCTAAACAACATGATGTAACAATATAACTGTTAACTGTCTGACAAAACTTTAAACTTTGTATGTTATTATGTTTTCAGAAATTTAATTTATCCCTCTCATTGAGTAATTGTTCGAATTATCGTACTAAGCATCAACAAATTATTGTGTTGCTAACAATCATAATTCTACTATATAATGGTTTCAACATTTTTTTGCCGATTATACCTTCTATCTCTTGTTTAGTTACTAAACCATGAGAAGACAAACNTGTGTTGCTAACAATCATAATTCTACTATATACTGACTCCAACATTTTTTTTGCCGATATTACCTTCTATCTCTTGTTTAGTTACTAAACCATGAGAAGATAAATACAAAGGCTATATCATGATGTCTATATTTTTGTCCCATAATGTCTCATACCATTTTGGATTTTTCTACTGTACAACATTATAAACAACATTCTACTCACCTATACCATGCTTGATGAGAAAGTCCCTGATGAATAGGTCTTCTGCAACTGTTTCGATGGATAAAGCTTCACCATTCATCGCCTGGCGACATTCGAACCAGGCGTCTCCCCAAATAGCCTAAGTGTATAAATTTTAACAAAATATAACTTGAGCATTTAGAAAAACGTGCTAACTTATAAAGTGAATTTACCGGACTCTTGCTTATATAATAAACATTTTGGGCACCACGATCGGAGGCACGCTTAAATCTTCCGCCTTGATGCTCATCCCGTGACCNCCCAATCCTAATGAAACCTGTATATATTTACAAAAGAGAATTGTAATAATTTGACTATATTTTGAAAGTTATATTAGGAAATATTGTAAGAAACACTCCGTTAAGGATTACCAGGTTGTAGTTTTACTCACGTGAGTCTGTGTCAGATCCAGGTATACTCATTGCATTAGCAATTTCTTTTC
>NIPM01000039.1:718867-918809 GCA_002738285.1 Holacanthella duospinosa | reverse complement strand
TGGTGAAGTTGATGATTTGACTGATTTTTGATTTGATAATCTTCATGAGGATTGGTGAACTAGAAATTTTTTTCTACAAACACTGTGAACCAAATTTCTGTCTGCTGCTAGCTGCTGCTTTAGTGTGACTGACGCTTTATTATAATATTGCTCGCTCTCCCTCTATGATGCTTCTCAAACCTCTCGCTCTACGTGCCATCACTCTGGCAAATTTATTGTCATCCCGCTCCTCTTTTGCTCCTGGTTATTTTCCATATCCACTCCGCTCTCGCTTCCGAAAACTCAAGTCCCTTCCGCTCCGTTCTCAAGCATTAAATTTCGTTCGTACCGCTCCGCTCGCTCTCGCTTCCTTACGCCCGATTTATACTTCATGTCATTCGTCCTTCGTTCGAATGAAATGCAGTATGATTGATGAACTTTGCATCAAAATTTGCAAAAATCTTAATTGTCAAGGTAAATTAGATTGCAAAATTTGTTACAAAATTCATCAATCATAGTGCATTTCATTCGAATGAAGGACGAATGACATTAAGTATAAATCGGGCGTTAGTTGTTTCGTATCGCTCCCGCTATAAGCCTAGGTTACAGATAGGTTATTTCGTGCGAAATGGAGCATAAATGAAAATTTCGTAAACTTTTTGATTTTNAAGCCTAGGTTACAGATAGGTTATTTCGTGCGAAATGGAGCATAAATGAAAATTTCGTAAACTTTTTGATTTTTGGTATACAGTCTTTATTTTTCCGCCCCGAAATTTTCGGGATTTCGAAAAGTTGAGAGAAAAACCCCTTTTTTTCGCTATCAAGAGCACGAACTCAAGGTACCTTATTTCGTCCGAAATCGAGCCCGAAATCTTAACTTTAATTATGGATGGGGTAAAGTGCACAGCGGACGCGCGAAACTGATTTTACTTTNTCGAGCCCGAAATCTTAACTTTAATTATGGATGGGGTAAAGTGCACAGCGGACGCGCGAAACTGATTTTACTTTTAAACTACTTTTGAACTAATTTAATCTAAACTATTAATTACTAAATTCTCTTTTTTCCTTCTTGCTTTTTTTGTTATTCTATATATTTGCTCATCGAAATGAGTAAAAGATCAAAAGATACAAAATCATCTTTGACTGTTGATGATAAAAGAAAAGTGGCCACTGAAGTTGAAAGGTTTAAGCTCATTTNAGATACAAAATCATCTTTGACTGTTGATGATAAAAGAAAAGTGGCCACTGAAGTTGAAAGGTTTAAGCTCATTTGGAAATTAAACCATCCTCTCCATAAACGGCCTGATGCAATTGCAAACGCATGGAAGCAAATTAGTTCGTCTGTACAGCTGTCAGGTAATATGCCATTTTATTTATTTTCACCTATATCTAAATTAGTAACCATTAAAACTTTATATATTTACACAGAATCGGAATGTAAGAAAGCCTGGGGATCATTAAAAGATGCTTACCGTTACCAGTTTAACGGAAACAAACGTAAGAAGTTTAAATCTGGAGATTCAGGTGATGAAGAGCCAGAGGATACTGAATGGTCCGAAGCAGTCAATGACCACAATCTTGTCAATTGGGAATTTTGGGATTGCATGCGATTCTTCCATGAACAAAAGGCGAAACGAACGTAATGGATTAGTTAAATAAATAGATTAATTAAACTTAGATAGTTGAATTAAATATAACTTCACGTTATTTTCTTATGANGGATTAGTTAAATAAATAGATTAATTAAACTTAGATAGTTGAATTAAATATAACTTCACGTTATTTTCTTATGATTAATATAGAACTTTATCATCTTTGGAAATTGAATGCACACAAACACGCATTGACCAGAAAACATCTCCTGGATCTAGTTTTGAAATATCAAATTCCAGCTTCACAGAGGAGGAATGCAGTAATGTAATGTCTCCTAATGACATTTTACTTACCACCACCGATTCCATTAGTGATGTCACACCAACGAAGTCAATTGGCAAAACAAAGTCCAATTATTCTTACGTAAGGCTTTAGTATTGGTAAAAACCTGAAAAGTTAGATATACAGAGAAGTGTAATAAAGACTGGCAGAGAAAGGAAAACTTACTCACACCTTCGCATGCTACTATAAGGTAAAGTCAGAGAAAATTCTCCTTTCTCTGCCAGTTTTTATTACACTACTCTGTATTTGTGAAAAGAATAATTAGCATTTTTATAAAGGTTTAAAAAAAATCCGCAAAATTGATTAAAAAACTCTAATAAAAATATAGATGTGGACAAAAGGTCACCCTAAATTGGACGGAAATCGTGATGGAAATCACCTGTTGTCTAGTGTGAATACTCTCATAGGCTTAAAACAAGAGGAATTGAAAAAGTCAATTTCATCTGAACCAGCGACTTTAAAATACATATCTATATTCTCAAACTTGGACAGAATGCTTCAGAAGCTGCCAGAAAGTGTTATTGAGAAAGTTAATATGAAGCTTGTGTCCATTGTTTATGAAGAAATTGAAAAACAAGGAAACATATTGTCATAATTACAAAATGTTGTTATTCAAATATAATTCAAATAAATATTGATATTTGTTATAAAACTAATTCAAAAATACAGATTTATCTTGCCAGATAAGTTGTCCATCCTCAGAATTCACATATTTTTTCAAGTGCTCACGAATTTCCACTGCTTCTTTTGTTGGACGACATTTTTGTTGAGTAGGTAAATATGACGAACTCATTGTATTTTCGGGCACATGTTGTCTCCATATACCTTCGACAAGATTATCATCATCATCATAATAGTCTGCAAATCCAGAAGGACAATATGTGTCTGGGCTTTCTTTCACCAAAAAGTTATGAAGCAAAACACATGCACCAGTCACAATTTGGGCACGGTCTGGACTCAATATCATTGTTCTTCCAAGGCAGTACCAGCGAGCCGATAAAATACCGAAAGCGTTCTCAATACAACGCCTAGCTCTGCTTAGTCTACAAAAATTAAACTATTAGTAGTTGATTTCTAATTATTTCAGTGAGCAAACCTGTAGTTAAATTTTCGCTGCTCTTCAGTTAACACTCCTAATCCTTTTTGTGGCGAAAATGGTTTCATAATGCGTCGGTGTAAAGGGAAAGCATCGTCTGCAAGAAAATAAAATGGTAAATCTCTACCGTACACCTTAGAATCATTTGGTAAATTCATATTTTCTTGTAAGATGTTTCTTCCAAAATCACAGTTCTTAAATACAGTGCTGTCATTCTCACTCCCATATGCTCCAATGTCAAAGTAAAGGAATTTACTAGAGGCATCAGCCACGCCCATCAATACAATGCTGTGGAAGCCCTAAATGTAATCAAGTTAAAAAATACAATTTAATACATAAGCAATACAGAATCATTCAATAATATTAGAAATGTCGATGTTAAAATTTCTAAGTGATGAAAACTTACTTTGTAATTATAAAAAATACTTCCTGAATTTCTGGGAGCCTTAATTCCGACATGTTTTCCGTCCACAGATCCTAAACAATTCGGGAAGTTCCATCGAGCATTGTAATCGTTAGCAATATCTATCCAATTAGTTTTTGTTAAGTCCTAAAATTAATTGTCAGTAAACTCTAGTGTAAATTCTTTGTCTTAATGAAAATTAGTGGCTTGCAAATGTTATTTTTACCGGTAAATATGTAGGTTTTAAGACGTGCATGATAACTTTGCATGTCTCTTCTATGATTCTCCCAACCATTTGCTTACTTATTCGATAAGTACTGGCTATATGTCGTTGTAAGCATCCGCCTGCTAAATACCTAGTTGAAAAATAAATTTAAAAATAAACAGTTCTTTAAATACAAATTTTAACTTACTCAAGCGTAACGCACAATCGTTCAATAGGGCCAATAAAATCTTTGGGCCTTTTCTTCTCAACACGTCTTAAATCAGCTTCTACTAGTGATAACAATAAATCAAACTTCTCCACGCTCATATGGAAGTTTTCTTTGAAATCTTCTGGATTATTTCTTAAATCTTGCATCTGAATGAAATAAATAAATTAAGTTATAAGGTTGGGTTTAGTTTTTCCAATAGTCGAATGATTCGAAAATGGTTGAATTACGTCTTTTGCAAATCTTCCCTTATTTCTTCTTNAATTACGTCTTTTGCAAATCTTCCCTTATTTCTTCTTTCCGTGAGATAAGGGCGTACCAACCATCGTTTTCTTTTCTTCTTAGAAATTCGGGGCAAATAAAGTTGTGTTAAAAGTAGAATTATTTCTATATCGATATCAACTAATGATTTCTTCATAATCGAGTTTTTTATGAACAACAATATTCAATGAACTCAATTAAATTTGCTAAAAGAAAAATTCCAAAAATAATAATAATAAAATTAATGTTGTAGATATTTAGTTTGAATTTTTCCCAGGTTCAAAGTTAAACCCGGGGAAATTTCAGTTTTGGAAAACTATTTTCCATTTCTCTGTGTACTCAACTCGAAATCCTAGGCNGTTAAACCCGGGGAAATTTCAGTTTTGGAAAACTATTTTCCATTTCTCTGTGTACTCAACTCGAAATCCTAGGCGAAATGATGATAATTTCGTTTACGTTTTCATTTCCATTTCCATTCCGCTATGAGCTGCAGATGGAAAATTTCGTCTGTAAAATTTCGCATGAAATTTTTATATCTGTAACCCTAGCTTTACGGACAAATTTTCATCGCTCATACTCAGTGTATTAAATGCATCACTTTAATACTGACTGACTTTTTATTTAATACTTTACTACTGACCATCTGGAGAGTACAAAGGTTTAAAATAATTAAACCCGGGTAGCTGTAGTCTCTTTTGGTAGTTGACACTGCCAGTCAGTCTGATAAACGGATGTAATTTACCGCATACAATTCGACGCCGTTTGTTGTTTGTTGTCGATTACGAACCTGATTGGTTTTCCTGTGTACCACNCTTACCGCATACAATTCGACGCCGTTTGTTGTTTGTTGTCGATTACGAACCTGATTGGTTTTCCTGTGTACCACTTCCCTATGCCAGAACAAAGGACATTGTTTCAAATGAAGGTCAAACTACCTGACTTGGTTATCTTGATGATATTAAAGAACAAAAGAAAAATAATGACAAATCAAAAATGTATAAAATTTAAATTATTCTTAACTTTTGGACGTGGAGTTTCTATAGTGTAATTTAAAATAGTGTCTTTCATTTTTGAAATTTACCTGAGAATAGCAATCAACTTATCACATTATAGCTGCAAGCGTNTTAAAATAGTGTCTTTCATTTTTGAAATTTACCTGAGAATAGCAATCAACTTATCACATTATAGCTGCAAGCGTGTAATGTTTTAACGTAAGATGAAAATATGGCAAGTGGTATTTTGGAAACACTTATTTTGAAATTTCGGATAATTCCGGAATAAATTTAATTTTTTTCGAAAATTGAGAACACAGATCATCACCTGATAAAGCGAAACGACAATAAACAATATAAAATCAACTTGGTGTCCCTTTTACTCCCAGTTTNTAATGTTTTAACGTAAGATGAAAATATGGCAAGTGGTATTTTGGAAACACTTATTTTGAAATTTCGGATAATTCCGGAATAAATTTAATTTTTTTCGAAAATTGAGAACACAGATCATCACCTGATAAAGCGAAACGACAATAAACAATATAAAATCAACTTGGTGTCCCTTTTACTCCCAGTTTGGCCTAACATGTTCCCTTCCATTAGCTAGTTCTTTAGATACTAATACTAGGCATTGGAAGGGAACTTTTGCACCACTTGATTAGACCAATGCACTTTCCATGCAGAGCTTTACCATTTCATGCTGCAATAATTACTCTTTTTTTTTCACTAATAATTACAAATTAATTAGCCAAAATATCATCCAAAATCCTNCATGCTGCAATAATTACTCTTTTTTTTTCACTAATAATTACAAATTAATTAGCCAAAATATCATCCAAAATCCTAATGCACTATCAATTGTGCTATAGAGACGATTGGGAAAATGATGTTGCAAACCTTGACTATGTCGTGATGATTTACTAGTTATNTCAATTGTGCTATAGAGACGATTGGGAAAATGATGTTGCAAACCTTGACTATGTCGTGATGATTTACTAGTTATCACCAGCAGTCTTTTTTTGCTGGTGTGGTATTCATCATCTGTGCTTCTTCTCATCTCTTGGCAAAGGCGGGGAGGACTTTGTGCTTCTCCTCATTTCTTGGCAGAGACGGGGAAGACTTTTATCGGATATAGGAGCCTATGATCATTATTCCGTGGGTATAGTAGCTATTTTGCATAATCCCACACATTCCGCCCCTCAAAGTGTTCCTCGGCCTTCGGGAACGAAGATTGCCGGTCCTCTACTTGTGGCGGGACGGACTACGATGGTCGCCGTATGAGGTGGATTGACTTCCCCGCCAAGTCTTGACAAAATGATTAACCCAAAAATGTGGTCTCAGGTAGCCTATGATCCCACGCCTTGGATTTTCCGGACCCAAAGCACTATCAATTGTGCTACAGAGCCGATTGGGAAAATGGTGTTTCAAACCCTCACTCTGTGATTATGATTCATCAGTTATCACCAGCAAAGTCTTTTTCGCTGGTGGGGGATTCATAATTTGTGCTTTCCCTCATCTCTTGGCAGAGAGACGGGGAAGACTTTTATAGGGTATAGAGTCTAAGTTCACTATTCCGTAGGTATATGAACTTTTTTCCCTATCTAACAAGATTTAATTTTTACTGTAATTTTTATCTAGTTATTTACAGATATTTTAGTGAACTCTGAAGATCAGAGGTCAATTCCTGATGGTCCCCATTTAAACATTACTCACTGATGTGTTTTCTATCTTAGACTGTAAATTGTGGGAATAATCGAATAGTTTTTGTCTTTTTGCTTAATGGTGACTGGTGACCTCTGGAAGTCAGAGGTAAATTTTGGGAAGAGATTTCCATCCCAAAATTTATTCTCTAGGACAAGATCTTCAAGTTGACATAATTTTTATTGCCAAACTTGTGGTTTGTGTTTGTAATGCTTTTTGTGCAGTATTATTTATACGACCTTTATAAAATTTGAATGCTGTCACTTTTTATAACTTTCCCAAACTCTATTAACTTTGGCTGGTACCAAGGTGCAGTCTAAAGTGACGTAGATTTTGAACTATAAAATTCATAACTTTTATAAACTTTTGAAATGATTATAGAAAGTAACTTGCCAGAGAAAGCAGGGATTTTGAGTTTATAGAATTTGACATAAATAATTCAAACTTTGTGAATTTGATTGGCTAATTATATTTGACGAGCACTCATTTGATTTCTGTAGTTTTGTTTTAGCTAGCTTTTGACACAAAGTTTCAAATACTCAAAAGTTCCTTCCATTTTTAAGCTATGCCAAATTTCAATTTGTTCTATTAATTTAGAATATGTCAAATAAAATATAAAAAAAAATACAATACAATAGATCCAAAATAATAATAGTGATTTTATTTTGTTCGATTACNCAAAAGTTCCTTCCATTTTTAAGCTATGCCAAATTTCAATTTGTTCTATTAATTTAGAATATGTCAAATAAAATAAAAAAAAAATACAATACAATAGATCCAAAATAATAATAGTGATTTTATTTTGTTCGATTACCTAAAAATTGACTAGCACTGCTCGATTTCTTCATAAATTTAACTATTCATTAGCTACACTGTAGGTTTGGACAGAGTTTTTTTATACACAGAGTGAGTTTTTAATGACTTAACGAGGATACCCACACTACCCTTCTATCACCCACTTATCTTTATGTGACTTAACCACTTGATAAAGCTTGAAACCAAACGGATGAGTGGGTGACTGTAAAGTAGTGCGGGTATCCCCGTTCAGTCATTAAAAACTCATCCTATATAATTTGATATGGTAGTGATATGTTGATTGTTATAATTTCACAACTAAATTGCCTAGAAGGTATTTCTACTTATACCAATCTAACTCGCTAACTTTTAGCACCATCTTTTATATGCACGCTACTATGAGACGTTGTTGAAGCGTAATGGATTTAAGGTGAAGTGGTAAGTGTAAGATATAACTCTTTCTTAACCAGATCACCAAATTTTCACAATTTTTTTTTAATATTATTATCAACTACACTACAACATTTTTGTTACAGTTTCATTAACAATATACCCACTTTTGACTATTATTTGTACATCTAAAATAGTGGCTGACTAGGACATTATCTCACAGATTTCGTTACATAGCACCATTTGTGAAGATAGATTTTTTTTTTTGAAATTGGATTCTACTTTATCGTGAGTCATTACTCTATACCAGTTTTTGATCTTTATAGTTTTTTCTATCTTGTTACTGTTTTCTTTTCATAAATTTTCGTCTTCGTGTTTTCTTTTTTTTTCATCTGATGAGAAAGTTTGACTACTCTAGAAGTAACTTCATATTGTCAAGACTCATCTCGAGAGCTTCAGCGAATTTGGACGTGGACGTAAGGGCTGATGAATGAAAAGATGAAATACAGAAAATGATTGAATCCTCCATTGGATTATATGAAGCTCCGTAGCCATTTGTAACAACAGGTCCATAACCCATGAACTGATTTTCTTTGGTTGGGAGCTAAATATAAAAATATAAGGATAAGCTTCACTTTCACGAGTATCAAATTTATAGGAATTAAACCATAGCAATAGTACAGGGTCATTAATCCCTTTTTTCTCACTCTTTCTCCACTTTCACCATAACTCCTCCCGATTTATGTTGTCGCTTGCAATAGAGCAGGATAAAAGATATGCGGATATCAAATCAAAACAAGTATTTTTTGTGACGATAAGGAATTCTGTAATGGTGAGAGGTTTAGTTGCAAGAAAAACTCAACCACAAGGAATGGGGTATGATTCCTTTGTATCTACTCCACCTCACTCCACAGAGAACCTGCCGACTCCTCTGTATGCCTCTCTGCTTTGCATTAGCGTATGTCTAGTCAATGAAACAGAAAAACGTTGCCAAGGAATGCGGCTTTACAACTGGGATGCTAATTCCCAAAGGTAATTTGGAGTACTCAAAAATGTAACTTTTGAATTTGCTATGTTAAGTCCAAAATGAACTTTTTAGTTAATCTTAATAGTTTCAATGTCTCTGCGCCCACAGCTAATCAGATTGACATTGGAAACACAAGAGAGCAGAAAACTTAAAAAATATTATTTTAAATAACGCTCTGTATTTTCGGTAGTTAAACCTGTAGATAAAGCGCTAGTGGCTGAGGGAAAGAGGAGATTTTAAATAACAAGGTCAAATGACCCTTAGATTTTACTTTTACTTTGCAGCTCCATCTATCAGACATTCTTGAAATTCAGTTTCTCTCCTAAGTTTTGCAGTATAAACTCACTGGATATCAAATTAGTTGGTACAATTTTAAATAATTGAGCAATGTAATTAGTTGAACACAAGATGTAAAAAATTTCACAAACTAGCTGTACTTAATTTACTTGCTGCGGAAATGAACCCCTGCACTTCTGAGTAAAGGCTTGCAGTTGTAAACTTGTTCAAACAGCATAAGTAAATGTAACCGAGGAAAATCATGGATAGCTGTAATAAACTTGAAGCACGAAAATGACATAAAAATTGATTGAAAAGCGATCTGGCGTAAACTGAAGTCTAGCCTGTGCAAATACATCTCTTACATGGGTCAGCTTTCTTCAGGAACAAATTTACACTTTTTATATCCAGTGGAAATTCAACACATCGCTTAGATAGTAAATAAATTCTTCTCTGTACTTAGAACAAAGGCAACATATGAGTCAAATCTAAAATGAGTATCTCTTCCAATCAATCTGACATCAATGGATACAATGGGTTAAGGAAAAGGGCACATCCAACGAAAACTAATCATTAGTTCCTAATCAGAAACCGTCTGGTTTAGTGTTTTTAGAAACCATTGTATAAACTGAATCCAGATTTGTGTATCGATAATCCCGAAGTCTTCTATCGTTTCTTTCGTAAAATTCGTTATACACATATGCTCAACCAATTGTCATTTGTTTGACTCATTAACTTTAAAAACTCTTTAAAAAAACATACCAGCTTTAAAATATCCGACTTCATCTAACCTACTTCATAGAATAAACCGAGCACTTGAAAACTCTGGAAAATTTATACAATTGATCCTCGTAAGAACACTAATTAAGTGAAGTCACGACATTTGGTTGTTTTAACCAAGGCCCATGGAGACAGATTATGTGAAAGCTTAGATTTAAAGGGTCTGTTTAGTTTGGTGTTTGGCATGAGAGTTTTTGGGAAAAGTTTTGGTAGCGTTGTGTCTCAAAATTTTTTCTTGAATTTTTCATGACTCGATTTAATTTTTGAAAAATTATAATTTCTAACCTGTTTCTTTATTTTATGACATTATTTTCCCAGTTTTTAAGCTCTTATGCTCGATATACACGAGAAAAGAAAATTTACTGTGAAGGAAACTTTCGAGGTTAAAAGTTTTTCTTTTCTGTTTCAGAAACATTTCTTTCTTCCTTGGTTACACGAAGAAAGTTTATTTTATTAATTTTTGAATCAAAATATTTTTCATGAAAATTCCCGCGTTCAACTTGCCATGCGACATCCACGCGGGAGATGAGTTGAATTTATTTACTTTTCCCCCTCCTATTTTCAACTAGCCCCAACTTCCAAACAAATCCATTTGCACGAATTTAAACCAGATATTTCTCAAAAAATTTCCTCAAATTAGAACTCGGTCCTATTTGAGGAAAGGGAAAGAAAATTTGCTGGAAAGAGTTTTTAAGAAAAGTTTCTGATGTGGATACATGGTAAAATTCGACTTTTCACGAAACTTTTCATCTTTCCAGATAGTTTCTTTCCCCGTGTATATCGGGCATTAGCTCAATATTTTCTACAGTTTACATGATCTGTCGGTAAAATATCGTTCTGCACATATCCCTGAGCAATACAATTTGAAGCAAATGATTGCTTTGGTTAACAGAAAACTTAATGCCATAAACAATCCATCTCATTCCAATTCTAATAAATTGGAATTGAAATGGAGAATTCGAATTCGAATTGTACGGTGCTACCATAGTTCAGAATTGGAAACGACGAATTCTGAAATGCCAAAGCCAAATTTCTCGCCGATTTCGGCAATTCCCTACTATACTTTGGAATTGGAGGATCAGAATCCAATTTGCCAAGTTTCAAAGTAGAAAGTATCATTTTCCCAAGTGCACAAAGTACTTCAGCGGGATGTATATAATTTAAAATAAAATTTGACTATTTTTTCCTTGCTATTCTCTAATAATGCTTTATTCATTCGCTGTCACTCCGCGTGTAAACTTTTTTGCAAATAATAAAAACCATGTGCAAAAAATATTTGCACACGAAAAGCAGCGAGTGGGATGGAAGCGTAGAAGAGAAATTGATAAATTAATTGTATAGTTATCCACTTGGGAGTGTCTTAGTAATTATACCATTTTTATTGTAAAATGATACTACTGACACTTTAATAAATTATTAATCAATCAATCAATCAATCAATCAATNACCATTTTTATTGTAAAATGATACTACTGACACTTTAATAAATTATTAATCAATCAATCAATCAATCAATCAATAGAGGAAAAGGAGGATGGAGAAAGGCACGTTGAGGTCATTGGTGTCTTTCCCCTTCTCCATCCAGCAAAAATGCGTCCTGTAGTTTTTCTAATGTGTCTGTTGTGGATGATTCTTGTTCCATGTTTTACAATTATCAAGAAAATTTAACTTACATACCAAAATTTGCAATCAATTTCCACACAAACTAAACAAAGTATGAAAATAGTTATTCTTATTTTGTTGCATCAGCCGATAAAATTGTAAGAAACTCTTCAAAATTTTCTTGTTTCCAAATTTTTGGTTCTTTTTTAAAAGCTTCTAGTTCGTCATCAAAATTAACTCTTTCCACTCTTGGCATCGCTATTTGATTCANCGGTTCTTTTTTAAAAGCTTCTAGTTCGTCATCAAAATTAACTCTTTCCACTCTTGGCATCGCTATTTGATTCAGATTTCTTGCAAAGCTTCCCCTTATTTCTTGAAACTTTATTTTATTTGCTTCATTAGTTGTTTGTGTTCGAAATTGGTATAAACATTTCCACCCTTGCTTAATAATGGATTATTTCCTTTTGCGTCGATAAATGTTGTCGAGAAATTCAACTAGCTGTTTACAATCCTGGGACTTTTCAAAACTCCCGTACGACCAAGGTTGCTATGAGGAATAATCCAAAAGTCCTCTAATAGGTTAGCCAACTATTATTTTTAGCAAAATTATCAATTCTACAAAAATAACAAACCTTCGCTTTTGTAAACAAAATTTATTTTATTATTTACTTTTGAATTTTAAATTATTAACAGTTTCAAAAATATAATTAGAAAAATGTTGACCTGCATTATTAAATCTTGTCGAAATAATTTTGAGTGTTAATTAAAANTCAAAAATATAATTAGAAAAATGTTGACCTGCATTATTAAATCTTGTCGAAATAATTTTGAGTGTTAATTAAAACACACTAGTAAAAATTTAATCAGTGAAATTAATATTGAAATTTAAAAATTATGTCATAGTAACATAGTTAGAAATTATACTGGCTGACGAAGCGTCAGCCAGAAAAAAAAAATTTAAATTCAAATAAAATAATAGTTATGGGCTAACCTCTTAAGAGGACTTTTGGATTTTATTCCTCAAAGCAACCTTGCGTACGACCATGAAATGCTTCAAAATATTCTCTAAATGATGGTATGCAAGAGCATGCCTCGTTTTTTCCGCTCGGATGGTCGATTCAACTATTTGAACTAGTTCATCTCCTAATGTTACATAGAGCCATAAACGGAAGTTTTTTCTCAGAGTTATGTCGTTTTTTTCTAAAAATCTTTATCCCAGGTTGCATGGGGCGACTATGTGCATATAAAGTCCAGATTGGTGTTGTTCCCATCAACTTAATTTTTTTTCAAATTTTGCACGTGACAAGTCGACTAACAGAGTATGTTTTNTGTTCCCATCAACTTAATTTTTTTTCAAATTTTGCACGTGACAAGTCGACTAACAGAGTATGTTTTTCCAATAAAGAGTTTTAGTGAGGTTCGTCACTATTCCAATTGCGCATATGCAAAACCTGGCGTATAAAATTACCCAACTTCAAGGTTGGAGAATTTTAAATTATAAACACGTCTGTTACGTTGCAAAACACTCAATCAGCAACAAACATAAAGTTACGCCACTTTCTACTTTTGGGTAATAATGAAATCCGCGTTAAATAATTTATCTGTTTGCTGTATTTGTATTCTGGCNTCAAAAATATAATTAGAAAAATGTTGACCTGCATTATTAAATCTTGTCGAAATAATTTTGAGTGTTAATTAAAATACACTAGTAAAAATTTAATCAGTGAAATTAATATTGAAATTTAAAAATTATTTCAAAGTAACATAGTTAGAAATTATACTGGCTGACGAAGCGTCAGCCAGAAAAAAAAAATTTTAATTCAAATAAAATAATAGTTATGGGCTAACCTCTTAGAGGACTTTTGGATTTTATTCCTCAAAGCAACCTTGCGTACGACCATGAAATGCTTCAAAATATTCTCTAAATGATGGTATGCAAGAACATGCCTCGTTTTTTCCGCTCGGATGATCGATTCAACTATTTGAACTAGTTCATCTCCTAATGTTACATAGAGCCATAAACGGAAGTTTTTTCTCAGAGTTATGTCATTTTTTTCTAAAAATCTTTACCCCAGGTTGCATGGGGCGACTATGTGCACATAAAGTCCAGTTTGGTGTTGTTCCCATCAACTTAATTTTTTTTCAAATTTTGCACGTGACAAGTCGACTAACAGAGTATGTTTTNTGTTCCCATCAACTTAATTTTTTTTCAAATTTTGCACGTGACAAGTCGACTAACAGAGTATGTTTTTCCAATAACGAGTTTTAGTGAGGTTCGTCACTATTCCAATTGCGCATATGCAAAACCTGGCGTATAAAATTACCCAACTGCAAGGTTGGAGAATTTTAAATTATAAACACGTCTGTTACGTTGCAAAACACTCAATCAGCATCAAACATAAAGTTACACCACTTTCTACTTTTGGGTAATAATGAAATCCGCGTTAAATAATTTATCTGTTTGCTGTATTTGTATTCTGGCTTTAGCATACACAAAATTTACAGCAAAGTGACGATAACAGCTATTATATATTCTAATCTTGAGTTCGGATAAACCTAGGGTTCGTTGCAAAAGACTCGGCATCGAAACTGACGACGACATGGTTTTATAGTTTGTAATACCCAGATTTTGAACTTTTGACGCAGNTATATTCTAATCTTGAGTTCGGATAAACCTAGGGTTCGTTGCAAAAGACTCGGCATCGAAACTGACGACGACATGGTTTTATAGTTTGTAATACCCAGATTTTGAACTTTTGACGCAGAAGTCGCATTGACCTCCAACCAGTGCCGAAGTTCTTCCCATGAGCTTTTGACTAAAAAACTCTCTACATGGCGAATGTGCACCTATGTATCAGGAATGCGTCGAAAAATATCTCCCGAAAAATGTTTCCTCCTACCTCGTTAAGTGGTGTGAATTAGCTAAAAATTTATCAAGATCATTTAATTTTATTCGTTTCACAACTGCAAATGGTTTGCATTGTATCTGCAAGACTTATGAAACGAGAAAACAAAATTTCTAAGACACATTCAAATGGTGTATTCCTTAAGATTCTGTGAACTTTGACTTGCTCTGCAAAGATTCCGTCAGATTTCCCCTGNGCTCAAATCCCCACATACCAGAAACATTTTTGCATCATTTGGTCTTCTAATTGGTCAAATATTCACAAAGGCAAGACATTTTTATGCAAGAGTATGGAAGCTGTCTTAAATGCCGCAGAGGTTTACCAGCAAAATATAATTATGATGACTTGACCACTAAACATTTTGGGCTTAAATCGGATTGGAAATCTAGCAGGAACTGTATCTCGTGCAGCTTATACAGGGTATCTATACATTAGAGTCCCTATAGCCGAGTCCCTATATAAGTCCCTATACACCTACACCATCCTCCAGAAGTAAGCAGGCATTTGAGTGAGTGCAATGAATGGGAGAAGCATACAAAAGTGAAAGCACCTCGGCTGTAGGGACACTAATGTAATAGATTCCCTGTATTAGTAGTAAACAAAATAAAAATATTAAGAAACTCAAAACTTGGGTGAAAGTTGAATCGGAGAAAGTTATCCCAAAAATTGCCACTTTCACTTACGGTGGAAATTTTCTAAGCAATTATTGCTAAAGCACCATTTACACCATCTAAGAATCCTTTCATGAAAGTTGAAAATTTTTTTTCAGAAAAATATTCTGAAATTTTTCTTTCATAGAGTGTTAGACTGAATCTTAAGGGATTTCATTTTCGACAAAATTTCTGAAAGTTTTCTAAAACCTATCATAGAATATTTAAAAAAAATTGAAAACATTTATAAGTACATAAATAACTTTGTCATGGATTTAAACAGTTTATTGTTAAGTGGACTTGGTCTATGATTCCATAATGATGGTCTATCTCGAACTAATCTTATTAATTCAAATTTCCGGGATGTTGTCCACATTTTTATTACGAAATTTGATTATAATTAATTAAGTTATTTAATGAAAGAATAAAACAAAATTATTCTTGAATTTCGCAGTTTAAAGTTTTTAAGTAGTTGGGGCGAATGAATAAAAATTTTCAAGAATTTCAGTCAAAAATTGCAATCAGTTCCAATTATGAAAGTCTGAAAGTTGTCTTGCGCAAGAGACATTTCATGAAAGAAACCAGTCAACTTTCATTACCTGTTACATTACATGTGCAAGATTACATGAAACTTTCAACTTTTATGAAAGAATTCTTGCATGATGTAAATGGTGCTTAAGGGATGCCCCAGTAAGTGTTAGGCACCTTTTCCCTTTGTAGTCTACCACTTTATTCTGCTGCAAAGCAATAAATCTGTCTTGCGTCTAAAGATTTGCACCCGCTTTCTCCAGCCAAAATTTAAACTTTTTTTTGCTCTAATTCCGTCAACTTTAAGAATTTAAATTTGAAACTTTCAGCAAATTTGCTAGACACTTCAAGCATCGTTGATGTTAGTATACTCAGATATACAACGCTTTGATTCAAGAATTAGTTGAAAAAGAAATCATGCGCCTAAGATTTTGCACTCAACTGTATATCATGTTTTCACAAAAATGTCAAATATTGTGTTACTTCCTACCTGGCTTGTTGAAAGTGCAAAATAATTTGCAATTTGGAAAGATTCGTGTTGTAGAAGTTTCGGAATTTCAATTCCCATTTCTATTGCCTGCTGTTTGATTCCAAGTAAATGAACATCAATTCCTTCCCCTGTGATATTTTCAACCATAATATTTGTCTGTTTGTCCACCGCTAAATGAAATTTCCGAATTTTTTCTGTCCCATCAGTTGGATTTTCATTTCGGCACATAGACTGAACCCACTCCAAAGCTTCCATTGTTGTTGAACGAATACAATCAACGCGACCAAGTTTGAAACGGCGTGTGGAGGCACTCTCATACGTTGCTACCATTTTTCGATGTAGACTGTAAATGAAACATAAATAAAGCATTATGAATTTGAAACTCGATTGGAAACACAAAAAATTGAAAGTACCTATAGAATGTTAATTGAAGCGCCAACTGAATGTAAACGTCTGGACTCACACGACATTTTTTAATAAAATTTTTTCCATAGGTATCGAAGCGGTAGACAGTAAGGTCCAAATCCTTGATGAGGCTTTACTTCAAATCAAGCAATAAGACTACTTTTTTTTTTAATTTAGTTTAAAAGTATCGTACCCATCGATTGTAAGAGATGCATTTGCCACAGCTGCCTGAGTTTCTGAAGTTAGAACCCATTCCAAACGAATTGGTTTTGCAATTTCTATTTTTAGACAATTTTCATCTGAAATTTCATTTTTTCCTTTATATTCCTCAGAATTAATTGTTCTGATGAATTCATCAATCAAATTGAGAATCCCAATCCCTTCAGCTGCTGAATGTTCATAGCAGAGACCAATGGCACCGTCGGAAGAGACGATAAACTGTTTATATGTAAATAGAAAAAAAAAAATTATAATTTTTTCCAATAACTAGTTTTTTTGAATAGGTTTATTTACAAAATCACAATCACCTGCATTGTTTTGTCAAACCAACGATTGGCTGTATTGAATTCCCCGCCACCTCCATGAAGCATTTGATGAAGCATACTTGTCTCANGTCAAACCAACGATTGGCTGTATTGAATTCCCCGCCACCTCCATGAAGCATTTGATGAAGCATACTTGTCTCATCTCGTCCATTTTTAGCAATTTTGAAACAATTTTTTCCATTATGTTTCAATTTACTGTTGAATTGTCTCGTGGAGAGTGGCTCATCCAGACAGACTATAAAGTGACATGTCTCCAATTCTTCAAGTGATTGCTTGTTTGTCTCTTCTAGAAAAGACAACAGAAAAGTTATTGAAAGAATTGGCATACTTTTGAAAAAAAAAATATGAAAAAAATTTCAAAAAAAAAATTTTTTTTGGTTTATTTCCAATATTGTCTGTGAGTACTTTGATTATGCGACATTGGTTTCGGAAAACGATATTTGTCACATATCCCTATGTGAAAAAAAAATCTACCAGTGCATAGATGGGGCCCCTCCGCAAGGGCGGAGGGGAGGGGTGGAGAGGTGCATTTTTGGTGGAGGGCGGAGGGCTGGAGGGGTGTAGGGGTGAAATCTGCCCGGAGGGATGGAGGGCTGGAGGGGTGGAGGGCTAAAGTTTATCTGGNCATGGAGGGCTCTTATGTTCAACGGAGGGCGGAAGGCTGGGGTCTTTTTATAGAGCAATAGAGCCAATTTGAACCCGGAATTCTTGTACAATCCATTTATTTTGTTTTGGTTGTGTTCCGGTATATGTTTGGTTGTCCTCCTATATATGTGTAGTTTACTAATAATTTGTTCAATCGGATGTGTAAGTAAGATTGAGAGTCAAAGCAGATATAATGTAAAGATAAGTTGAGGTCAATGACCGATCACCATTGTTGAAATATAGTGTTCCCAACAAATCAGCACAATGGTATCGCTATGGCTTCGGGTTTTTGTTTATGGGAGATTTCAAATAAAACTACTCTAATAAGTTATTACCTTCCAACAGTTTCATGCGATGTTGAGCCCAAATAGGCCTTTCCTGTGATGNACCTTCCAACAGTTTCATGCGATGTTGAGCCCAAATAGGCCTTTCCTGTGATGTAAGAATCCCCACCGATTCTTCACTATTCATTGACTCACATTCAACAATGGTCTTGAATTGGTTGAAAATTTCGGATATAGTGAGTCTCCTGTCCACAGTACGAATAGGGCAGCTGAAAAACTTTTTTTAAATTGTTTAAAAAATTTAAATTTATGTATTTTTTTTTTGACAGAGTAATTCTGGAGTTACATGTTTCCGATAGGCTACGATAATATGATCCACTAGAGATGTGGAAGTATCCCTTTGATAATCCTTTGGAAGGCTCGCAGCACGATATGTCGTCATGAGACGATAGTGTTGAGCCATACAAAGTGGTTGGCCAGGTTCCCTAGTAGCTGCTCTCTCCACTGGGATTTCATTCCTAACAAAAATTTAATAATAAAAATAACTATTTTAGCATATTTTTTACATATTTTTTTACATATTTTTTACATATCTTTTACATATTTTACTTAAGTTTCATGAATCGGAAGTGAAACTACATAATTATATAATAAAATACTCTGTACTGTTTTCATAACCAGATCCAATCAGAACTACTCTCTTACTGTGAATTTGTGAAACTTTGTTGAAGAGATGGATTTGGGATTCTGTAGATAGAGGACAGGGTATTCTACTTTTATACGAACAGGAGAACTCAACCAACTTTTATATTAGTACTTTCACATTATGTAAATAGAGGGAACCTTACATTCTATTCTCTCATCTCTCAGTATCTTCTTGTCAAATTTTCAAAAAATTAAATTGATACACTTTTTTTTTTATAATAAATTATTTAATTTTTAGACAAATCCCAAAATGTCAACGTTGAAATAAGTTTAAATACAGACATCGGTTCATAATTAACTTCGGTTATCAACATATCAATATTTCACAACATGACGAAATACGAAAAAAAAAAGGGAAACTGACAGAAAAAAAATTCTTGGTCAATGTTTAAAAATGTTTCCAGTATCCCGATGTTATTGTTATTCAAAACAGTTCGAAAATACGCGCGTTTTAATTTTACCTTTATACCACATTCCTATATTTTAAAAGTATGCTAGATTATACAGAGCATTCAATAAATAGCTCGCCAAAGAAAGCAAAAAGTTAGTAGCAATAGTGCCAGAGAATATTAGCAATAGTGACAAAAAGTAGTAGCAAAAGTAACGAAGCACCTTTTTTGGCGGAGTTTTTATTGAGCGCTCTGTTATATATTTTTTGTGTTAAGTGTCATAGTTTTAGAAAGAGCATTCAAAAGTCATGTACACCGTAATAAAATTTTAAATTTGTAAAATCAGAAAAACAAAAGTTACCAAAAAAAATAAAGGTTGTTGTTGTTNAGTAACGAAGCACCTTTTTTGGCGGAGTTTTTATTGAGCGCTCTGTTATATATTTTTTGTGTTAAGTGTCATAGTTTTAGAAAGAGCATTCAAAAGTCATGTACACCGTAATAAAATTTTAAATTTGTAAAATCAGAAAAACAAAAGTTACCAAAAAAAATAAAGGTTTTGGATGTTGTTTTGAAACATCCAACTGTCTAAAAAGTTCATTGTCTAAAAAGAATGTCAAAAAATGTTGCCTTAAAAACACTTTTTGTTCTAATAAATCATAAAAGCTTAATTTTGTTTTACTGGATATAGTAGTTTTTCAATGTACTTTCCGAAACTCTTAACACTTATTACAGAGAAAAAACATTTATTCAGGAAGCTAGTGTTCCAAAATTATAATACACTTGTTTTATCCAGCAAATCACCATGGACCATAAGTCTCTTCCCTATACATGGAAATATATAAATATAAAATAATATCTCAAAATATATAAATGGAGGGAATCAAACACTGAATTTAAAATAAAACTAAAGTTGATTTGGATACGTGAACACAGCTCAAATTCTCGATACCGATGCGTGATACGTTGAGTGCGCAAACTGCATATTGAATATATTTTAATTGGAGAAAATCAGAGAATTAATTTTTATCTCTGATTAATTGAGCGGAAGCATACTTGACACTTCACACTTCCAAGTCACTAGATGAAGCGGTCATCAAAANATATTGAATATATTTTAATTGGAGAAAATCAGAGAATTAATTTTTATCTCTGATTAATTGAGCGGAAGCATACTTAACACTTCACACTTCCAAGATGAAGCGGTCATCAAAATNAGCGGAAGCATACTTGACACTTCACACTTCCAAGTCACTAGATGAAGCGGTCATCAAAAACTTAATTTTGAAGTTGGGAATAGTTGTTCTTTTAACCAACGGTTAACTAATCGATCATAGTACAACTATAGTCATATAAATTAAAAAAATTGACAACTTACAGTCAGATTAACATTTTTGTCGATCGCTAAATGTATCAGTCATTAGAATATTTGACAGTACATTGGGAACTACTTTATTTCCTAGATTCAACTTTGCTTAATCTGAGCTTAAGTAACTAAGAATCATTTGGGCATACGTAAATATTAATTTTACATTTTTTTATTATAAAAGTGATCAACTTAAAGATATTTTCCAACCTTCGTTTAGCATCCACCCACGAACTTAAGACTAGACATTTCACAAGGGATTTAGAATATGTAACTCTCAAAGAACCTCTGGAAGCCAGGTATCAAGGCCAATCATAGAGTTTTGAGCCCATTAAAAAAATTAACCAATCAAAAGCCCATAGTAGTCCACATACTTTGGGCTACCTCATAATCGGATCTAGAGAATGGTAGTTTTTATTATATAGAAATAATCCGACTTTATCCATAAATGCTTTTGGAATTTTATAAAAGCAAATTTTTTTTACAGGCCAGGCCAAATTAGGTATAATAAACTAATTGGACGATTCGTTTCTTATGAACAAGTATCAAACCACTGTGAGTACATAGATTCACGGAGGTTGTGTCCAACGAGGGTTCAATTTTTCACCAGAATGATTCGAGCTCAGTGAGTGGGTTTACACATATTGTTGTCGTATTTTCAATTTATTCAAGGGCCCTCAATCGTGCAAACTAAAAAAAAATTGAAAAAAATCTAATTTTTTTTTAATATTGAGATGTCATATAGAGTTGTGCACTTTTTTTATGCTATTAAGTGAAAGAAGGTGCTATCGAAAAACTAAACTTTACCACCTTAAGTTTTGGAGTGCATTCATTGCATCTAAAATCATACACACTAATTGTAATTAAACCTATCCGAACCATTTCACGATTTTGATCCGGCTAAATTCTAAAAATAAAATCTAAAATCCATTTTTTGATTTCGATTAAATTTTGAAAAAAATTAAAAAAATTATTTTCTATTTCCAATAACAAAAAGACATTTTATTACTTTATACACATTCATACACATTCATATTTACTTAATTATGCCTTCCCTACTCCAATAAAACTCTGTGATAACTTGTATTTTCTACAAACATTTATGACCTGTTCCAAAAAAAAAAAATTTTTTTTTTAACACTTTGTTAACTTAGAAAAGTTTAAGAGAATTTTTTGTACCATTTTGCAATTTTTTAGTACCTTTTTTCTTCAAGTTTGGTACATTTTAGTCAATATTTTGTCAGCTTTTATGTATCTAAAATTGTGTTTTTAGAACATTTTTTATCAGTAACTATCCACACTCTGATTATTTTATTGCAACTCTAAATTATAAGATGTTGTATTTAGTTTAGTGATACTATCTGTCTTTATATGAAAGTTTTCTTCTTACAGAAAAATCCTTTATTCAATTGTACTAACTATAAGAGTAGACTTAATAAAATATGATTTGTGAAACGCGGTTATACTTCCACCTGAGGTAGAAATATTGATTGAAAAAAAAAAGTGCTCAGATGTGTTTGATTCAATTTNATTTTTTATCAGTAACTATCCACACTCTGATTATTTTATTGCAACTCTAAATTATAAGATGTTGTATTTAGTTTGGTGATATTATCTGTCTTTATATGAAAGTTTTCTTCTTACAGAAAAATCCTTTATTCAATCGTAGTAACTATAAGAGTAGACTTAATAAAATATGATTTGTGAAAAGCGGTTATACTTCCACCTGAGGTAGAAATATTGATTGAAAAAAAAAAGTGCTCAGATGTGTTTGATTCAATTTGAGTCTCGATTCCTCAGTTTTGTCTTTTGTAATCCAGTGTAAATAGACGGATGGTGTTGGTTTGATGGGTAATTTTGTTCTCCTGACTCCGACTCATATTGAATGTTGGCAAGACTCAACTAATCCATCTGCCTACGTCAAAAGTTCAAATACGACCAAACTCTATCTCTTTGGAGAGGGAAAGCTTGAACTGAAGTGATCTTAAGCCTAATTCCCAGGAGGACTTTCCCTCCGTTGAATATACAATTTCAAAAAAATCCTTCTCCTCCGTATGCACTAACTCCACAGTGCTCCCTAGGAAACAATGACAACTAACAAGGATACGAACCTATCTCAAATCTAACTAGATCAACTCCATTCGATCCCATCATCTAGACAGAAACTACAGACAAACTTAGTCTCAAAAGACAAAGACCAATCTCTTCTCTTGACTCCAAGCAACACGTCCAAATCGCTAATCCGCTTATGTCAGCTTATTTGAATAGAACCATTGGAATCTTAAGTCTTCCTCTTTTTTTACATCAAAAACACTCATCTTTCTTCCTTTTCTACCCCTTTTCTCATTCCACTTCCGTTTTTTTTTCTCTTTCTTTTTAATAAAATTAGATTGTTAACAAAGTTTTTTTTTAATTACGAGTTTCGTGTTCTTGCGTCAGAGAATTTAGTATGTACGGAATGACTATGCATGGTAAATTGATGAGGTTTGAATATTTTTGAATACAAAAATTAATTTACNATTGATGAGGTTTGAATATTTTTGAATACAAAAATTAATTTACCTTAAAATATTAGTTTATTGAAATATTTAAAGCGCTCACTCCATGCAGATACGTGAACGTATTTCTTTCACTTAACGTTAACTTATTCCCAGGGTCTCTTTATTTTCCGTATTCGACATGAGATACACTAGGCAAAATATTAATAGCTGAGGGGATGTTTTTCGAGATAATTGCTGAAGTAATCAATCTGTCATGGTGAAATTAACATCAGATGTGCATAATGAGGTGAGAAATAACCTCGAAAATATCAGACACTGTATCCAAAATATACAAAAGAAAGTGAAAATGAAAGTGGAGAAAGCGCAAAATATTAATAGTGGAGTTGCTTTAATTCACCTGAAATGTTGGATTTAGACAACGCATCGAACCAGTTTTTTTACTTCATATTTAATACATCATCCTCTAGCGGAAATAACTTAAAAAACTCGATTTGGTGAAAAGATAATGATTGAAGCAAGGAGTCTTGGATTCCTTCCCAGCATGGTTCTCCGCCGTTTTAAGCTCTTTCAGTGAATTATATTTATTAGTTAACTTACTAATTTGGTAAAATTATCGTCGTAGTGATCAGTAATTCCAAATTTTCACCACCTCGGCTATTAATATTTTCGCTTTCACTCACCAATTTTTTTATGTTTGCGTGAAAATCTCATAATCTATTCAATCAAAAAAATTGAAATTTTGATATNTCACTCACCAATTTTTTTATGTTTGCGTGAAAATCTCATAATCTATTCAATCAAAAAAATTGAAATTTTGATATCTTATTTCTTATAACATTTGCCAAAACTCATGTTAATTTCACATTGAGAGATTTGGAAATTATCACTTTGGCACTTATTCCAAAAAATATTACCTCGGTTATTAATATTTTGCGTAATGTACCTTGAATGGAAGGAGTCTAACGTATTGTGATAAGGATACGTGATACTCTCGGAGGATACCTGTGACTGCATTAACTTTCTCTAACCACCAGTTACGACTGACCAACCATGATACAACTAGTCATTTTAGATTTAAAAATTTTCAACCCCCTCTGCCCCATTTTTTCTCAAATGTGTAGCAAACACTGGAATGTAATTGGGGAAAGGGGTTTATTCATTTTTATTTTGAGAGTACTCCGTCACCTGTCGAGTTTATCCTTGAAGTCTAACATAAAAGAAGTTAGTCTTGCTGCAAACTGAAGTTGATGGTCNCGTCACCTGTCGAGTTTATCCTTGAAGTCTAACATAAAAGAAGTTAGTCTTGCTGCAAACTGAAGTTGATGGTCCAAAGTTTGAAAGGATTGTGATGGCCAAACTCCTCCAGGATTGGAATTGATGGGCAGACATAACGGATTGTTCATGTACATGTCATTCATCCACCACTCGTATATCTACAGGGGGATGAAAAGACTCGGTAAACTTTTCGGATTCAATTAATCAGTCTAATTATTTGAGGAGGGAACTTCAGTTCTAATGTTCTCTTGGGTTGGAAAGTGTTTGATGAGAAGATACCTTGTCTCCTTTTCATTAAATATAAATAGACCATCTCTCTCACCCAATTCTTTTGCTTCAGTCTCCGCTCTTCCAGCTGGTGTTGGATTTGAGGACCTTCGTTATCCAGAAGTTCGGCAGCAAATATCGCTGCACTTTCATATTGTACTGGTGTTAGGATTGGTTGGATTGCTTCGAGGTAGCGCTGAATTGTTTTCTCTAATTCTGGAACAGGCAACCTTGGTAAATCCGGTTGCTACAAGAAAAAAATATCAATAGATGTAGCCAAAACACAGTAATATAATCATATTTATTCGACAGAAAAAAAAATTTCTGTAATAAGTAAGTTACTAGGCAATAGTGTAAGCAGAGAGATAAAAGCAATAAATATTTTCAAAATGATTATTAAGATGACAAATTATTTGCTAAAGCATGGATCAATATACAGTAGGTAACAAAAGCTAAAGACATGGGGAATATAAGTTTTAGTTCGTACTCTTTGCTGAAAAAAACAAATGCCTTATAAATTTAAAACACTAAAGACTCTTGAAATAATTTGGTTTTCTGGTAAGTCTTAATGGTTTCGTAAAGAGCATTGAAAAGTAGTCTATACTCTAAAAAAAACTCAATATATGATCTATATGATCTCTGGAAGTAAAGTTATGATTTTTCTTCTTCTGGGAATTGAGATTTTGGGATGTTTCTTTTGAAACATCTTCCTCAAGTAGTCAAAGGTCATAGTTTCATAAGAACAATTACAATTAAAAATTTTTCAAATATTATATTCCATTTTTCAATGCTTTTTCGTGAATTATTATACATATTGTTACACATAAAGAAAAAATAAATTAGTTTACAAGAAAATTTTTTCCAAATTTGTTTTTGGAATCAGGTACCTACTTTTTACCGCAAATGACATAAGGATAGAAGTTTATTCACCTTGTCTTAAGATATTGAATCAGACTGTATAGAACTGATTCCAAACTAAACATATCCCTTTTTCTTTACTTTCTACACAAAACTATCGCTGAGGACTTAACAAATCACGTCAAATTTCAAAATTTTGAAAAGTGTCACCGTGTGACTAAGTTTTCACTCAACCGTAGAAGCTAAAGTTAGTCTCTCAGTTTGCTCACTCTAGCTCCTCAATATTTTAAACTTTACGCTCTGTTTTCTAAGTACCCCGTACCAGTTTTGGAGAAAGCAACTGAAAAAGGGGCAAGTTTCATGTTGAACTTTGTCTACCACATAGAACAAATATTGAAACTCTATATAGCCTCTGGAGTCTGGACTATATAAACTTCATAAGTAGAAAGAAAAATAATTGTTCAGGTTGATTCTCCTACACGGTATCTATATCCAATATTATATTAATAATAATTTTATCAAGTATTTTCCTTTCCCTAGCATCAATTACAAAGTGAAAGGTGTTAGACAAAGTCTGAAGGGTAGTTATTTTTAGACTAACTGGGTCATTATAATCTCTAGCATCAAATCCTCAAATCGGATTTTATACTGTCGAAACTATAGTACAGTATGTTCCAACTTGATTTATTCAAACTTTTTCCAAATTTATGATCTTAGAGCTAGATGTAACGTTTCATAAACGTTCAAAATGAAAAAGTAAGTAGTAAGGAGAATACTACTTAGCATTCCCTACTACAATTATGATCACTCTATATAAAATTTATTAATTTCTCTATCAGTAGTCTAGCTAATCACCCCTTAATCATATATAAGGATCTTTCCACTCAAACTTATGCTTACCGAACGCTTACCAAACATTGTTTAGAAGAAAGTAGAGAAAAGCAAGAAGAAAAAATATTGAACACCTTGTATTTTTACCAAAAAAAGAGGAAAGTAAAGGGTAATAGGTTAAAAGGAAATGAAAGAAAACAAAAGGAAAGTGTAGTCGAGTTCTCATCGAGTAACTGGATATGTTTCCATTCTCCACTGGCACGGTGGAGTTGCGGAGAACATAATGGGCTTTGGATTTCTAAAACTAAAACTCGATAATGGAAACTTTTTTTGTTTTAGGTAGACTGTGAGTCTCTCTTCCTTAAGGTCTTTATGGCATGGAGTGATTTTCGTAGAGAAAGTAAGGGTAGGAGACTCTAATTGCCATCTAGTCTGTGGTTCATCACAACCTACTCACTCTCCCTCACTCATCCTAATGATACCAAGGATCCTGGACTCAGGTAATTGGAAAGTAAACCTACAAATATTGGTCCAATTACACAATTTACTACAGACCAGATACATTTACCAATCAACAAATTTCATCCAACCACTCTTTCTTACTCTCTCTCTTTATGTAAACAAACTTTTACATGACTCAGTTACAAAATCCCAGCTTATGTACAAGGATTTACCAATTTCTAACTATTTATTTTAGACTAAGTCTATACGATTTCATGTCATGCCCCTGAAATATTACATTTCTATTCAACTTTTCCGCTCATTACATTTATCCCAAGTGTTTCTACAGAAACGACAATTGAAAATTTGTGCTGTCAAAGTAAGAAACAAGTCATCTAGCTACATGCTTTCTTGTCATCATGTTGTATCTACCTTTTGTCAGATTAGATCTAGTTATTATTAATTATGTAATTGCTTAATTGATGCATGGGTGAAAAATTGTTACTTGGTTTTTTCCGTTGTTAAATATAAAACTAAAATAATTATTGTGTAATTGTAAAAATCTAATCAATTTTATGCTACAGTTACATCATGCAACTTCTTGCGCAAGATTTGATGAAATTTTCGGGTAAAGGGTGAGTTTTTTTATTTGTGAAAAATTTCATGATTCTTGAGAAAAATCGCAATTTTTATCATCTTGTAATTAAGACAGTTTTATAAGAACATGTATGCATTTTGAATTATCATGTAATCGTATGTACTAACTGAAACGGGTGCGCAATACTTAGAAAGTAAAATTTTAAGAGAAAATGCGGTTCCCATAACATTACACTCACTCACTCATGTTCACCAAAAAAAAATTCATCAAATCTTGCACAAGAAGTTGCATGATGTAATCATGACATGATGGACTACACGAAACAAAGGTTGGGTTTAGAGTTTCTTCTTCGTCGTTTCATTAAGTGTACTATTTGTAAATTTACTTATTGGCAACAATTATTATTTTTTAGAGTAAAACATATTGCTTGGGGGTATATTGATATTTTATTTTGCAGAAAGACGCTTGAAATGATTTTTAGTTAAGATAAGAGCTATTTAAGGCTAATTTCTCTATCGAAGGGAAATATTCTTGGGACAAGTGACGGACAATGAGACTCTGCACATTTATTCCTAGTTTACGTAACTATTACAGCAGTAAGGTCAATGTCACCTAAGACATTTGATTTTATAATTTTTGTTTCTTAATTTAGAAATTAAATATTAAATCCTTGGATACTTTTGATGTTATATGTAATTTGCAGCATACAAAATAAGTGAAACTTTCATCAAAACCCTCATTTTCTATAGTAAAATCAAAATATTAAAGTTATTCTGTTGATTGTCCATGCAGACTAACATTGTAGTAGTAGTAGGGTATTGTAACGTAACCATTGCCGTATGTTTGTCTGTCTTTTTGGAACCAATCCGAAACTTGTGCCGGTGGTTTATAGACCACGTTGGGTATGGTTTTATGTATTCAGGACATAATATGGTATTGTGGTACCTGCTATTTATAATTAGTTTTGAAACTTTTTGCATATGATTTATATACAGAGAGTTATTTAAATAACACATATTACTTTTTCCATTTAAACTTCAAAAAATGTCAACGAGGCTGGAAAGTTTAGAAGTATGCGCCACGGAAGATTGCGAGTCTCAATTAATTTTTCATCTAATCAAAACTAATTTTTTATTCTTCTCATAAACCCCCCGGAAAAGTAATCTAGCGGAGCAAAATCAGGTTTTTATTAAATTAAAAACCCATACTTGTTATGTTTAGTCTAAAAGTTTACCTGGACATGTTCATCAATTTCTGCTAATTCTGCTGTTATTTGAATCCGTAAACCAGTGAATAAATTTAAAGTTAATAGCTTTTTGAGAGTAAGAGTGACCATTAGATTTGTATGGCGCGCAATTTCAGTGTGTAAAACGTAGTTATGCAATTGAGTGATTAAGAACAGCATAGCACAATGAAACCTACTTATTTAAACAACACTCTGTATTACAGCATATAGAATTCGACTTCAAAAGTTGATGCGCTTCATACATCAATTACTTATAAATTACTCCATAATTTTCAATTACATGTTGGTTTACAAATTTTTTCTGTTGATAATACAAATTTTGAAAGTTTTTACACCTAAGTAAACTTAAGGTTATAGCCACAAATATCCAAGGATACACAAATAACTAAAAATATATCCACGAATAACCATAAAATACTACTACGAAAACTATAACATGTTTTTATCTCAGTTTGTACCTTAACATCATAAAAACAAAACTATAATACCTATGGTATCAAAGTATATATGGTCTAGTCTAGTCTGCCTGAATCTTCCGTTGCCTCTAGTTTACTACATCAGTTGGAATTCATTGATTATTTAAACACAACCTAGGAATTGAGAGTGCAGTTTTTGATGTCTGGTTCTATTTTTGTAACTTTTAAACTAAAGATGGGCTCTGAGACTCTAGAGAGAGTCTTACATAATAAATAAATTGATATTGGATAAAAGGAAGCTCTTTGATCAGAATAAGTGCATAAATCTAAATTTGGTGAGTAGTACGTGGATTCGGAATAGAAGCTGGACATGTTTTCTTTCCACCTAGTGTACATGTACTATGTAGTAGTAGTTATAATTTCTACAGTAGCTATAGTAACCATAGTTAGATAAAACCTACTACACGAGGAATATACTCTAGATATAAAAGATTTCATGAAATTTTGATGTAAAGTTGGATGACGGAGTGGTAGATAAGCAGAGAAAGGTACTGTTGGAAATGTTCTACTTTTCCGTTCGAATCCTACCTAAACTTTCTATTTTTTTTTCTGACTTGACTCACTGGAGTCGTGTTTGGTTGGTGGTACTGTCTGAAACTACTGAACTCCCTTTAGAAACATCACTCAATTATTTATTCCCCTCCCAAATTGGAATTTTCTCCTGGAGTTTATCGATTCCGTTCCGTTTTTCTCATGATTTCAGGTCAGAAAGAAAAAAATTTTCTACTTTTTCTATATATATTACTTTCTCCCTCTTATACAAAAAGTTCATCCTCTCTCTCGTTTGATTATATACAATGTTTGTTTTTCGTCATCATCGTCGTCGTCAAAAAAAATTGTCACATCCAGTCCTTCCTGTTTCTTCATCTCTTGATCATCATTTACTACCTTCCGTTTTCTACNCGTCAAAAAAAATTGTCACATCCAGTCCTTCCTGTTTCTTCATCTCTTGATCATCATTTACTACCTTCCGTTTTCTACTACTTTGATAGAAAAATAGCGTGTTGGAGGAACAAAAAAAAATGCAATCAAAAGAGTAGAAAGGAAGGAGAAAGTCATCATTTCATCTTGTTCCTGGAGACGAGAAGAANACTACTTTGATAGAAAAATAGCGTGTTGGAGGAACAAAAAAAAATGCAATCAAAAGAGTAGAAAGGAAGGAGAAAGTCATCATTTCATCTTGTTCCTGGAGACGAGAAGAAAAGCTAAGCCGGAAGGCTCAACTTTTTTTTTTCGCTTTATTTTATGTTTTCAGATTCTTTTTTCTCTTCTTTCTTTATCCTTCCCTCAAATCCAAAAACTTTCTTATATTTGAGAAATTATTCTCTTCAGGAGAAAGTTGTTACCTTCTATGCTAATCACAAGAGCTGAGGGAAGGAATTCTAACAACTTTTTCTACCTAAGCCTATAAAAGTTGGGAATAAAAGTCTTATTTCTTTACTCATCAGTATTTACCAGAGTTCGAAGAAAATATCAAATCGATATATATCACGATATTTATCAAGATATATATCATGATATTTATTTTGGAAAATATCNAAGAAAATATCAAATCGATATATATCACGATATTTATCAAGATATATATCATGATATTTATTTTGGAAAATATCATGATATTTTTGATATTTTCATTAAACAACAGTTTTTGAATTAGAGACCACCCATGAACCCNGGAATTCTAACAACTTTTTCTACCTAAGCCTATAAAAGTTGGGAATAAAAGTCTTATTTCTTTACTCATCAGTATTTACCAGAGTTCGAAGAAAATATCAAATCGATATATATCACGATATTTATCAAGATATATATCATGATATTTATTTTGGAAAATATCATGATATTTTTGATATTTTCATTAAACAACAGTTTTTGAATTAGAGACCACCCATGAACCCTTAGGCGTAAGTGTAAAGCATGCACGACGTAAAACTGCAGATAATAAGTTCACATACTTACTTTCTTTAAGTTGCTGTGATATTTTCCTTTATTTTATTTCCAAGCAGCATCAATTTAGTTTGTAGTTAGTTCCTAATCAAGCGATTAAAAATGCCTTGATTTGGGTTTGAACTGACCTTAACGTGTGAACTGTGTTTAAAATATTAAATGCGTAAAAATAACAAAAATATCAAAAATATCAAAAATATCAAAAATATCTGATATATATCAAAATATCCGATATTTTTGATATTTTTGAAAATATCATGATATTTTCGAACTCTGGTATTTACTCATTAGTTTTTTACAATTGAACAAAAGTAAAAGTTAGGATTATTGAACTGAACATACTATTTTCTAAATAATATCATGGAGAAAGAAAAATTTTGGACATTACTTGACTTTTTGTTAGTTAAAAAACCTAACATTTGCTCTTTCAATTTATGTTTTTCTCCCCTTTTGTTTTTCTTTTTACTTGACTAAACAAAAGATAGGATGTGAGGGTCTTTGGAAAGAGAAAGTAAACAAAAAAAAGTAAAGTCAGGAGACAGAAGAGTAGGTAGTTGTAGTGGTGAGGAAGAGGAGAGGAAGCGATGTAACATTATTAGGGTTGTTTGATGAGAGTAAGAAAGTATGATGAGATGGGTGATGATGTGATGGGAGATGATATGATAGAAGGGCAAAAGTGGAGAAAAGTTAGGCTAGTTGGGTGATGGGAAAAGTGGCAGGTGGTCTGCCATTTATGCCCTTCCGTATCCATCTTTGTCAACTAGACTCCTTCACTCACTTTTTTTTTCATTATTTCCTACTTTACCTCACTTTTCAAAATATTTGAGATACGTTCCTACCACAAAATGACAAACCGAGAACTTGATACCAGTTCTAGTACTCTCTACTCATTCTTTTTTTCCGCTACGACAAAGTAAATTTATGTGAAAAAGAAATTCTTCATGTGGAACTTTAGTTTGGGTGTGGCTGAATGAGTTACTTTGATCCCGGATACTCCTCAGGTCCTCTGGTCGATAATTTACACTCCCTATACTTTCTCCGCTTTTATTTATATTCTTCCGGAAGAGAATTGTAAAGGTTATTTAGGTAATTGTTTAACAGGATGGAATTGTCCGATCAATTTTATATTATCAGAATATTCCACTGTCGGTCTACACAGAGATACTAGTGGTTACTTGAGGGTAGTTGTCATTGAGGAGAATTTTGTAGAGAAATTTAAGGGTGGTAGGTGTAAGAACCGCGAACTTTGACCACTATATCGGACTTATTAAGGACAACAACAAATATAGCTAGATTATAAAAACAGGTAATTCGACAAAGGGTTTGTGGAAGATAGGCAAATCAGTTAACATAGATAAGAAAGGCAAATTTAAAACATTTTATCTGTTAGCTAGGTACTAGATAGTGGAATAATGTGGTAGGAAATAAATATTAAGGAAAAATTTGTTTTCGGTTGCAGCAAAGAAACAATGACAAAATGGTAGCAAATAGTTGGCAAAAAACAAGCAATTTGGGAAAAAGGTAAAAAATTGAAAGTATGGGAGTAATATCTTNGGTAGCAAATAGTTGGCAAAAAACAAGCAATTTGGGAAAAAGGTAAAAAATTGAAAGTATGGGAGTAATATCTTAATTTATACCTGATCTAAATATAGATTTGAATATAAAGTATTTGAGTATAAGACTCTATCTCGTCTACGGTACTCATAACTGCTAAGCAATAACGTCTTTACCGAACAATGAATAATCAGTAAGAACGGAAAAGCCTGTGCTAATGGAACTCATAAGTGAATTTACGGAGTAGGATTAAGAATGAAGACAGGAATGTTCACAATGCCTGTGAAGCTCAAATGATGTGAGAGCAATTAAAAGGAATGAGAACTGACTTCCAATTCAGAGTTGTTGCAAATACTGATTCTTTAAGGAGTCACACCTAAAACTGTTCCTGAAGCAGTGTTGCAGGTTTTAAATTTCATAAACCTNGGTAGCAAATAGTTGGCAAAAAACAAGCAATTTGGGAAAAAGGTAAAAAATTGAAAGTATGGGAGTAATATCTTTATTTATACCTGATCTAAATATAGATTTGAATATAAAGTATTTGAGTATAAAACTCTATCTCGTCTACGGTACTCATAACTGCTAAGCAATAACGTCTTTACCGAACAATGAATAATCAGTAAGAACGGAGAAGCCTGTGCTAATGGAACTCATAAGTGAATTTACGGAGTAGGATTAATAATGAAGACAGGAATGTTCACAATGCCTGTGAAGTTCAAATGATGTGAGAGCAATTAAAAGGAATGAGAACTGACTTCCAATTCAGAGTTGTTGCAAGTACTGATTCTTTAAGGAGTCACACCTAAAACTGTTCCTGAAGCAGTGTTGCAGGTTTTAAATTTCATAAACCTNGTACTGATTCTTTAAGGAGTCACACCTAAAACTGTTCCTGAAGCAGTGTTGCAGGTTTTAAATTTCATAAACCTGAACCTGTTATCTTAGGTACAGGTCCAACAGGAACCTGCACCTGAATTATTTCATTCAGGTGAGGTAAACCATGTTTACCTGAACCTTTACATGAATCTGAAACCTGCTTTGCAACCTGAACCTGTTTGAAATTTATTGTTTTATTCTATTTCCCAAGTAAGTAATGGAGTTTAGGTCTCATTAAGCTGAAACCTGCATCTGAACCTGATACTTACAGCACATAAAACATGTTTTGCAACTTGATCCCTTCGGCTACTTTGCTCTTAATCTCAAAGTGGAGGGTCAGACCCACAACAAAGCTATCCAGCTTCTTATGAGTAGCATAGTTTGTAAATAAAATATGACTAAAATGCTGAAGGTAACTATGGGCATAGAGTACTATGTAACTAATCTACAACCAGCAATAAGATATAGCTCTCTACCCATTTCTTCTGAAATATGTGTTTAGTAGGTACATGGGAATTGGCGAGCATGAAAAGTAGAAAGTTCAATCCTATTTTTGGTTGTAGAATATCATCCCCATTAGAAATATATAGGATAATGTTGGAGAGACAGACGGACAAAGGGATGCTATAAACTTTATCTGTTCCGCTGTTCGTGTTTAATAATGAGCCTTCTGCTCTCGTCATAGACAATCTAACAATGTAGCATTAATGTAATCCCATTTTTGCCATTATTAGGGGTTTACAACCGATCTATTCCGGCTCTTAATGTGCAAAAAGCATTAGTGTTGGTGGTAGGGATAGAACGAATTCATTTCCCCTTTTTCTCTCCATACATCTTTTCTATTTCCTTTCTCTTATTTTCTATCTTTCTCTTTACAAAAACCAAACCCATCCTACCTAACTTTTACTTATAATTTTTATTTTTACTACTTAAAAATCATTCTTCTAAGAAGTAAATAATGAAAGTAGTTTTACATATCTTTTATAACTACCTTACTCTAAATATCTTATAAAAACCATCATTGGTTCAACCAACGTCAAATACTATCTACTCTCCCACTGTGTTCACAGTAAACATGTGTGTTTTCCAAAGGTTTTTGAATAAATTTGATATGCATGACTCATGTCACCGCTCTAAAAGTTTGTAGAATTTCTACAAACTTTATTAAGAGGAAATGGAAAAGATGATGAATAAATGATTATTTTATAATAGTGAGGGTTCCTGATATAAACTTATTAAGTGGATAGAAAAGTCCCACTTGACATGAGGGCCACTTGGCTCTCATAATATTTTCAGAGGGAGTAAAAAACTATAGAAAACTACCGTATTTTCTATAAAAATGTATCCCTCTTGATACATAATAATAAAATTTAAATGAATTTCTATCAAAAGTAGGTAGAATGGGTTTAGTATTGACGTAAATCCAGTTGTTGGTAGGTTGTAGTAGAGAGACTAAGGGTTAGGAAGGGCTAGAGGATGAAAAGACTTCAAGTGTGTCACTCCACTTGTGAAACAAAGCAAGGGGTTTTCCTGGTATCTTCTTAACAATTCCCTTTGTCATCTCAGCCAACGGAAACCAGGGAACAAAAGATTAAGGACAATTCGGAGAGTTTTGAATTTCACTGGGATCTAACCCTGCAGTAGAAACTACAACTTTTACCAAGTACGACAGTTCAAATCCTTAGGTATAAATTACCTTAATCCACCAATGGAAGTAGAATCCTTACCTTATCTTCCACTTGGTACACTTGACCAAGACCAGAGGTAACCAAGGACGATGCCCGGGTAAGAATCCGTCCTGGGAACTTTGCAACATTTCCACGCCAACCTTAAATAAGAAAAATATAACATTCAAATTTATTAAAATCATTCAACAATAACTACTCTACTGTGACTCTGGGTGGTATGCTAAATGGTTCCTTTCCTTTCGCGAAAGCACTAGCTAATCCTTTCATTTTCAATTTCGTATGCTTAAATAAAAGAAAGGAANGTTCCTTTCCTTTCGCGAAAGCACTAGCTAATCCTTTCATTTTCAATTTCGTATGCTTAAATAAAAGAAAGGAAGATTCCTTTTCCGCGAAAGGACGCGTGGGAAAGGAAAGTACCTCTCTTTCTTTTGGTATAATTATCGCGAAAGAGGTCGTCGACCTTTCCTTTCCCGGCACCATTTCCTTTCAAAATGAAAGGGAGCTCAAGACACATTTATTAGAATTTAAAATCAAGTCTTTTGAAAATGACACTGTCACGGCTGGAACGATTGGAACAGCGTTTAGAACGCCGACGAAGATTGAGGCTGCTGCCTGTGAGGCGGTTGAGAGATAGGGATAACCCATTGGAGTTTTATAATTCAGTTCAATTCAAGGCTAGATACCATTTGTGTAAAGAAAGTGCCGTGTTTTTGATAAATTTAATTAAAGACCGTCTTTGTGCTCTAACAAAGAAGGGTGCTCAGATACCTCCCAACATTCAAGTCGCAATTGCTTTACGATTCTTTGCCGCTGGTAGCTTCCAAATTGTAATGGGAGACCTGCACAACACTGCACAGCCAAGTGTTTCACGAATTGTAAAACGAGTCGCCAGAAGCATAGCAGCACTTAGAAATTGGTAAATCAAATTCCCAACACATGATGAAGTTAATCTAGTCCGCGCAAAATTCTATGCAATAGGAAACTTTCCAGGTAACTAGCGGACATATCCTTAGTCTGCAAAGCTATATCCAAACCTCTTTACCCTCATTTCATCAATTTTCCCCAAAATAGGCAAAATGTACCCAATATCTAAATAAGATCACCGAAGTGACGGTCTTACCTGTGACTATATGTAATCTTTATTTAAAATCTTGTCTTGAAAAAAATTTGTGAAAATTTTGAGCATGACATTCAAAATATATCATGGATAATGCTAATCATGATTCCATTAGTTCATTCACAGGTAGAGGATCTCCAGCTAACCAAACCTTATTTTTTCGATTGGTTTTAAAAATTTGACAAAAGTTTATGTTTTTGAGCAGGTCAAACTAAACATTTTTATCATTACATCAAATTTATTCTATGTTCAGTTAAGCCGTTATAGGTCCTTAGACTTGTTATTAGTAGTAAGCACCGTTTCGTCCGATTGACCTGAAATTTTGTATGTACATTTTTTGTGAAATTCTGAGCAATATTTAAATACGATGATTCTAAATTCCATAAGTAGTTTAGCCACTAGAGGGCGATAAACTATGAAGCGGTAACATTCTTCTGCAATAATTTTTGTCACCACCTGGCTATTCTGTTGCTAAATTCACTTGCCATGGCTGAAATTGAATAAAATTTGGACACAAAATCGGTAATTTCAATAGAGATCCTGACACCAAATTCCAAGATTATTTGTTGTGAGACTTTGGAGTTATGGGCGCGAATATGAAATACGGGTGGGAGAAAGGTACATTAATTTTTGTCACCAGTTGGAGAAAATAAAATTTTTTGCTGTATTACTCGAAACACTAGATACAATTTATTGGTAAAAGACTTATTATGTCTAGTTCAATACTTAATTGATCCTTCGTTAGCACAAATTACTTTGTAAACTCGCTTTGTCATTGGCATATGGCAATGTTTTACAAAGATTTTCAGGATCTTTCTCCCAGGCATCTTTAACTGCATTTTTTAATTTATCCAGTGAGTCATGCTGTTTCTCGTCGACATAGATTTGACGTGCCAATCATCCCCAAAGATTTACTACAGGATTGAAGTCTGGAGAGTATGGTAACCATATCATTACAGGAATATTATGATGCCGGAGAAAGTTATATGTGGCAGTCTCAGTAAGACATCGGGCTTCACCTTGTGTATTGATGCCAGTATACAGAAATGTGATCTGTCAACCAGACGACTGATTTGACGTGATGATTGTCCAGTTTGATTGAGAGCCATAATCTGAACCTTTTTAAAAGCAGACAGCCGGCTCTCTTTGCCAACGTCGTCTAATTAATCAACGATTTGCTTGCAAGTTGTCGTAGTTTTATAACAACTAAGTTCAATTTGAATATTTTGTCGACTTACTGTTGGAACAAGCATGAACAAGGATGAAAATATGGTGCGACTGTCACAATTACCAATTTTCTCCATCTGGTGACAAATATTATTGTACCTTTCTCCCGCCTATAACTCCGCCGTCTTCAAACAAATCATCTTTCAATTTGGCGTCAGTGTTTCTATTGCAATGAACTATTTTGTGTCCAAATTTTATTCAATTTGAGACATGAGAAGTAGATTTTCCAACAGAATGGTCAAGTGCTGATAAAAATTATTGCAGAAATGTATATTATACTTGCTCTTGTGGCTAAAGTACAGGTAGAAATAAGAAATATAGTATTTAAACATTACTCAAAGTTGTAGTGAGCATATGTATCTAAAGTTTCTGATCAATCGGACGAAATATTGGCTACTGCAAAGGCTAACTTGTGCAATCTCTAAAGGTAAAACTATTGTAGAACCAAAAATGGAAAAACCCTGAGTACTTTCACCAACACAATTCCATCGAATATTTCAATACCAAGAAATAAAATTTTTTGGCGGGAATTGAGTTGGTGAGAGTACNTAAACATTACTCAAAGTTGTAGTGAGCATATGTATATAAAGTTTCTGATCAATCGGACGATTGATCAGGGTTTGCACTTTTACCAACTAAATTCTCGCCAAAAAGTATTGCTTCTTGGTGTTGAAATCTTCGATAAAATTATGTTGGTGAACGTACTCAGGATTTTTTCCATTTTTGATTCTAAATTACATATTAGACGGTACAGTACAGTATGTTCCACATTAAAGTTTACTGTGCTTTCTTTGACTTCACTTAAAAATGACTAAGAGAACTCAATGAGCGCATAAAAATGGCTAGAGGGTTGTTAGCCAACATTCAACAAAATCGACAGCAATTAAGAGTTTAGGAGCGGGTGATGACAATCATTAGTTACTTGTTTTAAATTGATTTGAAATCACAATTATTTTGGTGTGGTAAGTTCACTTTTGGATATCCCTTGTGTTGTTCATTAGTTCCCTTAGACATTTTTGTGGAAAGTTGAAGAAACAGTAAACTTTAATGTGGAACTTACTGTAGATTTACACATGTTGTCGGTATAATGATAAAAGTTGGTCAGTTTGACGTCCTGAATAAGATGTATTTGTATTTGATTTTTTTTTAAACGAAATCGCAGAATAGGTTAGCTGAAGTCCCTTGGACCATCGACTCACTTTTTTAAGTTTTGTTGAAAGTGATTATAATAAAAAAGAAAGTATGTTTTCTTAATGGAAACTCCTTGACATGCCTAACATTGATATTTTTAAAATGAGCTTATAGAAATTCTAATGGACATGAGTCTCTGCAGTTCTGTCCGAAGCGTTTCCTGTACTTTGAGCCATCAAGTCAAAGCAATTGAGAGAGATAAGGGAAAGGAAGGAAATCTAACGAGGTCTATTGAGTCTACGTGGACAGAATAGAAGATTCAGACTCCTTTCTACTATTTTAGCTTAAAGAGAGACAAGGAGTTCTTTCCGTCATGTTATGCTCCCATGTCGTGTCGTTGGTGCATTTAGAACTTTCTCTTTTCAAAAGACTTTCCTTTTATTTGGATCTTTTTATTCCGAGACAAACTAACTTTCATCATCAAGGGATTTGGACTTGGAAGCTCAGCTAAAGAAATGGAACGGTGGAAGACGTCAAGCTCTGGGATTTATTATACTCAACGCTCTCAGCACCACCACTTTCACTTTCTATACAGATTTTTATACCTACAACTCACCTGCGTCAATATCAATCAAACTTTTTTTTTATACGTCATACAACTCCTAACTTAAATTTTTCATATTCAGACAACTCATTCCTTTTCTAAATTTATATTACTACCAAATAATCAAAAAAATTAGAAAAATGGATGAAATAATTGCTCGAAATGAGTTCAAGATTAGTCAGACAATAGTACAAATATCCTTAAAATAGCAAAAAAAAAAAAAAGTCCAATGGAGCTAACCGTTATGACTAGTTTATCTAGTCATATAGCATTAACTATTTTCGAATAGTTATTATCAGTTCAAATAAAATGAAAATAGTCTCAAAACAGTATGAAAAAATTTAACGGAAAGCCGACTGTTAACCTTTACAGTTGAGTAATTAATATCTGATCTTTGATAATGTTAGATTACTAAAAATAACCAAAAATTGTATCTTTGAAAATAAGTAAGAATAAACAAACTAATATATTCTGATTGTTTTTTAAATTAAACGTTTAGATTTGTCAAAGTGCTTCATGCTTATGTAATGTTATTGTTCTGTTGTATCATTTTATAACTTTTATTGAAATAATGCTAAGATTTTTTGACAATATTTTTTATGAATATAATAATAAAATGTTAGTATTTACACTCCACTTTGAGAAGTAAGAATTCTACTAAAATTAACAGATATGGTACCTTAATTTCCTAATTTATGAGTTAATGTAAATTTGTTTAATTACAGTAATTTTTGGATCCCAATGTCAAGCACTAAATAACCATTCCTTATGAATCACAAACCGGAACACCTAACACTAGTAAACTGAATCTTAATTTATTCACAATCTCTCACTCTTATACAAATTTGTCTCTAAATTATTACCTAAAAGCGTAAGAATTACTTCCTACGTCCTTTAGATTCTAATTTTCTAATTACATCTGTAGTTCAAGTTGACAAATTCGTTACTGAAGGTTAAAAATGTGTTTTAATTTTTAATTAACTAAAAAAAAGTGGTGATAAATTATAATTCAACTTTGACTCATTTTGTCATTTTAACAGATTTTTTTTTTGCATACTTTCTGGAAGTAGAAATTTTAAATTGATATATATTTACATACACAATGCGTGCGTTATATAAGTTATTTTTATAGTGTAAACATTTATTTTTAGTACCAACTAGAAAATCATTTTCATTTTCATGTTTTTTAAGAAGTAAACCGAAAAATATTGGTTTTCAATAATGTTTTAAAAGATGTTTATAATATTCACTATTACATAATATTGGTTTTGCACTAAATTCGAGAGATTGCACCAATGCTATATTTTACTACTCTAATGACTTAACTATTAACTAATAAAGTTGTTGAATTGATTTCAAATTTATAATTTATAAGAAAATGCAAACCACAACACCTTGTTGAAGTATGCTTAAATGTAGTGCCTATGATAGCACCAATTATAGATATAATAGCACAGCATTGTATTCTCACTTAATTTTTTAACATGACATGAAAACGAAAAAAAAAAGTTTTTGAAATTATGAATCTGACATGTATGACTCCCGCCTTATTCATGCTCTATCAACTTGCATAAAAATAGTAATAACTACTTACTATAATTTAAAATTAATTTTGTATATACTCAAGTCTTGAATCCAAAATTTACAATTCAGTGAATGACTTTATGTATAATTAGCTATAGAAAATTATATAGAAAAAAAAAATTATTATTTTTTTTTACAATTAGCAAAAAAATATTTGTCATATTATTATTAGTCATGCGTTCTCTATTTTTATGTAAACTATTTAGCGTTGACAACTCTTAAGTGTGTACAAAAATACACATTTAAGAATGTCATGCAAGGGTTAACCATTGTATTTTTCAATTCCCCTTTCTTAAATCTCAATTCCCTCAGTTCAAATATGAAAAATGTGGAGAAATGATGAACCAAATAATATTGACCACCGTGTACTCTACGGAATTTCAATTAGAAATATAAAACAAAAATTTTATCAAACATATCTTATGAAATGTACTCATTAGACAATATTTGTATTTTGTAATTTAGGACAGTTGAGTTTACAATTGTAAGATAACCATCGAGGTTATTGGTACCATTGAGTGTGGTTGGAAGGTTAGCATGCGTCCCAATTTGTGGAAACTGTTGACATGCATCTCTCACAAGACTATTCTCACTTTTTGTTTCTTAAAAAATAAAATAAAATTTCTTTCTTCATTCTTTCTACCCTGTCATTTCCTTTGAATTTCTGGGTGTGTTTCCACATAAAATTATATCATTGTGCTAATGTCAATTGGTACTATTTACTTATTATTTCTATAATAATTCCTCATAATGATAGCCATCATGATGATGTGGTTTCTGCTTTTGCTTTATTTAAATATTACCATACTATACTTATGCATATATGAGATTATTTTCTTAGGCCAAGGCAACAAGAATGAATGACCTAAGAATTGCACATGCGCATTGTTCGAGATGTTTGGTACTATAGTAAGTAAGCAAGAGTGTCATTGTAGTATATAAACCTCTCCTTAAGATCTCTGTCAGTATTCAGTTACAAGTGTTCATTTCATCCGAAGTCTACTGCGACTGCGTCAATAACATCTCTCAGCAATTACATTAAAATGGTCAAGTTCCTTGTGAGTTAATTTTTATAAAAATTATATTTCCTCTTAGGTGTTGAATGTTATACGATATTCTATGAATGTAATTTTATTTCCAGGTCATTGTTGCCGTTTTTGCCATTGTTGGAATGACCTTTAGTGCTGATCCTGTTCCAGATCAAATAGAAAAAAAAGATGGTGACCTTCAAACGGCTAGTTCATTTTATGGAGGCTATGGAGGCTATGGAGGCTATGGTGGAGGTTATGGCTATCCTGGATTCGGCTATAATTACGGCTATCCATATGGAGGTGGTTTTGGTTATGGTTATGGCTATCCAGGGTATTATGGATACCGATCTTTCGGCTATGGACATGGCTTTCCATTCTATGGTGGATACTACGGCTGAACTATCAACAAACTCAACAAAATGATCTATTTCTACTTGTACTTGATTGAATTACCTGAACAATTGTGATAGGAAGAAATTATTGGCAATTCCACAAAATGAAAATCATATAAATTATACTAAAGTTGACAAAAATAAAGTTTGATATTTTTATACAATGTCAATTAATAAGAAAACAAAAAAAAAATTTTTTTGTTTTGTAAAATTTTAATCACATTTGTTGATAAAAAATTACCACTAGACATGATATATATCTATAATTTTCTATACTGAATGCTTTTTGAGATTACTATATTCTTTTGATATTTTAGAAAAAGAGTTAAAAAAAGTATAAAAAAAGAAAATTCACTATAAGGTAGAGAAAAGGAAGCATTGTTGAGATATGAATTACGACGACAAAGATGCCCATGAAGCCGGAGTTACTTGAGAATACACAAAGGACTCATAAACCGGAACTTTGAGCAAAAGAGCGGATGTTAATTAAGCAAAGTAATCTAATCACAATTTGATAATCTTTCTCCTCAGAGAAAATTTAACTAAGGAATAAAGGGGATTGGGAAATGAAAAAAAAAAATTTTTTTTTCTTCTTTTTTATTAATTTTTAAACTAAGAAGGTTCAAAGTCGGATTTAATCAGGATTTAAATCAGATTTAAATTCGACAATGAAATTAAGATTTTTTTTGATTATTATTTTTTTTTTAATCAATTTGAAGACAAATTTGGATTTATTTTCCAACCCTAACTCTGAATATTCAAATTGTAAATCTTAGTTTCAGTTTCGCTTTCCACAGAATAAAAGTCCTAAACATTTGCAAAAATTTAAATTTAAAAAATAATTTTTTTTTTTTTTTTTTTAAATTAAATTTTGTATTATACAAGTCAAGGAAAATTTTTCCTCGAGCCAGAAATTATTTTTGGCCCATGCTCTTTGATGGAAAAAGCCCTCGAGTAATTTTTTTTTTTTTTGTTTTTAGAGGGTTGATAAATGTTTTTCGATGGAGTGGATATTTTATTATGAAAGAACATTGAAAAGTAGTGGGACTCGTTAAAAAATCAGGTCACTAGAATCAAAGAGTTAAAAGTTATGATTTATTGAAATCCAAGGTTTTGTATGTAACTTATTCGGAGACTCTACAGTGAAGTATGGAAGTGTTTCAGAATTAAGTTAGAAAAACTTGGATTTTAATAAATCATAACTTTTGACCTCTTAATCCTACTGACCTCATTTTTTTTAACGGATCTCACTAGTTTTTATTGTTCTTTGACAATAAAATATAAATTGTATCGAAAAAAAATTATTAAACTTTAAAAACAGGGGAAATTTATTACTCGAGATCTTCCTCCATCAAAGAAGATGGACAAAAATAATTTCTTGCTCAAGTAAAATATTTTTCTGCATTGTATATAATTCATGATAATTTTGATTCGATTGATAAATCAAGCAATAAACTCAATTGGACTCACTTATAGCAATATTTTAGGCATGAATCGATAGTCTAATAAATTATTTTTGTATGAATTTGTTGAATGAATCATATTGTATGTTTTTGTTTTCATTTCTGATAATCAAAATAATAATTTAATTTAGTAAAATATAAATATTAAAAAAAAAAAAAAAAAAAAAATTAAAAAAATATATAAATCAAAAAAAAAACGAAATGAAAAAAAAAAAATTTTTAAATCAGATTTTATCGGATTTTTGTCTGATTTTAGAAAAATTTAGAAAGAATCAAATTTTTTCCAACCCTAATTTTTTTTTTGTTAAAAATGAGTACCAAAAGTATGTATTAATGATGCTTTGAATGAAAACTGAAATGAATAAATTAGATGAAGTTATTGCATGTTTTGAAGTGGAGGTCACCCTATTTTTGTGTCAATTGAGTCCTAGTCTCTCCACCACTGTCCTCATCACCCCAACAACAACCAGCTCCACTCTCTACAGAACGGTTGTTCTCTGACTAGGAAATTGGTGAGCCAATAAGACACGAACTTTCATTATTCCACGTGAGATTAGCCAAAAAAAAAAAGGAAAAACTTTCTCCCCTTTCACTCGAACAAAAGAAACCGGAAGGTAGAGAAACGGGAAATGAGGATGAGTCAGTCCATTATTTTTGTGGCTAGAGTTATATACCACAAGAGAGTTGGAGTACATACTAAGAGTTTACTATACAAACCAAAATTTTCTTAACTTTCTCCTTCTATGAGTTAATTAGGCCTAGTTATTTACTCTCGCCCATCCAAATAACAACGGCTTCTCTTTTTTTTTCAAATTTTAATTCTTTTTTTTTTCAAAGTGGAGAAAGTCTAAAGGGAGTCTAAATAAGACTTGGCTTGATGATATTTTTTCTTAGAGAGTCAACTATCTAATCAGAGATGAGACTTGTAATAAGTCCCAAAATTATTAAGACATTTTTGTACAAAATAAGTTTTTTTTTTCTATTTTCCCAACCATCTCGACTCTTCTCCACCGTGAAATGTAATTGTACCCTTGATAATCGTAACTTTTTACTCTTTTATGACCCCTTGGAGACTTTCTCTTGTCGCTTTCCCTTTTACACATAAAGACCACTCTCCTTCACTTTTCGAGCGTCTGTTTCATTTTAAAAGTGTTAGGATATGGTCATAAGACAGAAAATCCTTACAACTTGATTAACTATCATACTCCCGAGTCAAATATTTTTATATACACATATGAAAGAGCATAAAATGAATTCCGGTCTACACGATTGATGGTCAGAAAGGAAAATTCAAAATTCAACCAATAGAAATCCAACGTATATATATATATATATATAGAAATACAATCAGTAGATAATCGGACTAAAACAACATAACTTTTTTTTTTTGTTATTGTGTTCGTACAAAACAAAATTAAACAATATTTTTTTTTTTTGCAAAATATGTTTATAGAGTGTGATAAATTAGTTTCCAATATTAAAATTATTATTCAATATGTACTCCATGTGTAGGTAGGAGTATTGGAATATTATTGATTTGAAATTTAAGAAAATATTTTTTGGATAGTTATTTTCCTAAATTCTAATAATTTATTTAAACCAAATTACAATGACGTGTGTTAAAGTAATTAAATCAGTATTGATTCATTGACATAATTGACACAAGGTAGTTCTTAAAATAAAAATTAGTGAGAATTGGAATAATTCACTGGACATTAATCATAATAATAATTTCATTAATTCATTCGTAAAAATAACTCTTTTATTATGTCTATTCAGAGTGTCCTATATTTTTCCACTACTTACTTTCACAATCAATTTTAAGAATCATTTTTATTCATCATAAAATTATTCCTACAATAACTTATACAACTCTAAGAAATATAATGGTAACAAAAAAAAATTNCAATTTTAAGAATCATTTTTATTCATCATAAAATTATTCCTACAATAACTTATACAACTCTAAGAAATATAATGGAAACAAAAAAAATTTTTTTCAATGAAAGTATCCTATTAGTATTAAAAAAACAACAAGTTAGAGTTAGTTAACTCGGCGGTAACTGTTTCAAATGTAATGAAAATTGTAATGAGTCCATACTACATCATAATATAAAATTCTTTAATGAGTAAATAAATGTTAATAAAACCTGATTTGATTTTACTGACTTTACTATTTTTTAATGTCTTCATGAGATTTGATTTACAAGTTTTGAAGAAAATTCAACAAAATAATTAAATTCAAAATTTATTAACCCTTGTAACTCTAAAAAAAANTTTACAAGTTTTGAAGAAAATTCAACAAAATAATTAAATTCAAAATTTATTAACCCTTGTAACTCTAAAAAAAATTGAAACGATCATCTTGGTAAGTTTAAAAATATGATGTAAGGAAAGAACTGAAAATAAATTCAAATTTGACTTTCATTACAAATACTCAAAAACTCAAGACCTACTGTAGACTTTACTGTCTTGTCATTTCACCATTAAGAGTGAAAACGAAAATTTTTTNCCAAAAACTCAAGACCTACTGTAGACTTTACTGTCTTGTCATTTCACCATTAAGAGTGAAAACGAAAATTTTTTACCAACTCCCTGTCTCCCTTGTCAAGTAGAAAAGGACATTATAAATATTTGATGTTGTAATTTCTCATTCATTTGTAAAATTGAAGGAAATAGGGAGAATGAGTGAGGTAGAGAGATTTTCTCCCTTTTTCAAATTTCCCTTTACTGTTTCATCTCAATGAGGACGACATGGACGGGTGAGGTCCTTGTCAAATAATTTGACTCCAAAATCTAAATTCTAAATTAGTATGATTAAAGGGAGGAAATTAGAAAGGAAAAACTAACTTTTTGAATCTTTAGGGACTCATCAAAAGCACCAGAGAGAGAGAGAGAGAAAGAAGATAGTAAAAACTAAGCAAACTCCCTTTAATATTCAACCATGCATTTATTTACTCATTATACTATTACACGGATTTGAATTCCATTTACTACTATAACTAATTGAGACTTGTAGTCAGTTTAGTTTTACTAACATGGATAATTACTTAACCTAATTAAGAGGAAGACGAAGGTTGGAGGGATAGAGTTAGGTAAAGTTTCTTTTTCAATGTCAAATAGAAAAAGTTAACTTTCTAGGTTCTAGTTCTAGGTTCTAAATTGGAAGGTTCCGTATGTTATTTTCATTTTATCAGTTTAGTTATATAAGAATAAAAATGAAGAAGTTTAATGAACTCCTATGATGTGAAGGGACCATTGGTTTTTGAAGTGGGTAACGTAAGCAGTCTACCTAAATGTCAAGTACAGACAGACTCATTGGGACTGACTGAATGGAACGGACGGGGGAAGGGTGAGGTGGGGGGTGGGAGTGGGCCTGGGCCTTGATCCCCATTACTAACGTCGATTTTCCTTTTCATCAGAATTGCTTTGTTGTTACAAGTCGGCTTGAGTTGGAAGGCTCACAAAGAAAATTCCCTCGAGGGCTCTTTCTCCATTCTTTTGAGAGAAAACCGGAACGGAGGGGGAAGGGCTTTACCGTCACCAGTAGTAGTACCTACTATGTACATTTCAAACAGTCCGTCCACTTCGAATAACGATAATCGAATTCAAAAACTTTACCTTTTCTGACAACTTTTCTATTATGTTTTTTTTTTTTTNACTTCGAATAACGATAATCGAATTCAAAAACTTTACCTTTTCTGACAACTTTTCTATTATGTTTTTTTTTTTTTTGTTAAAACGAAATTTTGAATCTTAAAATATTCAAGAGAAAGTTGTATCCTGTTACTCAAANGTTTTTTTTTTTTTGTTAAAACGAAATTTTGAATCTTAAAATATTCAAGAGAAAGTTGTATCCTGTTACTCAAAGTTTTTTAAATTATTTATTAAAATAAAGTCATTAAGATTTTATAATAATTGAAAATTGAAGTATTATTGTGTGATAATTGTCACACTTTGATAAAAATTTACGACAATTTGATAAAAAGGCGCACCCACAGGGTTAAGTACAGCAAAGTACAGGGTGTTCCAAAAAAAAAGATAACTGGAGAAAGTATTTTCCACTCAAATTGAGTGGAGTTAAAGAAAGTCAGTTATTTTTTTGTTGGAACAGCCTGTATAATAAATTAAGGCAATGATTTTGCTTTCACTTGAGTTTTGGGATGAAAAGTTTACATGAAAAATAGAGTTTTGCGCCGGAATTAAACATTAGACTTGAATTACTGGTCTATTAATGATCGTTAGGTAGATATGCCGCGCAAACTTTATGAGGGAAATGAACTACCTCCACAAACCGACGACAGGTGACGACGCATCATGGGATAGCGTCCTTCTTGCCTTTATTTATTATACTTCGCTGTATAATAATGAATAAAAAAAGAAATTTTTTTTTTACATTTCTATAAATTTTTGGATACATATAAGAAGTGGGTAGATAATAAAAATGTGTGAACGGGACATATGTTAGATTTGCTTTCTCCCTCTCTTTTAGTCTCCTATTATTGTACCATGTTCAATGAATCGTAAGAGTGTCAGAAGAGATATTTGTCACCGGAATGAAAGGAAGACGGGGCAATAAGTGTCGAAACGGATTAACTCACCACTACTACTACATACTATAGACTTTTGTATTTTTCGTAGTAGGTACCGTGTTGAATAATATTTCATGGGTCCTCTCTCTCTCTCTCTCTCTCTCCAAAGAAGATGAAAGGAGATGAAAAAACCTTTGGAAAATTGACAATTTTTTTTGTAAGAAAAGTCATTTTCTATGTGAAAAGAAAGTTAGGGAAAGGGAGGTGATTAAGCAGTTAGGTTCATTTTGGGCGATAGAGCTAGGGTCATACATCTTTTAGCACACCAGAACCTAATCCTCTGTGGTACGAAGGGAGAGAGAGAAGCTCAGAGGACAAAAGACGTCTAATTACACCTATTTTTCGTAAAGATACGAAAGGACCACGCATGTTATCTACTCATCTCACACACTACTACTACTACATAGATCTTCTCGCATCATCCATGGAACACGGTTCCAAATTGGATTTTTTTTGTAGGTTTCTCCCAGGATGATTAATTTGAGAAAGTTAGGATTCTGATAGGAGGCTCTGTTCTCTATAATCCAACCGCCACGTCACTACTTCCTTACTCTTTAATTTCATAATATGGGATCCCATCCTTGGAGTACTCTACACTCCCTCCAATGTACATTAATCAAATTTATATTACTGTATATATATATTTTTTTNCATCCTTGGAGTACTCTACACTCCCTCCAATGTACATTAATCAAATTTATATTACTGTATATATATATTTTTTTTCGTCATCAGTAATTTTATCATGACTTTGATATGAGATGATATAGACCAAAAAGTAACAAAAATTTTNCATCCTTGGAGTACTCTACACTCCCTCCAATGTACATTAATCAAATTTATATTACTGTATATATATATTTTTTTCGTCATCAGTAATTTTATCATGACTTTGATATGAGATGATATAGACCAAAAAGTAACAAAAATTTTTNTTTTTTTCGTCATCAGTAATTTTATCATGACTTTGATATGAGATGATATAGACCAAAAAGTAACAAAAATTTTTATAAAGGTTTTTCTGTCGTGTCAAAGGATTTTCTAATATCATCAAAGTGATGAGACTCCAGGTGGACCGATGGACGTTAAGCTTCAAAAGAAAGCTAGAAGAAAGTAGATCTTTTCATTTAATAAGAGCCAACGGGTATCCAATTTTCTTAATGGTTTCACATCTGCACTTAAATTATAAGAAATTTTTTCAACCTCCAATACCAAAGTTGGAGAGGATTATAAAATTTTTTGTGTCTGTCCGTCTGTCTGCGGTATATTTTCTAATTTCGATGAATGTCTAGCATCTAGATGTTACTAGAAAGCACTTTAAATAGAGACTGTGCTACTCATAGAAAATTGAAATTATCTAATCAGATCTAAATTGTTAAACAGATGCTAAAAAAAAGACGGTCAAAGTNTACTCATAGAAAATTGAAATTATCTAATCAGATCTAAATTGTTAAACAGATGCTAAAAAAAAGACGGTCAAAGTAAGGCAGTGGTTCCTGATGCTTTTTTTTTAAAGCCTAAATGTGACAAGTTTTAAAAATATTTTGAGGGATTTTTAAACCTAAAGATAGAAACTTAAATGGAAATAATNATTTTTAAACCTAAAGATAGAAACTTAAATGGAAATAATTCAGGTTGTATCAGCCAACACGCTACCTGACTCTTATCGATACACAACATTTTATACTTAACTTGCATCGCTATTTTGAAACTATTTTATAATTAAACTATGCTACTTATAGGAAACATATGGAAACATATATACAGTGAGTCCATTTGAAACCTCCCATTTTTGAAGTTTGTTATTTTCTAAAAAATAACAATTTCGCAGTAACTACAGTGAAATTCGGCGATCATTTATTGAAAATATAATATGATTACAAATCAAACAGGAATGAGAAAAGAAATCATAATTTAGAGAGTTCACTGACCGATTACAACTGTTGGGATGTAGTTTTTTTCACAAAACAAACACAAACATTGAAATCGCCATGGTTTCGATTTTTCGTTTATGGGACGTTTCAAATGGACTCACTGTATATACATTTGAATATAATAACCTCACGATTGGTTCTAATTAAACAATTTAGTGTCATTCTGGACTTCGGTGACCCTGTATTTTCATGTATTTTGTAAAATAGGTACTAATTGTGTCGGATTGATATGTAAAGCAGACGCATAAAGTGATTGTTCTATTGATATTGTGGAATTGTAAGAGGAAATAATTTGCTACATTATCTCTAATTAGTAATGTCTCACTTTCCGCGGTTGCTATAAGGTACAGTAGTTTTATAAGTACTGAAATTTTTTTTGAAAATTACGTTTCATTCCGTTTGATGGAGGGTAAATTCAATGTTTAAATTTTGTATATGATTTGATAGAAGTAGGAAGGGATTCTTTGGTCTTTGGCAAAGACAGGGAAAGCTAGGGAGATAAAAGGGAAGATAAAGTCAGCAAATTAGACGCCTTTTTGGTTTCCATTCAAGCGATTACTTACACTTCCGTCTACACAGAAAAAGAAAAAATTTTTTTTCTTCTAGTACTTTTTTCTAGACTCAATTTTCTATGGTTTGGCCTAGTCGAATCCAATTGACGGAGTCATCACATTCATCCTTTCTTTCTTTTTCGGATTTTCCTTAATACCGTCTTTCTTCCCTCTTTATCCTCCAATTTCACCAGCTTCTTATCTAATTCATCGACAAATCTCTCACTTGCTTCCCTTAAATGGCTTCTCTTATCTCTTGTCATTATCCAAACACAAAATTTATTTTTAAAAAAAAAGTAAAAATTTTTCCACCTCAAAGATTGTTGGTAAGATAAGTTAAAAAAAATTGAATATGAAATTTTTGATTTCTAAATCCATGACATATTACTGTAAACTCTCGATAAAATATATTCCAACCGGAGGGAAAGAATTTTGGTCTTATATCCAGGAAATCTTGTGCTCGACCTTGGTTATAAGACCTGGACGAGTCTTAAATCCAAAAATCGAATATTTACATAATGAACCTAAGCTGGCGTTAAACCAAATCTTTCTTTATAGAAGTAAGGAACTCTTCAATTNAAAAAAATTGAATATGAAATTTTTGATTTCTAAATCCATGACATATTACTGTAAACTCTCGATAAAATATATTCGAACCGGAGGGAAAGAATTTTGGTCTTATATCCAGGAAATCTTGTGCTCGACCTTGGTTATAAGACCTGGACGAGTCTTAAATCCAAAACTTGTTTATAAGACCTTAGAGTCTTATAAATGGAATATTTACATAATGAACCTAAGCTGGCGTTAAACCAAATCTTTCTTTATAGAAGTAAGGAACTCTTCAATTANGAATATTTACATAATGAACCTAAGCTGGCGTTAAACCAAATCTTTCTTTATAGAAGTAAGGAACTCTTCAATTAACTAAACAATTATTTTACCATTGTTTATTTACAAACTAAAAGTAGAATCGAAGTGAAATAATCAGTAATCTTTCAATGGGTATGACTCGTAGGAATGTTAAAGAATGCAATTGTTTCAATCATGGAAACATCGACGACAATTGTTTAGAATTTGAATTTGTTTAACCTAATTGAGAATAACTTTAAGATGCGAAGATACTCAGTTTTACCCATGGTCAATATTGTATTAAAAGTGAAAAATATAAGAGGTCACACTACTATAAAAATTAATTGTTTTTAATACAAATTTTTTTTATTTAATGTAAATAAATTGTTAAACAGGTATTATAAAATGTTTTATTATTTACTTATGTGGCTTCAGAATTTACGGTCTTGTAACCAATGGTGTCTTATACTCATGAGCAAAGACGCCGAAAATATGCTCTAACTCTANCAGAATTTACGGTCTTGTAACCAATGGTGTCTTATACTCATGAGCAAAGACGCCGAAAATATGCTCTAACTCTACAAAATATCCTGCGGCTTTTCCTTAAAAAATATGCTTTTTTTGCTTTTTCTAAAATTATACCTTAGAGCTATTTATTATACCGGTGGACGCATTTATTCAATTTCCTGATGCTGATTTATGTCGTTTCGCACAACGNCAGAATTTACGGTCTTGTAACCAATGGTGTCTTATACTCATGAGCAAAGACGCCGAAAATATGCTCTAACTCTAAAAAATATCTTGCGGCTTTTCCTTAAAAAATATGCTTTTCTTGCTTTTTCTAAAATTATACCATAGAGCTATTTATTATACCGGTGGACGCATTTATTCAATTTCCTGATGCTGATTTATGTCGTTTCGCACAACGTATAGTAGAGTATTTTCAAATGTATTTCTAAATTTTCATCCTTCAAGATTAATAGGATAGTTAATCTTTAGAATTAATAACAACTTTCCAATGAAATTGAAATAAGAATTATTTAATTTTTTTGAAAGATTCGCGCTATAATTTTTTTTTTTTTGAGGGTCGTCGATCTTTGTCTCATGAGTTGACATTGAAGCAAAAGCAGCAAATTCAAATAAAATATGCTTTTCAGAAAGAATTCTGCTTTCATTGAAAAAATATGCTTTTCCTGCTTTTTTTTTATTGCATTAATCGACGCCATTTTTCACGAATCAGGTGTCAGACCTTTTATGCAAATATGCTTTTCTTGCTTTTCGGCGTCCTTGCTCATGAGTCTCATATCCGTTAGCTTAACATTGAATATTCCAAGGTTGCTATGAGGAATAATCCAAAAGTCCTCTAAGAGGTTAGCCCATAACTATTATTTTTAGGAAAATTATCAATTCTAAAAAAATAACAAACCTTCGCTTTTTGTAAACAAAATTTTTTTTTTACTTTCGAATTTTAAATTATTAACAGTTTCAAAAATATAATTAATTGAAAAATGTCGACCTGCATTGTTAAATCTTGTCGAAATAATTTTTAGTGTTAATAAATTTACACTAATAAAAATTTAATCAGTAAAATTGATATTGAAATTAAAAAATTATGTCATAGTAACATAGTTTGAAATTATACTGGGTGACGAAGCGTCAGCCAGGAAAAAAAAATTAAAATTCAAAAAAAGTAATAGTTATGGGCTAACCTCTTAGAGGACTTTTGGATTTTATTCCTCATACCAACCTTGGAATATTCCATAAAGCGAACCAAACGTGTTCAAATTAAATCTTATGATAAAGAGTAAGAGTTTACTGTTATATCGATTGTTCTGACATACNTATATCGATTGTTCTGACGTGCAGGGTGTTTAACATTTTTTTGCACCCATGACGTCATTTTTTTACACTCTTTTACTGGCAGCAGCATGAGGTGAGAGATGCTACGATGATATTGGAGAAAGAGGGTGCAAAAAATGATTAAACACCCTGTATAGTCCGTATACAATATGGGAAACTTTTTTCTANTTATATCGATTGTTCTGACATACAGGGTGTTTAACATTTTTTTGCACCCATGACGTCATTTTTTTACACTCTTTTACTGACAGCAGCATGAGGTGAGAGAAGCTACGATGAAATTGGAGAAAGAGGGTGCAAAAAATGATTAAACACCCTGTATAGTCCGTATACAATATGGGAAACTTTTTTCTAACTCGATTGAGAAGTTACTTTTGACCCATACTCTTTTGCTGGAGAATGTCATTGAGTAATAATTCCAACAATTTTCTAGGCCTTTAGTAATCTTTTTTTGGTACAATAACTAAAATTTTATTAATGAAATAACATTGAAAAATTCAATTTTTCTGTAACACAAATTTTGAGACGCGATAGTATAAACTAGGAATTCAAACGAGCCGAGTTTTTTGTTGGCTCGGCTCAGCTCACTAAAATTTCAACTCAACTGGGCTCACGGCTCGTATGAGTTGGGAAATATCAGCTCAGCTCGGCTCATTTCTCAACTCGCACGAGCAGCTCGTATGCCGACTCGTGAGTCATATTTTAGTTATACTCGAAAATTATTTTATACTTCGATGTTGTGGTTACAAAAGTAGATTATGGGGAATATACAAAGATATTCGAGATTGCCGCATGTCCTACGTAGATGTTCTATTCACCATTTGGTGAATAAAACATTTTCGAGAAAGCAATCGGTTGCAACAAAGTACGTTGTACGTCTAGCTTTGCTCTTGTAAACAAATTAAAAAATGATGAACAGATTAGGCAACAGTTACTGAAATTATTTAAATTAATAAAATTCAATACTTTTTTGGACAGACTAAGCCAAAAATGCCTTGATCTGTAACATAGATTCAAGCCAAAGTAACAAAAGTCAATGAGTTGACATATTATTTATGAAACAATTAACTAAATGTCAAAACTAATGGAGTTATACTTTTGACGAAGTTGAAAGGTTATTTTTCATGCCATATAATAGTAAATTTTAGCAATTTACTTAAAAATTTTGACCAGAAAATTTGATGAGCTAGCTCACAAGTTATTCCCGTTACTCGAGTGAGCCAATGCTCCAGCTCAGCTCGGCTTGTGGCTCGTCCATTTACAAATGAGTTGAATTATCTCAGCTCAACTCGGCTCAAATTCGACTCGCTCGTTTAGCTCGCGAGCTGGCTCGGCTCGTTTGCAAGCCTAGTATAAACCCAAGGAGTTTCAGAAATAAGTTCCAAAAACTTGAATTTCAATGAATCATAAAGTTTGATGTTTTGAATCTATAATTACTATTTTTTTTTCAACCGGACTCACTACTTTTCAATGTTCTTTAATAAGAAAATATAAGTTTTTATCAAAAAAAAAAATTTATCAATTTTCTAAAAAACAAAAAGGAATTTTAAGATTATTTTTTCTAGTAGATACCGTGGGACAAAAGTAAGGTCTCAGTGGAATAAAAAAAATTTTTTTTTCCCAGAGTGTATTATCAAATTATTTTCCAAAGTAAGGAGAAAGTCAGCATGACTTTAGACATATTACGTGAGGTAATGAAACCTTTCTTTTCCTATTAATATTTTTATAAAATGAAAGCCCTAAGATTGTTTTGATGTTTCAACTTTTTTTTTCTCTCTCTATACGACAGATGATATATCCCAGAGTCGAGACTTGTCTTTCCCATGTCAAATTATCTTCTCTGACAGGGATCTTTGGCTCTCCCACAAACACCAAGTTTTTCATATTATTCATGGGAGAAAGTGCTAATGCTAATAATAGAAGGGAGAAAATATTATCATTTAGGGTGTTCCACAAAAAAAGCAGCCCAACAGTCAGCATCACAGCAGGAACCAAAAATAGAAAGGGGAGTGAAAGTCTCTGTCATATTTCCCAAATATTAAGGACAACCACTGAACCCTATTTTATTACTCACTCTCACACTCTCTCTATTATCTTTTGTTAAGAGACCGACTCGGATACTTAATTTTCATCATCTTTTATAACAATAGGACCTAGGAGATACTCAAAACAAAAGAATTCTTTCTTTATCAGACAATACTTTCTTTTCCCTAAACAAATATCACTCTTTTCAATGAAATACAAATAATAATAACACACTTTATAAATATTATTATCCTAATTTTCTAATCAAAATATACCATGAGAAAATAACATCATAATACTTTATTTCCCAAACCCTAATTTTTTCCACTGTTCGGAGGTCAAATTGTCATAATAGAGGGGGAAATTGGGTAAAATTGGGTGAAATTGGCAAAATAAAAATTAAAGGTTGAACTCTAATAATAAGTTTTNTAGGAAAAATTGGGGAAATTGGGTAAAATTGGGTGAAATTGGCAAAATAAAAATTAAAGGTTGAACTCTAATAATAAGTTTTACTAAATATTTCATAGCAACAAGAATTTCATAATTAGTTAACATGTGTTGCTATGGAGTGTTTAGTAAAAAGAAAACTAAACCTCTTATGCCAACCTAATGATAAAAATGGCTCTTTAACCTTTAACTTCAATTTGAACTTTTAGTAACCATTGACCAATATGACTAGAAAAAATAGGACATTCCTTATAATGTCTAACCTCAAAGTGAACACATATGAATAACAAAGATCGGCCACTCCTCTCAAATGTTATTCAGTTTCAAATAGTATAACCACAGTATGGTTTACGCTGTATTGTTATTCCGAGGAGGTCTTCAAAAATTGTAGATTTTGGTAAAAAAGCATTTGAGGCAACTCTGTGGTTCTGTTTTTTGGTAAAATTTTCACTACGGGAAAAAAATTTTTTTTTGGGAAAAAGTTTCATTTGGGAATGATTCCCTTAGGGATAAATGACGTAATGGAATTTTTATGAAATTAAAACGTATAGTTTCAAATTAGTAAAAGATAGTATAAACTATGTATAATATCATTTTTTTAAATTTAATCGTTTATTGCTCATCATTATCAACGAGTATATTTTTATGACAATAGTTAAATAGGACTTTTTTTTCAACTACTCTACGTCAAAAATCAATTTAAAATAATACATTTAATTACTTTTAGGGAGTTCATATTATTTACACATTACCGTCACCACAGACACTAATGCCTTAACATTCAACCAATAATGACGAGACTACAATGAGATTGTGAGATAATGGTTTCTTATATAAAATCTATTTCAAGATTATAATCACTTAATTGAATTTACTCAAATTTATCATCAATTTTCAATAAAGTAGTTATGGTTGACAACACGAAAAAGCACAATTATCAAAAAAAAAAAAAAAAATTTTTTTTAACTANAAAAATTTTAAACTATTTCCGGTTTATAATTTTTTGAATAATTTTTCTCATTGTTGAGAAACTTATTAGTTTAAATCATTATCGATAAGTCCTGATTAAATAAATGGAACATAATTATTATTAATAAATATATTTCAGTACAAACTTCCAGTAATTCATTGCTANTATCATCAATTTTCAATAAAGTAGTTATGGTTGACAACACGAAAAAGCACAATTATCAAAAAAAAAAAAAAAAATTTTTTTTAACTATTTCCGGTTTATAATTTTTTGAATAATTTTTCTCACTGTTGAGAAACTTATTAGTTTAAATCATTATCGATAAGTGCTGATTAAATAAATGGAACATAATTATTATTAATAAATATATTTCAGTACAAACTTCCAGTAATTCATAGCTANCCTGATTAAATAAATGGAACATAATTATTATTAATAAATATATTTCAGTACAAACTTCCAGTAATTCATTGCTACAAAACATTTTTTACTAGTTTTTCAATAATTAGTCTAAAATAGCCATTTTTTTAACTATTTTAACAACTCAAAACTCATTTCATTAATCAGTACAAAGAAAGAGTCTTGAAATTCTAAACAAACTTATTATTATTATATTTCATATTATTATTATTTTTTCTTTTTTTTTTACTGATTACAACAATGGTATAGGGAAGCGTAAGTTTATACAAATGTAGCTACTTAACTCTCATAGTACAGAATGATGAAACATCTAAAAAAATTTTTTCTTCAATTTTTAATAATTTATTATAAATTTTTATATACACTCTTTAGACTAAATGGACTAATATCCAGGAATAAAGAATTCGATTGCTCTTCTACACATTCTCTTTAATTGAGACTCAATTCCCCTTGTTGTCTTATACCTAATGATTTATAACTCATAACCACTCCCAACCCCCTAAAAAAAATTTTTTTTTTTTCAAAAATTTCAAATCCAATTAANTAACCACTCCCAACCCCCTAAAAAAAATTTTTTTTTTTTCAAAAATTTCAAATCCAATTAATCAAATTCAAATATAAAAAATTATAATTAGAATCGGATTGGTTGAGTTTTAAATTTTGAAATAAAAAAAAAAAAAATTTTTTTTTGAGGGGTATAGGTTATAAACACATTCGGTATACGCAGTGTTAATTAAGGTTATGTTATTAAGTTATAGTTTTTAGATTACTACGACGAATCGTATGTACAACAGAACTAACAAATTACATGACTACAGTATTACAAACACACCTGTGTGATAATAATTTATGACTAGAATAGATATTTCTAAAAATTACAAAATAAAAAACATAATCCTAAAACTAGAAATTTTGATATAAATTTTTAAATTAAGGATATTAACTATTATACATCAGAGGTCAGTGCCTGAGGTTGAAACCTAAAAAAGCTCCTGTCCTTGACCTTGAGATCTTTGGATTGATATGCTGTATTCAACCTAATCAAAAAGATTGTAACATATTGAGAATGTTACATCTGAGATTAGGTTGTACTCAACCTAAAACCTAAAACCTAAATAAATCCTAATTTATTATGAAGATATAATACAGAAAGATAATGCTTTTTGTATTCCATTCACTGATTTGAGTAAGGATGGTAGTGATATGTACTCATTCTTGTCTTGGTTGCTTGAATTATAATTCAAGACTCACATGTTGGTAAACGAATTCTTATATTTATTAATTATAATTTATATATCTAATTATATAATTAACCCATATAATACCATTCTATCAAAAAAAAAAATTTTTTTTTTCTTTTTATCTACACAACTATTCAAAATTGGTGCCAATTGACTCATATATTCAAATACCTCATCATTCAGAACAAATTGTTTAATATTGAAAATTTTTTTTTAGAATGAAATATTTAATTCTATTTTAGTTAAACTTAAGGTACGTTAATTCCCTAAACTAAAATGCAATTTTCTTAATCTAAGTATTATCCATTTCAGCCACAGCCATTGGAATTTTCATTTGCAAATTTTTATATTTTTAGTAAGGTGTCTTCACCTTCAATTTTCATTTTTTTTTTGTTTTTAAAATATTCATCATTGGAATTTTTCCATACTACAAGCACCATTTATGTTGTTTTTTTCTTAATTTTCAAAAATTGAAGTATACCAAACAGATTAAAAATAAGAATACTGAAAATTAGGGTGAAGTAGGGCATGTAGAGTAAATCAACCAAGAAATCTACATTTCTTTGAAAAAACAAAAAAAATTTTTTACATTATTGAAAAACAATGCTTTGCTCAAATTATTGATCCATTTATATCGGAAAATATGATTGATTATATCTCAAAATAATATAATGCTGATTTAGTAACAAATTTCAAAATTTTACTGGTATACAGTATGTCAAATAAAACTTATCAAAATGAAACTAAATTATATATCACTCTGCTCCATTATTGGAGAATGATCTTGTGGAAAGTTTACATTAGAAAATATTTTTTATAATCTATTATTTTTGACTAACAAATGAATTTTTAGGATTGAAGACTAGAAATTATTTGGTAATATTATATAAATAATCAAAAAATTTTCATTCACTGGGTTAAAAAATTTTCAATAAGTTAACAAGTTTGAATTTTATAAGAAATTCCTACCACATTACAAAGAATGTAATCAAATGTCTCAAAAGTATCTCGTCTAAACTATAATTTTCACCTAGTTATCTATAACTAAATTTTGAACCAGTGAACCAAAAATTTTAGATTTTTTGAACTTTCAGTTATAAATTACGTCGTTAATAATAAATTTCAAATGCATTACGTCTACATAATTGAAACAAAAAATCATAAAAACAATCACTATAACAAAAATTTATTGAAATACATTCTCCAGATGAATATAATAAAAAGAACAAAAAAAAATTCCATTTCAATATACTAAAAGTTTTCTTTGACATACTGCATATTATACCTATCAAAGTAATATTGTCTCACTTCACCCCAAAATTATTCATTATTCTCTACTAAAGATAAGTTGATTGGTATATTTCATTTTGATCCTATTATTTCAATGTATATAAGTATATTATGATGAATTTCTAAAAAAAAAATCTTAAAGATTGTTTAATTAGGTCTAAAAGGGTTAGATGAACTACTGTCACCTCCTCCACTTGAATTATTTTTNTCTACATAATTGAAACAAAAAATCATAAAAACAATCACTATAACAAAAATTTATTGAAATACATTCTCCAGATGAATATAATAAAAAGAACAAAAAAAAATTCCATTTCAATATACTAAAAGTTTTCTTTGACATACTGCATATTATACCTATCAAAGTAATATTGTCTCACTTCACCCCAAAATTATGCATTATTCTCTACTAAAGATAAGTTGATTGGTATATTTCATTTTGATCCTATTATTTCAATGTATATAAGTATATTATGATGAATTTCTAAAAAAAAAATCATCTTAAAGATTGTTTAATTAGGTCTAAAAGGGTTAGATGAACTACTGTCACCTCCTCCACTTGAATTATTTTTAAAAGGATTAAAAGTATTCTGTTCTGAACTACCAGTACTGCTGAACTGCTGTGGTTGGCTAAAGTAAGGACTTGTATTGGAAGGCCCATTCGCTTTGATTGCATTGATATCTCTATCACTTATACTTGTCTCCTTGAAGGTGACACGAGGACCTTGACCACTCACACCTCCAAACTCCTCCTCCTCATCTTCCAATCTTCCATATTTCTTAGAGTAGTCAGGAACAGTACCTCCACGTTCTTGCATAGCATAAGTTTGATATTTTTTATCTGGTGGATCCTTCATTAGGATATTTGCTTCATCTTGAAACCCTTTGTCATAGATATGACGTAGAAGGAAGAGTAGTGGGACATAGGCCAAATTTGTCACAGCAATGATGATATTAAGTCCTAAGAATCCAACAGACTCCATCACACTACCTGCGATAACAGGCCCAAATGCATATGCAAATGAGTATGAAATATCAGCAATAGCATAGATACTTCCATATACTGATACATAGCGGAGATCAACTAAATATCCAAGGGTTGGAAGAAGTGCAGTATCAATAAGAGCAATCCCAAAACAAATTCCTGAAATTGGTATGATAAGTACCCAGTAGGACTTGGCAAAGGGTACCATAAGAGAGCAGACACCTTCAAGTGCTAATCCTCCAGCAGCAATAATCCATTGATACTGAGGATATTGTGCAGCTGTCTTGACAGTGACGACCACACCTAAAACATGAGGAAAAAAGGCAGGGAACCAAATCATACCCTGTTGCGACTGTGTTGCATTCATTGTATCCATCATCCATACACTGATTGTAGGTTCAAGAAAAGCAAGAGAGACATTGGCCATAATGAGTGCACCTGAGCAGACAGCAATATATGGATCCATAAATAATACCCAAATAGGTGTACCCTTAGGTCTTTGTATCCCTTGTTCTTTTTGTTGTTTCTTGATAGGTTTCATAACCAACCAGAGCATAATCCCATCAACGAGACAAACAAGTGAAAGAATAAGAAAAGGAACTTCTTTTCCAGCAACTTGATACATAAAACCACCAAATGGTGGAGCTACTAAACATCCAAAAGAGATAAACGCAAGCGCAATCCCTAATGCTTTTGATCTTTCAGCTTCTTCAGTATAAACTGATGCAATCATTGCAAGTCCAGCTGTATCAGCAAATGCTGATCCAACTCCTTGTAAACTTCTTGCAAAAAAAAGTACAGTATAGGAACTCCCAATTGCAAAAACAGCAGTAGAGAAGAACATAATAGCAAGTCCAATCATCAATGGTTTATCGTAACCAATCCGATCAATGATTGCTCCAGAAAATGGATTAATCATTAGTTGTATCATTGCTTTTGATGCAAAGAGTACACCAATAGCAGCATCTTCTCCTTCATACACTGTCACACCATTGATGAGTCGACTTGTTTTCTTTGATGGTTCTATATAACTATAATTCCCTGTTGCATTTGTAAATGTCATCTGTCGTGATGGTTCAGTTACGATCTCTCCACCAACTGTATGAGTTTCCCAAGAACCAAGTCGTCGGAGGTAGTCTGGTATAATAGGTACAATGACCATGTAGAGCATATTGTCTAAAAGTAGAGCAATTGCTACAATCACTAGTACCAATTTCCGTTGTGCTTTTGGTTCTTCTAATTTTGTCATGACAAAATCCTTGATCTCGGCAATCTCCAGATTGAGTATCGGTACTTGCGGCATCTTCACGTACTATATTACTATATATTTATCTCAAACAATACTTTTTTTTTGAATTAAAATTTGAAATTCAAAAATCCTTGTGTAGTAAATTATCACTCACTGGGGAAAGTTATCACACAGGAACCAATCCTAGAAAATCTAAAAATTCAGTTCAATGAGCCTAATTCGATTTCGGCCCAGTCAAAATTCTGTAGAGTGGATCGTGGAGAGAAAATTGAAGAACTGAAACACGAATTTTAGGGACAGACGGTAATTTCTCTAGGGAATTGAGAAGTGGAAATGAGAAAAATAAATATTAGCTGGCTGTCACGTCGAGAAAGTGAGGATCTGTACGCTTCTACTTTTCCCCTACTGTCTAGATTTAGCTCGAAAGTTTTTTTTTTTTTTTTTTCGTTCTGGATACCAGGTAGACCAAAAAAAAAAAAGAGAAAGTGACTTGTCGATTCTGTATAATTTGATTAGAAAGGACGAGGAGAGAGAGAGAGAGATGATGACAATTGTTGTTTGATGGTCCTTTTTGGCCAAGTGTACGTTGTTGGAGGGATTGGATGAGATGAAGTCTAATTAAATTGTTTCCGTTTGTTTTTGTTTAATTTGATAGAAATCCTTTCTCTAATAATTTTTAAGTTCCTAAACCAAATAGAGTCCTGCCCCACCACCACCATCTTCCCCGCCTTCGCTTCGCTTCGAGCACAAATCTCTCATTCCATTATCTGTCCTCCTAGGAAATCAAAAAAAGAGAAAGTTTGTCATTTTCATAAGACTCAACTTCAATCCAGTGAGAGAGAGAGACTAGGAAACAAAAAAAAAATTTTTTTTTCTTAATTCCACTTTCACTACCTCACGTCACGAAACGAAACGAAGGTGAAGAGGGAAGGCTTAAACTCACTTTATACTTACTCATCTCAATATATACAATCAATACACTACTACTATTTATCTCTAATGTGAGCAGAATTGAAATTAAAAAAATATATAATATATATTTATGAGAAATTTCCCAAAAAAAAATATTCAAATTCTAACACCTTTTAGTATGGTGTTATAATGATTAGCTAGAGTGTAGATTCACGTACACTCTGACGTCAATTGGTAGATGATGGATGATAATATCTAGAACCAACTACAAATGTCAAGAATGAACCTTTTTTATTTAGGTTTCTTATCATTTTAATCCAAGTTTAGGATAGAAAATAATCAATAATTCATAAATTGTTGGTATATTCATATCATATAATATTCATATAATAAATAATATGAATTGAAATTTGAAAGGTTTTTGGTCAAAGGTAGAAAATACGAAATAGAAAAAGAAATTAAAAAAAAAAGAGAGTAGGTAGTAGGTATAGAGTGAAAGTTGTTCATTTCTCCCCTTATAACCCATTAGATTAAGTACAGAGGGAAGAGGGTTGTTGTAAGTGTTGCATGACTGTTATTCATCTCACGACATTTCCCATATCGATTCTTCTACCTAGTTTATATTTCCTGTTCTTTCAGGTACGCATAAAACTAATGTCAGGTAGAAAACTGTACATTTCGGACAAAATAATAAGAGAAAAGTGGAAGGTGAAAGTAGAAAAAAAATTTTCTTTTTTTTTCTTATTTTTTTTCCCCCTCTCTTTCTCATTGACCTCATTATGAGTTACGACTGAAGAGTCCAAAGTGCGCAGAGAAAGTNTATACATTTCGGACAAAATAATAAGAGAAAAGTGGAAGGTGAAAGTAGAAAAAAAAATTTCTTTCTTTTTTTTTTTTCTTATTTTTTTCCCCCTCTCTTTCTCATTGACCTCATTATGAGTTACGACTGAAGAGTCCAAAGTGCGCAGAGAAAGNTTTTTTTTCCCCCTCTCTTTCTCATTGACCTCATTATGAGTTACGACTGAAGAGTCCAAAGTGCGCAGAGAAAGTTTTTTTTTGTTTGACAAAGAACTCATTGCTGCCACTCTAGAATTTCATAAATTTCCTTTTTTTTTTGAAAAGATTGAAAAAAAATTTTTTAAGACTTTTTTTTTAATAATGAGACATTCGTTATTAACCGCGGATAGAAAATATGAGGTGTTTATACGATTATTTTGTCCGTCTGTCTGTAGGCTGAATTTCCCAGGGAGAGTATTGTAATTTACATATCAGTACTGATATGTCTAACTATTTATGAAATGACAAGTAACATGTTTTGATTACTTATATTATACCTTTTGATTATAGCTGTATTCATTGGTGATTCAAAAATATTGTGAGATTATGTTTGAAAATTGGTAAACCTATTATGAAAATTGTTGATTCCTTGTTCATTTTTCTTTAGCAATTTTGAAATTTTTATTTATTCATTTATTCATTTTCTTTTTGAGTGAAATGATTAGATGAAGGAGGGTTAAGAAATGGTAAAGATGGGTTTTTTCTTAGTACCACATTTCTTGTCGAGTTTTCTTGTTCCACTATGACTACTACCCCAAGTACTGTCGCCGTATATCTCATTTCATATTTCCTCCGAGTGCTGATTGAGCTGGATGTGAGGAGAATTAATCAACCAAGATTTTTGTCCATTGGGAACAGGTTTGAAAATCTGCGCCAACCTCCTATCAAATCATTTAATGCTATAAATAGATAGAGAGGCTGGAGTTTCATTCTCTTGTCTTTCGATGAAGATCCCATTATTTTTGGTTAGAAATTTGATATTTGTTAGAAATATGTAAGAAATTTGGTTTTAAATTTGTAATTTTGAATTCATTAATCATTCGTAAAAAACAGTTAATAATTGTGTAGGTAGAATGAATTTTGCTAACCCCACATATACTACCAATTATTTATAGGATTATGCATATCTTCGATATACCCTAAAGTTGCGTGGATAAGACGCGTCTTATCAAAGCAAAAAACCTCTTTATTAAATCTCCGCAGAATATGAGCTCCCGCAGTAATGTTAAGTTTATTTTATCGCTAAATAAAGCAACTATAAATTTATTCTAAATCTTGCCAATCGCTGTCCCAACCATCAAAACCATCGCTAAGGAGTTCACATGATTCCTCTTCATCATCAGATATTTGAAGGTGGCTCGAAGTTACAGTGGAATGGTCCATTTTCAGTAGAATTTAAAAACAACACTATATCTTACAATCACGGTTAGCCATTTAGCCGGATGAAAACATTTGTCCGGCTGACTAGCTTAACTGGTCGGTCTGGACGATCTGGACGATTTTTATCTAAACGCCATAAATACATGCGCAGAGGTGGATTGTCTCAATTTCCCAAATTAATTGTAGATTTTCGTAATCCTTTCTTTACCTCCTTACTTATAAATTCAAATTTAACTAGGTTATAAATTTTCGTTTGGGACATTCCCTAGAGGTCAAGGGTGATCAGGTCACGAGCGCAACTACACTCAAATACCATAAGCTTTAATATATGGTTTAGGATTTAAAACCCTGGTATGACGTCACCACCTTGTATTATTAATCGGCTACAATGGATTATTAACCATGGTACGTACCACTATTAATTAATATTTTTTGTGGTTTAAATCCCGTTTAAGTTCAGATTACCGTTAGGCCGATGGACCCGAACACCAATTTGAAACATTTTAAGCTCTATTGCCGCCTTTGTAATTCGACCGCAGTGAAATTGGGCATTGTGCTATGAAAACAAACTGATGTTACTATAATTTATTGAAGCCATACTCAATGAAAATTTTGTCGTCTATATCGTCCACTAGACGCAATTTTTAATCGTCCAGATCGTCCGGACGACAACCAGATCGTCCAGAGTGTCCGGTCAATTTCATCCGGCTGTTCCNGGCATTGTGCTATGAAAACAAACTGATGTTACTATAATTTATTGAAGCCATACTCAATGAAAATTTTGTCGTCTAGATCGTCCACTAGACGCAATTTTTAATCGTCCAGATCGTCCGGACGACAACCAGATCGTCCAGAGTGTCCGGTCAATTTCATCCGGCTGTTCCAACCCTGCTTACAATAAACGTTGCAGCAAAATTTGGAGCGTCTTATCTGCGGGATGCGTCTTATGATGCAAATAAATTTAAGCGGGAAAAATCGCGTCTTATGAACGAGGGCGTCATATCCATGAGGGTGTCTTATCCACGCAACTTTAGGGTAATATTTGAAAGCATCATGCATATCTTCTAATATAATATTTGAAAGCATCATGCATATATTCGATATAATATTTGAAAGCATCTTTGCTTTCAGATTTTGGTTTAAATACAAGTGTTTTTATCGTTTTTAAGGTTTATTTCCATTAGTAATCAAACTTACTTTTTCATACATTTTCACTTGAAGAATGTTTTTAGGTATCTAATTTAGAACCTGAAATTTTCATTCATGAAGAACTAGTTGTCATTAAAGTGAATTGTGCCTTGTTTTGACCAATTTGTACTCGGGTAACTTGTAATCGGTCAATTTAGGCTTCGGATATTTATGCAATAATGCAATTGGTCAACAAAAGAAACTTTCGAATTGACTCGATTTGTCGATACTATTAACCAAAAGAAAATGTAGAAACGTTGATAAAAACTTTTTTTTGAACTGTTCAAAAGATTACAGGGTTGATGAGCCGGACTCTTAGATTGTTATTCAAACAGCTAAAAAAAAACCTTGTATAAAAATCCTTATCATTTTTGTACTAAAATTCAATTGAGATTTTATTTTTGAAGAACTCAAAGACTTATGATTGAATGAAGAAAAGCGGAATTGAAAATGCAAAGTACGTATATGATGGGAGAGATTAGGTTAGACGGGTGGGATGACAGGGGTGAAAATCCAATCCCATGTTTAATTTTGGAGGGATTCCTAATGTTACATGGCCCCAGGGCGTCTGTTTATAATTTCAAATGTTGAATTCGGATATCAACATACCCACCCTCCCCACCAGAGTAATCATTCAACGATTTCTCTATAATTGGATTTTGCATTGGTTGGAAGGCAACTCATATACAGATTCAACCCACTGGTCTAACTCTATCACTTCAAATTAATTTAACTATTAGTTTAGCCAAATGAATGAAACATGATTTTGAAATCCAGAGATGTCAACGCCAGCGTTTCGTTCTAGAAGCAAAACGAAACGATTCCGTTTCAAAAATTAAACAAAACGAAAAATTATTTCAATTAAGTTTCAAGATATTGATGTTGTTAACGAAGGAAAAAAACATGGAAATCGTTATTGTGTTAAATAAATATAAATACATTAAGAAAAAAAATAATATCTTTCGGTTTTAAAATTTTTATCCGATATGTTTATCGTTATTCTTCCCTCTCTAGTCGAAATCGAAACCCCAAAAAGTATAAACAAAATATAAGAAATCGAAACAAAAAATATATATCATTTTTTGTTCTGGAATAGCAATGATTCGAATTCTTTTTGTTTTTCGTATTCAAATTTTCGGTATTCAGTTCAAACTCGTCGAAATCAAATTTTTTAAACAGAAACTGATCATAAGATAACTCCGTTTTTCACAAGTGACATTATGCAAAAGGCATGAATTCCAGTAATATAAAAAGGTTCCACATATGTATTTCTTGTATTACCTGAATCAAAATATTTACAAGAATGCAATTTCGTTGAAGTTGTAAATGAATTTTAAGTTACAATAAAATTAGCTTTCCAAAACTATTCATCTAGCAGTAAGTAATTGAAAAAATCACAAGGGATACACATAACTAGAATATTTATAAAGTTTTTGTCTGCAAGACTTGAATTAGAATTGAGACTTGAATTAGATTGAGTTAGAATGTAGACTCAAAAATCCTATTATAATATTTAATTCCATGAAGTTTTGAATATTATCTTACCGTTTCCGTTTTGTTTACCGGTTTCATTCCGGAACAAAAAATAGTATAAAATAATACAAAAGTATTATTTCGTTTCCGTTTCGTATAAATTCAATATCGTTTCGTTCCGTTTTAACAATAATATCGAAACGAAAGGAAATGTTCACATATATACTCATATAGAAATATGAGTTAGCTTTTGGCAGTATGACAATTCGGTACATCAAGAACATTATATAATAATAGCATACTTTTGGCAAAGCAATGTCACTTTAGCATTGGACAAAAAAAAACTGTTTTCATCGACTTTCTCTTAATTGGACGACCACCCTTGGTGGTTCCAGAGATTGTAGGGAGACAAAAAAAAACGAGTTATAGCATCCAACGGTACAAAAAATGGTGTGAAAGTAAAAGCTTAAAGATGGATCAAATGAAAATCCTTTAGATCCTACTTTCCAAACGTTTCCTTCTCAATGTGGTCACAGCAAAACTAACTTCCACCAAATATGCATAATTTTGAAAAAAAAAAAAAAATTCCCTCCATTCTGTTTCACATTTCCTTTACACTTTCAAAGCAATTGGAACTGACAATTTTGAATACCCTTGTCATTTACACTGTCGAAATGAGAGAAATGAATGCTTTTTTCATGTCCCACTGTAATATTATTCTTACAATTTTTTTGTGAAAAAAGGGAGGAGAAAAGTCCCTCCATAGATCAACATTATGTTTAAACTACATAAAAAAAAACGGCTGATGCCCTTTAGCAAGAACTACACCACATGCTCCAAGGAAAAGAAAGAATAGTAGTGGATGAGCTCTAAAAAGTGTCATAAAAGAGAGACATTTATGGGATCATGTAGCTTTTCTCACAAGTTTCACACTTTCCAAAAGTGAAACAATACGAATGAAGAAATATAGTTATGAATTCAAAACTGTAATTTCGTTTTATGTTTTTAGTGGAATTAGGAAGATGAAAGTCCTAAACTCGAAATTTCAAAACTTTCTCCCCACCTTTTTCTATAGGAAATAGACATTCGGTTTTTTCGTACTTTCTCCAACCAATCCAACTTTCTTCGCTATTTTTTTCATTTTATATTTCCCAATGGAGAAGATCTAAACGTCTAATTGAGATATCAAAAAACACAAGAAAGAGGCGATTTTTTGAAGTTTGTTTATTCAATTACTTCAAAATGAGTTTGAAGTTATATTTTTTCATTGTCTAAAAGTAAAAAAAGAAGACAGTAGTGTATTTCCGGTCATCACTCACAATTACCTGATTCCCATCAGGTAACTTTTTTTTTCTCNATATTTTTTCATTGTCTAAAAGTAAAAAAAGAAGACAGTAGTGTATTTCCGGTCATCACTCACAATTACCTGATTCCCATCAGGTAACTTTTTTTTTCTCTCTCTTAGATGTTAGAGGGGAAGAAATCAACCCTCTAAGCTGAATTTTTGAACTGCCAAGTTCACTTTCTCTTTAAATCCCAAAGGATATTCCACTTTCACTATTCTTTCTTTTCCATTGTGTATTTGAAAATAGAAAGCCTTTTTTTTTACTATTGGTTGTTCTCTTTTACACCTTATATTAAGATCGAGGTTCCTAAAAAGTCACTATTGTATACAAAAAACAACAATTTCAATATGAATGGAGAGGATATATATCTTATAGTTAGTTACAGACTGTACATCTTTCCGTAAGAAAACTATAAAAAAATTTGAGACGTTTTACAGAAGAAAAGTTTCATCTGCGCAATTTCAATTGGTTATGAAACTTTTTGAAAAATATTCATATTACGTGAGAAGAATTTTCAATGGCTGAAAATGCAACTGAACTCAATTTGTTATAGAGAGTTTTGGACACTTCTCTCAACTTCTAACTTTTTAACAGTTCGTTGGTAGGACTAAATTTACATAAAAAATTTGAAAGAAACTTTTTTTTTTTGATTTGTCTTACTTGAGTGAATAGTCTCATTCAACACTATTATTTTTTTAGTTATGAAAACTGAAAACTTTAATATTCAAGGTGTAACCACCAACATAACAAAAATTTCATCTGTTCCCGTGATTATTTAACTTAGAAAGTTTCAAAGTTTCTGAAAGAAAATTTTTTTTTCTCTCGATTATATCATACCAGTCACAGTCTTGGAGAAGCGCCGGTATTTTTCCTGACTCTGCTGTCCATTTCGCCAATCGAAAGAGCGTTTGTGCCAGTAAAAAAAAATATGAAGTTTTTGGACCACTATTTTCAGCATCCTGGTGGGGGGTATTTCTTCCGATATAAAATTGTTTATTAACATTTAGTAATTTTGGCCGAATAATTCACAATATATTTTTTTTTTGTATAGTTAGAAACAAAAAGAGTTAAAGCAAGGGTTCCATTTTATAGTCTTGGTATTAGATTGCAGCTGCTATTTTTGCATCTATAGAATGTAAATTCACCAAGTTTCTTCAACAGAGAGGCTACCTTTGGAGGTACACATGCTAGCCCACAATTAAGGCCAGAGTTGCCGCAAGTGCAGGTTCTTAAAGGATCTGCACTTAAACCNAGGATCTGCACTTATGAACATGCTCTGGAGGTTTTATATTTCATAAACCTGAACTTGAATATACAGTTTTTGATAAAGGCCCAGCAGGGACCTGCAACTGAGCATTAAATTCAAGTTTTAGTAAACCGTGTTGAACCTGAATCTGAATCATGGTTTGGAACGTGAACCTGATTGAATTTATATTTGTTTCGCTTTCACTTGTGAAGTCAATAAAGGAATTCAAGTCTCATTAAGCTAATTTTTCAGAATCCAGGATACAAGAACCTGAACCTGAACCTGAACCTTCATTAGCAGGTCCAGGTATTTTGAAGACCTGGACATGAATCTTTCAAGCAGGTTCACGTCCAAGGTGTATTTAAAATCTGCTTTGAAACCTGAAATAGCAGGAAAAACTGTGATTAAGGTTAACTCTAGATTGTGAAACCTCGTCCATATTTTCCCATCTACCTACGAACGAGACGAACCTACGAACGAGTCGCGCGAGACGAATTCAGTTTAATTCCCGAGGGATTTTCCGAATTTTGAATTTAACTACAGTGATAAATTGATAAATTGATAAATTATCGAATCTATAGATTCAGTACAAATTTTTTAAATGTTTAATTGACTTTGGCTTTTGCCCTATCAAGAGGAAAGAAAGGTAAGGTGCTCCGAGAGAGCTTTATCAGTATTTTCTGCTGAGGAGATGTATTTGCATTANCATCTACCTACGAACGAGACGAACCTACGAACGAGTCGCGCGAGACGAATTCAGTTTAATTCCCGAGGGATTTTCCGAATTTTGAATTTAACTACAGTGATAAATTGATAAATTAATAAATTATCGAATCTATAGGTTCAGTACAAATTTTTTAAATGTTTAATTGACTTTGGCTTTTGCCCTATCAAGAGGAAAGAAAGGTAAGGGGCTCCGAGAGAGCTTTATCAGTATTTTCTGCTGAGGAGATGTATTTGCATTGGACAAACACTTTTTGCGGGGTCTAGCCCCAAGCCCCTAAGAGGTAGATCTGAATCCTTCCCCACATCCCTATANAGACAAACACTTTTTGCGGGGTCTAGCCCCAAGCCCCTAAGAGGTAGATCTGAATCCTTCCCCACATCCCTATAGGCATACTTCCAATGAGCCGCTGAATGGAGGTGAAGTATTGACATTTACCTTACTCTGTTGGAAAAACCTTATCGGCATTTTTACAAATCATGGCGTAGGTCCAGACTCCTAATCACGGAGATACAGGCAGTCTGGCATAAGGTCTAGTCAAAGTGCTTAAGGACTAAAAAACCAACAGAAACAGCTCTTTTACCAGTGCCAAATCTTTAGTCTAGCTCAAGGAATGGCACCAATCCAAGATCGGTAACCACAGCACACTGCTTAAGCCGAACGACACAATGTGTAAATGTGTCGTCGGGTCATCCTAGGCTGGTTTATTCACTCTAAAATAAAAGTAGAAAAGAGAGTGGGCTCAGAAAATGCATCCCAGTAGAGCGCTTTCCACGATTCACCGGTTACCGGGTTTATCCGGTCCAGACCAGCCAAGACGGCTTATTCTCCGACTTCTCCTGGACTGACAAATCTTAAAACGTTATTGTTGCTAAAAATCTTTCATTATTTTATATATGATCGAGTAGTTGTGTTAGTTATTAATGAATTCATTGAATGAAACATTAAAATAAACGGATTTGACTGAAATTGATCTCCGGGAGTAGATAAAAATGAAAAAAGCTGAGAAAAGTACAGCTGGTTTTAGTAGAAGATTATAATAATTTTGGTTGGCGTGATGTGGGAGATAGGATCTGTTGCAAAGATAACAGAGGCTAGAGAGGGGGAAAGTGAGGAGAGAGCGAACTGAAGCCTAATTAAAATGCATGAGGTAGTGAGTACGTAAAAATCTCTTTTCTCCAACTTTCTCCATCACCTCCTCATTTTCCCTCCCTTTCTCTCTCTCTCTCTCTCTCTGCGTGAGTAATACAAAATGAAAATTCAGAAACAAGTCATCGGGATTTGAGAATTGAGAATTCATTCTAAGGGGAACTTGGCCCTTGAGCTTCATATGCCAAAACCATGCTCTCCCCCCTGGGGTGACCCAAATGAGAAACCAGAAATCCTTCTTCGCTTTTATCTAGAGGACTCTATCCCTCAGGGATGAAAAGAGGAACTTTTCGACTTAATTATTCAGATTTATACACTAAGTATATAGAAAGTAAAAAGAACCCCCTGGTTCTAAGGAAAACGATTTTGAGCAAGATCAGCTTAAAAAAAAATATATCTTTTGAAAGAAAAAGTCCTAAAGGAAGAAAGTCTGAAAGAGTCGTTTAGGATTGGTTCGAATTTACCAAGTCCATTGTGTCAAGTCCGGCAATCAACCTAATAGGCTCTCCTCTTGACCAATGTCCTTTGAGAGATGATCACATTTCATGCCATAACTTTCTTTTCTTCTCATCTACAGATAACAACTAACACGTGTCAGTGCCCAATCCAATTTGTTCGCTGAATTAACTTCACTTCCCATCTCAATTTTTCATTTTTTTTTTCATCCCCTTCTCCTTTATCTTCAACCTTTTAAGTCACCCCAACAACCCTTATGGTCAAAACAATCATTTTGTATACTTCCACTAATACTTTCAATATAAATTTATATAAAATTTAACTAAAGGCCGTATAGATAATACATGCTTTGTCACTATTTTCAAAGTAGATAATATTACTAATAAACAGAAATGTATTTTTTTTGTTTTGCTAATGTATAGTTTAGTTTCCCGGTGCATCGTTCGCAGAAAATTGAATATTTTTTGTAAAAATTATTTTAATAGCCATAATTTCTTATAAGCAGTAATATTTTGTGAAAATTGTTACCAAATTTGGTTAAATATACAACGAACGTAAGACTAATGCAGATAATGTACCAAATGAACCAATAAATTGATCAATATATCAACCGATTTTATATATAAGTTGCCATTTCGATGCATAATTGTGTGATGTACTTTGATTCTTGTTGCAAGNATTTTAATAGCCATAATTTCTTATAAGCAGTAATATTTTGTGAAAATTGTTACCAAATTTGGTTAAATATACAACGAACGTAAGACTAATGCAGATAATGTACCAAATGAACCAATAAATTGATCAACTTTTTTTATATATAAGTTGCCATTTCGATGCATAATTGTGTGATGTACTTTGATTCTTGTTGCAAATGATTTTCTTAGCTTAGTTGATCAAATTTATTATAAATTACTTAAATTTGATGACCTTTCAATAGACCTAATAATAGTAAATCACATGCAAAAAATTCAATGAAAATATACAACAGGAGACGGTTATAAGACAAAGTACTTTGAAACGAGAAATAAGGATCTTATATGCATGAGTGGTCTTATAACGGCTATAAGACCCAATTGAGTCTTATAAAAAGTATATGCAGATAGCCATCTTTGTTTAAGCTTGACTAAATTTAGGGAAGTTAACATTCTAAAACAATGCTCACCAAAAAAAAATTTTTTTTTTATTTTGTTTAATTACAATACATAAATTTTTAATAAAAAAAAATTGCCTACGGNCTTATATGCATGAGTGGTCTTATAACGGCTATAAGACCCAATTGAGTCTTATAAAAAGTATATGCAGATAGCCATCTTTGTTTAAGCTTGACTAAATTTAGGGAAGTTATCATTCTAAAACAATGCTCACCAAAAAAAAATTTTTTTTTTTATTTTGTTTAATTACAATACATAAATTTTTAATAAAAAAAAATTGCCTACGCTGAATGATTATCACCAAAAGTAGAGTCGGGCAAGTATTTTTCTCCTAGTAAAACCCAATCCAACTCATTAAAGNGTGAATGATTATCACCAAAAGTAGAGTCGGGCAAGTATTTTTCTCCTAGTAAAACCCAATCCAACTCATTAAAGAAGGGATTTGAGTCTTATAGAAAGCAAATTTGTTCTAATAACAAGGTGATGAACATAATTATGAAATCCAAAAGCATGATCTTTATATCCATAACCAATTTATACAAAAAAATGAGGTCTTATAACTAATATGATCTTATAAGGGAATGTCTTATAACCGTCGACTACAGTACATCAAAAGTCCACCCAGCTCTATAGAGACGAAAATTTGTTTAAACAAAATACTGATTGAACACTAAACAGGATTTAATATTTTACAGTATAGTATAGTATTTTACAGATTTGAATATTTTTATAAGATTCCGATTTGATTAACCTCATAGGTCAATCTTTGAGCAATTTTAAGAAAAAGTAACATTTCTAACCTTAAAATCTATAGCAATCTATTAATAAGAACCTTAGTGTGGGGATTCTTATAAAAGAATAATAAATTTACCCATTTACTTGGGTTTACCTAAAGTGGTGGACCAATGGTTAGACTGCAAAAGTTCTTATTCTAAAGCGACCTCTAAGGATCAATCAATTCTTAATTAAACTATAAAAAATATATCATATTTTCAAAGGATCACAATAGGGCTCGGCCGATACCGATATACATATCGGCATATCGGCTATATCGGCAAGGTTTCAGCATATCGCTTATCGGCTTGTTTTCACCGATATATTTGCCGATATATATGGTACATTTTTTTACATTTAACAATAGTTTTCAACAAAATTTAAAGTCTTTGACTAACTTTATTCTAGGTAAGAAAATTATTTCCCCAAAATGCCACACTTTGAATTAACTACACAGTCAAGCTTTGAAAATAATTAGTATTGAAAGTTAAGTTTTGGTAGATTATGGTGTGTGCTTTTTGGCTTACGTCTCCTGCCTTGACCTCAATTTTCTTAAAATACTGCCAATATAAACTTTTATAACGAGAAGTAGCCATGATTTCAGTTAATTATATAACAAACTTTTACTTGAATGATGTTACAATGAATTAACAATGATCTCTTGTTTTTAAAACAAGAGATCTCGCGATTTTATATCGGTCGCCGATATATCGGTATCGGCTGAGAAAAGTTTCATATCGGCCTATATCGGTATCGGTCAAAATTTTCATATCGGCCGACCCCTAGATCACAATACATATTAAAAATTTTGATTAATACCCTAATCAACTTATTCAATTTCGTTATAAAAAATTATCAAATTTGTTGACTTCCAAAAAACAACATAGGCAGAATCTTGTCATTTACGATACGATATCTCATTATTTTGTTACTCTACACTCTATTTTCAACAAAATGTTTTTGCTCATCAAATTTAATGATTTTTCTTAGGTAATTCAATCCTTTCTTTTGCTAATAATTATATAATTATCTAATTTTCAACTACTAACAAACACTTCCAAATAATTCTCTTATTACCGTACCTTTAATTAAGTTTTCAAAAATAAAACCCTTTGATTATGAAACACTTCCCCCTCCCTTCGCTTCTCTTTTCTTACTAATTGTAAAGTCCAAAAAAAAAAATTCTTATATAACAACATAAAAAATTACTTACTTGAGACTTCATTGATGTAAGGACCGACTCGATTGTTCCAGTAGTCCTTGAGTCCCCCCAAATTCTGAATCCCGAAACGCGAAATTTTGATTGATTCTTGAGTAATAACCCACTCGATGGAAATAAATAATTTTCTATATTTTAGCACCACGTGTTTTTATGCACTGACTAATAAATTATATAATAACAGTAAGTATGATTCTCTCTCAACAATTGACTTTTTGATGAGAATTTAGACCAATAATGATTAGTAATTAATAAGGAATTCTATTAATTGAAATCATAAACTGATTAAATGAAACTAGTAGATGGTTGGTGGGAATAATAGTAAGGAAAAAGAGAGATTTGTAAGGGACTCAAGGAACTGGATGGGACCAGGAGGACTGTCTAATACTCTGTGGGCTCCTTCCTACCCGAATTCGGGTAAGAGAGCATAAAAAAAAATATACCCTGGGAAAATTTTTGAAAGTTCGTTTCATCCTTGTGTGGTTGTAGGTGGAGTTTGATTGGTGAAAGGAGGAGACATAAACTCCCACTGGTTCTTATAGAATGGTGCAGAGGGTGGAGTCTCAACTTGAGACAACCACGTCCAATCCAGAGAAAGTAGAGAAAGTTCTGAAAGTTCGATTTTTCTGATACGTGAGAAGAGGAATTGGTCCTAGAGGCAAAACGAGTGCCCTTATAGATACCTTCACTCTCATTACTACAGGAGGATACCAATCTCAAACTTTGGACACCGTTCACATAAATCCAACTTCATACTTAAGGAGAAACTTAACTTTCTCTCACTTTTGACCACTTTTGACTATTACGGATTGTCAGAATAATAGAAAAAGGTAGGAGAGAGAGAGAGAGAGAAAATACCGATATACTAACCTTTACAACATCATTTTCAGTCTTTAGTTGTGTAAAATATACCACCTGGGCAGTAGTTTTGTACGAAATTGAAAATTTTTTTTATAGTTAATCGATACTTTTATAGTCAAAGTGTCTGACATTTCATTCAGACCGTAGATATTCTTCACCTTGGTTGTTAGTTGAGATGGTTAGTAGTTTTTAAAAGTAATGAAAAATTAATTATTATTATTATTATTATTATTAGTAAGTAGTAATTTAGTATTATAAATTATAATTAATAGGCAATTTGTGTTCATAATTACAAGGTTATACAAAGGTTGTAGTTTTTCTTATAGAAAAAACTACGTCACTTTCACTCTATCACGTGAAAAGTTATAATTTATAGTGATAGTGTAGAACTTATAAATAATTGATATTTTGCACTATCAAAACCACCTATTTTTTTTTTTTTTTTGTAATTTAAGAAAGTGAAGCATTATTTATTACATTTTGAAGTATGTATAATAACTTTCGGAATCAAATTTAATAAAAAATAATCATACAAATTGTTTAAAAAATTAAAAAAAAATTGAAACTAATAAAAAATTCAAATCTTACTTGTTAAAATTTGGGTAGGAGTAAAGCAGCGGTGTGGGTGATAAACGCTGGGTTATTTCCAGTTAGGTTCTTATATCATAGGTTTCAAAATCCCGCGAGATATTTCAAAAACTTGCTACTTTTAGGCTTAAAAAGAGCATCATTATTTTTAACCAAAATTTGTTACATTTCGAAATATCAATGTTTCAGGAACAGTCTTTTGAAATTATGTAATATTTTTAGTGTTTATTGACTTGAGATGCTTTTTTAGATTTTTTTTGTAAGATTAATATTTTTTGGTAAAAATCAAAAAAAAAATATTTTTTTTTGATAATTATCTGATTTTTTTGATAATTATAAAAAAAAATGTACTTCTTTACCAAGTGTAAAATAATGGTTTTGTCGATATTATACTTTTGTAATTTTACTCGAAAGTAATTACTTAAAATTAACTATGGGAGACTAAAATTTTTGCACAAATTCTAAATTTACCATTGTCTACGCAATGTTTGCAATTGTGTCAATATCTGCTTTCAAGAAGTTCCATAAGTATGAGCGAAAAAATTCCTCAANAAATTTTTGCACAAATTCTAAATTTACCATTGTCTACGCAATGTTTGCAATTGTGTCAATATCTGCTTTCAAGAAGTTCCATAAGTATGAGCGAAAAACTTCCTCAAAAAAAAATTTATTTCCAAAACATGAATATTTTTGTGGTTTAATATTATAATAAATTCCACATTTTAAAGATCNAAAAAAAAATTTATTTCCAAAACATGAATATTTTTGTGGTTTAATATTATAATAAATTCCACATTTTAAAGATCACAATTTTTTGGATTTTTCTACACATGATTCCTAATTGCAGGTTGGCACAAATTTTGAAATTCATTTGTAGTCATCGACAGTTTCAGCGTCAAGTTTCATAATTTTTTTTGAAAATGTAAATATATATTGAAAAGCCAACTAGATAAGTTGGTTGTTGATTGTTATCCTTCATCAACAATTAACTTTTAACAAAAGGGAGCAACAAAATACTTAAAATTGATTAAAGTCTCTAAAATACCGATATGTTAGTCTTCTTCATAACTTTAGTACCAAATGAAATATGCATCACCTATTTTGTATAAAAAAAAATCAAAAAATAATCACAATTTTTTTTGTATTATTGATAATTATCAGTGATTAGTATCACAAACCCTATTTGAGATAGACTAAAATAATTAAATCAAAAAATTGTAACTTAAATTTTATTGACGACCTAAAAATTNAACCCTATTTGAGATAGACTAAAATAATTAAATCAAAAAATTGTAACTTAAATTTTATTGACGACCTAAAAATTGTTTACTTCCAATTAATAAATAATAAGTTATCATTTCAAATCAAATTCCATAATAATTTTCAACGGAATGATGGTCAATTACTATTTCTATTAATTTTCAACAAAATACAGAATAACATGATTACCTCAAAATAAAATAATAATAATAAAACCATCATCCATTTTCAAAAAANAACCCTATTTGAGATAGACTAAAATAATTAAATCAAAAAATTGTAACTTAAATTTTATTGACGACCTAAAAATTTTTTACTTCCAATTAATAAATAATAAGTTATCATTTCAAATCAAATTCCATAATAATTTTCAACAGAATGATGGTCAATTACTATTTCTATTAATTTTTAACAAAATACAGAATAACATGATTACCTCAAAATAAAATAATAATAATAAAACCATCATCCATTTTCAAAAAAAAACAGGTAGTAACTAGTACTGACTCCAGACTGACAGACAGACACGACGATCACAAAACCCTTCTACAACTACTAAAAAGTTTTCTTACATAAAATAATTTTTGTAATAACAAAAAAACTAAAGTTATCATCTTCTTCTTGCAAAGCCGTTTTTTAATGAATTCAATCAAGTTGATCCACTAAAGCTGAAAAACTTTCAACTCATTTTTATAAGTTCCGTATCCAAAGTCAATAGGCGGAAATTTGGGTGTGAGGATAACGGAAAATGAAGTAAGATTCGGTAGCTTGTTAGTTTGGTTAGTTCCATGCATGAAATTGGGGAAAAAATCATTTAAAAATTATATTCATATATTGATAATAGAACCACTCTAGCAAAAGTTATTGTTGTGGAACCGTAGCTAAGTTCTGTATTTGAAGAAGGGAAATCGTAATGCTGTCGGGAAACAATAGTAACTCCCTCACAAACAGTATGAGAAAATTGTTGGATCCCTGTTCATTCAGAATCGAATTCGAACAGATTGTTACCCGTTTTTACCCTCTTAATTCACATTTTCAGAGTTTTCCTAACGAAATGAAATTCTACTCACTCCTCCTCGTCATTTGGACTATCTGTATATAGCTCGAGTTATAAAATTGGATTTGAGTACGACTTGTTTGTTGTTCTCTCTTTTCTCTGTCCCTATTCAACCTCTCCTGTTAAATTTTAATGAGCACTGGGGTAAGGGTACTCGAGTAGATTTCCATGTACTCTTCTTCAAAAATACAAATCCATCAAGAAGGTAGTCACTAGAAAAAAACAGGGGAGGTCAATAAATTAATACTCGCACTCAGCAGTTAGTTATGAAAAAAAAATATAATTTAGATTTAAGCAAGCATTCAAACTTTAATATTTTAAGCAAAATTTATGAATTGAATTGAAATGAGCTTTTTTAACAGTAATTTCTTTGCCATCTGTTACATAAGCTTTCCGAAATAAAAGAGGATGTATTAAAAAAGTTGTACAATTTGAAATTTAATATTTATTAGAAATTGAGCACAGAGTATTCACGATTTAAATTGTACAATTGTTCCTTAAATTTATCATGTTAATCTATGGCTAGGGTTCAAGTTCCCATAAATCTATATCCGAAATCGGCTCAGCCGGATATATAATTATACAGTAAATTTTTTTCAAACCTCCCATAAACAAAAAGTCAACGCCATGGCAATTGCGTTAAATTACTTTCCAACAGTGATGATCGGTTATAACTTATTACTCTAACATTCTGCTTTCACCTCACCAATTTCACCAATTTTTTGCTTGTCTTTTTGTTGTTTCCATGGAAATTGCAATTTGGAAATGGGAAGTTTTGAAATAATTCACTAGATTCCGTTGATTTTTTTATCAATTCATTTAAACTATTGCCGAATTTCACTGTAGTTCCTCCAGATTCGTTTATTTTAGAAAATAACAAATTTCAAAAATGAGAGGTTTGAAAAAATTCACTGTATATCAGAGACTTTATAATTGCCCGAACCGAAAACGAGNCTTTCACCTCACCAATTTCACCAATTTTTTGCTTGTCTTTTTGTTGTTTCCATGGAAATTGCAATTTGGAAATGCGAAGTTTTGAAATAATTCACTAGATTCCGTTGATTTTTTTATCAATTCCTTTAAACTATTACCGAATTTCACTGTAGTTCCTCCAGATTCGTTTATTTTAGAAAATAACAGATTTCAAAAATGAGAGGTTTGAAAAAATTCACTGTATATCAGAGACTTTATAATTGCCCGAACCGAAAACGAGCTAAATCGAACCCGATTAAACTGAATTTCGATCTTAATGAAATTACAATAAAAAACAATATTGTAGCACTATTTTAAATATTTAAATAGTCTTTTTAACACTGGTACAAACGTTGTTTCTGTTCATTTTTTAATCTTTAAGCACTTTGACTAGGTGTAGAACCAGACTGCCCGTATATTCGTGATTAGGCATTTCGACCCTTGTCATGATATGCAAAGATACCGCTAAAGTTTTCCCAACAGAGTATCATAAATGTCAATTGCTCACCCCTTTTCATGTAAAGTAGGTAAAGTATGGTTGCTAGTAGTAGAACCACTCTACCAAACACTTGAAAACATTGTTTAAAAGTACACGTAAAACGAGCGGAGACTGTTTCGAGTCAGCTGAAATACCGAAAATAAGTTTGCGGGATTTCCAGATACNCCGCTCTTTCGAGCTGAAATACCGAAAATAAGTTTGCGGGATTTCCAGATACAGTCCTTAGCTTCTTGATTGGTTGAAAGCCAATAAGTCAAATAAATCTCCAAAAAAAAATTCTCATAAGCTAAACCACGTCATGCTGACGTTGGATCGTTCCCTTAAACTCCTTACTTTTTCTCACGTATTGAGTGACCCTACTCAATTTGAGAGAAAGTGAACTTCTCAAGTTAGTTTTTTGTTAGAACATTCTGAATAAATCAAACGGTCTCTTGTATATATTTTAATTTAATATTTGAATATTTAAATTGTTAGTCTAGCTCAAGGAATCGCACCAATTCATGATCGGTAACCATAGCACACTGCTTAACGCGAACGATACAATGGGAAAATGTATCGTCGGGCCACCCAAGGCTAACTTATGATAATAAATTTTATTGTTTTTCACATAACTATTGAGACTGAACGGGGTTAGTTGAGATAGTTATAACAGTATGAGATAGAAATGCTTTCGACATTTGGAAAAGAACAACCTTAGATTGCCATTCATTTTCGTAAGGCAAGTCCGCATTCTCTTATTGCATTAGCTTACCATAGCCATTTTGAGTAAAAGGCGGAGAAACTCAACTTACATTTTTGTTGGAGCATAGTGTATTTTCGTCTCCAAACCAATTACCTATCTAGAATCTATACTATTCTTTGACTAACGTGAACATTGAACAAGTTATTCTCTATGACGTTGTTTATTCGGCCTACACCGAAAACTAAACCTGGGTTTCCCTGAACCAAGTTATTTACCTTTACCTTGTTTAACTTTATCCAAGGCTAACTGTATCAATTCCTGTCACTAGAAACAAAACTTATAAAGTTATTTCTAGCTTCGACCTATGTATTTTTTGCCCTTTGGGTTGAGAAAAGACGAAAACAGATCGATAAAACCATAAGAAGTGGTTCTTATTTTGCTATGTATACTCGTGTTACGGTTTCTTTTTGAGAAGGTATAAAGTTTTCCTTCCAACTTGATGAAAAATCCAAGAGGCAGGTCCTCCAGTCTCACACATTAATCTATACACGCACTTTCTTTTTTTCTTTAACATCAAATATTAAGTGAATGACAAGGAATACAGGAAGAGAAAAGGGATGGACAGATTAATTTGAAACAGACTGTAGAAGTTCACTCTTGGTTTCGTAAATATCCCAAGGGAAACATATAAGAGTTGGAGTAGAAAGCAACCACAAGAATACAGATACCATGACATTTCCACTGTTTTGACTCCATGTCATCCTATTAAGAACATGTCCTTGGTCATGTGTAATAAAACCACTTTGCTCCTTTGCAAATACTCAAAGTGTTCTTGACAAGGAGACTCAAAGCTTGGAGTACTTGGTAACATCAATGGAAGATTCCTTAGAGAAACCTTGAGAAATAATAAACACAAAATTCAAACTATGAAATCCGGGCTAAACAAAAACTCATATCTACTTTTTCCTNCCTTGAGAAATAATAAACACAAAATTCAAACTATGAAATCCGGGCTAAACAAAAACTCATATCTACTTTTTCCTGTTTATTCATCCAAAACCAGAAAAAATTTTTTTACTTGATTTAATTTTCTCTTCCAATTTTTTTTTTTTTTTTTGCCTTCGCTTTGAAGTTTAAATTTGAAAAGTAACTTTTGAGTCCAGGGCTCTTATAGAAAGNCCTTGAGAAATAATAAACACAAAATTCAAACTATGAAATCCGGGCTAAACAAAAACTCATATCTACTTTTTCCTCTTTATTCATCCAAAACCAGAAAAAATTTTTTTACTTGATTTAATTTTCTCTTCCAATTTTTTTTTTTTGCCTTCGCTTTGAAGTTTAAATTTGAAAAGTAACTTTTGAGTCCAGGGCTCTTATAGAAAGGAAACATTTATGACGAAAAATTAACTTTGAAGTTTCATTTCCTTAGTCAAAAATTGAAAATGGGAATTTGATCCAATTTTTGCAATTCCTTTTTGACTTCACATAACCATAGATGTTTTCAATTTTTTTTTCTCTTTCTATCCTATTTAATCATGTATAACAAACTACTTAAAATGCTGGTAGCGATGAATAATAGTTTTGAAGATTTTGACATATGTTACCACCATACTCGGAAGTTTCCATCATATTTTTGATAGTGAAGAAATTGTTCGTAAGTTATAAAATTTTGAAGGATAAGGTAGTATTTGGTCAGACTCAAAAAGTAATTGGTTTGTAAGGGAAAGTGAGAGTGTAGTTCATAAANTAAGTTTCTATCATATTTTTGATAGTGAAGAAATTGTTCGTAAGTTATAAAATTTTTAAGGATAAGGTAGTATTTGGTCAGACTCAAAAAGTAATTGGTTTGTAAGGGAAAGTGAGAGTGTAGTTCATAAATTCTCATCACTTTCCATTATCATTAAGTAGACCTACTTAGGCAACTCCTCGTTTCCTCTTGCCAAACAACCTAATACTGAAGACAATAAAATGAACACATTCTCGTATAAACTTGACCCTACTACTTCACTTAAACTACCGAGGTATTGGGAAAGTAAGATGTTGAACAGGGTGTGTTACATGTTAGTTTTCGTATCTTTACACTTTTGCAGTTGTTAAGAAATCTGCCTCCTTACTTTCATTTACAATTTATAAAAGTCATTTATAAAACCCATTTATTTATAGTTGGTATATAGAAAAATATAAACATATCCAAATGTTCAAGCATTATACAGTCCGTCTGAAATTAGTTTATCCTATGGAAGATACTTTTGTCTTATGCATGCCCTTTTGCTGGAGAAAACAGGTTAATTTTTATGCAAGGAAAGTTGCTAGAAAAAATATTTTCTAAGGAAACACTATACAGTTTCAAAAATACTATTGAAAAGTAGGATACGAGGTTGAAAAAANTGCTTTTGGTTTATGCATGCCCTTTTGCTGGAGAAAACAGGTTAATTTTTATGCAAGGAAAGTTGCTAAAAAAATATTTTCTAAGGAAACACTATACAGTTTCAAAAATACTATTGAAAAGTAGGATACGAGGTTGAAAAAATCAAGTCTCTACAATGACTAGAAAAAAAAATATGATTTTTTGAAAATAACAATTTTTGGATGTTCGTTTGAAAAAATTAACTGTTATTAGTACATCGTCTCAAAATAACACCCAAGGAATTCAATTTAAAAAAAAATCTTAACTTTTTTTTCTGGTGATCGTTGAGTCTTGATTTTCCTACTTTGTTTCACTACTTTTATACGATCTTTCTGAAACCGTAAACACTTTAACCATAAAAAATTTAGTTTAGAACTCCTAAACTAGGAGNTTTGGATGTTCGTTTGAAATAACTAACTCTTATTAGTACATCGTCTCAAAATAACACCCAAGGAATTCAATTTAAAAAAAAATCTTAACTTTTTTCTGGTGATCGTTGAGTCTTGATTTTCCTACCTTGTTTCACTGCTTTTATACGATCTTTCTGAAACCGTAAACACTTTAACCATAAAAAATTTAGTTTAGAACTCCTAAACTAGGAGTTCAGTTGTTCGAAATTAATTTATCCACATCCACACGCTTTCTCTAGCAAAGAGCATAGGATTCAAAACTACCTTCGCGTAGGATAAAGTAATTTCAGATTCGGTGTACAGATAACATGAATGATATTTTTGAATCTTTTGTTATAAAAAATTATAATATCGCATCAAATTACCAAAAAATTATTACGTTTTCTATGATTCGTAGGTTTTGTATAGTACGGGTAAATATNATTTATAAGAATATCGCATCAAATTACCAAAAAATTATTACGTTTTCTATGATTCGTAGGTTTTGTATAGTACGGGTAAATATTATAAAACGGAAAAGTTGCGTTTTGTCCCATGTTCTCTGCTGGAGAAAGTCCCTGATTTATTACTTATTTATGACAAACTTACATCGCCAAGAAAAATTTTTTCGAGTCAAGTGATGTTATTTTATGAGAGAACGAGCAAGGTAGGAAAACACAGTGAAAAAACAGGTCTTCAGGATGAAAAAATAAAAAGTTATAATTTATAGAAAATCAAGTTTTTTCGAACATAATTCTGATACACTACAGTGAAGGATAGGCGTCTCAGAATTACGTTTGAAAAATATGATTTTCAATAAATCATAACTTTTGATCCTTTTATCCGAGAGACTGATTGTTTACCCGTGTTGCCCTACTTCTCAATGTTCTCTAATAAAAAAGTACAGGGTGTTTGGAAAAAAAAATAGTTAGAGAAAGTATTTTCCACTCAAATTGAGTGGAGTTAAAGAAAGTCAGTTATCTTTTTTTCGAACACCCTGTATTAAATGACCAAAAAAAAATCCTTAAGATTGTTCAGTGGACATACATTCAATCACCTAGCTTTGGTACAGCATGTTTACAAAAACGGATACTAATTTTCTCTGCCTTTCACCAAAAACGGCATAGGGCAGCAGACACACCCAGGTTGTGTAANGTCAGTTATCTTTTTTTCGAACACCCTGTATTAAATGACCAAAAAAAAATCCTTAAGATTGTTCAGTGGACATATATTCAATCACCTAGCTTTGGTACAGCATGTTTACAAAAAACGGATACTAATTTTCTCTGCCTTTCACCAAAAACGGCATAGGGCAGCAGACACACCCAGGTTGTGTAAGTTGGCACACACCATTAATTTTATGATGAAATTGTTGCAAGAATTTGTCTATAGAAGTAAATTTTATAATAATTTCATAATAATTCCCAAATAATGTTAGCGTTTCATAACTCAGGGCAGTAGGTGCTGCCAATAAAGCAATTAATTATGATGGAACATCTAACAAACTACATTCAATAATAAAAAATACGACAGTAATAATAATTATAATTTTTATCTAAATGTTGACTGATCAATTTTTCTTTGTTTGACTTTGGCACTTGTATGCCTGGGCTGGATTTAACCGAACAGCCGCAAAAAAAAAAAAACTTGGAAAAATTTCAGAACCGTGTTATGCGTCTCTCTTGAGCTACCAAATGACCTCTACAAATGTTGCTTGGAATGATTCGGTGACAAACTTTTCTTAATGACATTTTTCTCTGTGGTGACCTCTGGATGTCAAAGGTCAGGTCATTTCTGAAAACGTGTAAAATGACCTCTACAAATGTTGTTTAGCATCAGTAGTTGAACAACTTTTCTNCCTCTACAAATGTTGTTTAGCATCAGTAGTTGAACAACTTTTCTTAGTAAAATTTTTCTCTCCGGTGACCTTAAGTGACCTACGTCTTGGGTCATGTACTTTGAAAAAATTTTTATCGATATAGCAACCTATCTTGAGCGACCAAATGACCTCTACAAATGTTGCTTAGAATGTTTCTGACCANAATTTCATAATAATTCCCAAATAATGTTAGCGTTTCATAACTCAGGGCAGTAGGTGCTGCCAATAAAGCAATTATGATGGAACATCTAACAAACTACATTCAATAATAAAAAATACGACAGTAATAATAATTATAATTTTTATCTAATGTTGATTGATCAAATTTTCTTTGTTTGACTTTGGCACTTGTATGCCTGGGCTGGATTTAACCGAACAGCCGCAAAAAAAAAAAACTTGGAAAAATTTCAGAACCGTGTTATGCGTCTCTCTAGAGCTACCAAATGACCTCTACAAATGTTGCTTGGAATGATTCGGTGACAAACTTTTCTTAATGACATTTTTCTCTGTGGTGACCTCTGGATGTCAAAGGTCAGGTCATTTCTGAAAACGTGTAAAATGACATCTACAAATGTTGTTTAGCATCAGTAGTTGAACAACTTTTCTTAGTAAAATTTTTCTCTCCAGTGACCTTAAGTGACCTACGTCTTGGGTCATGTACTTTGAAAAAAATTTTATCGATATAGCAACCTATCTTGAGCGACCAAATGACCTCTACAAATGTTGCTTAGAATGTTTCTGACCANTTTTTATCGATATAGCAACCTATCTTGAGCGACCAAATGACCTCTACAAATGTTGCTTAGAATGTTTCTGACCAAATTTTCTAATGACATTTATCTCTGTGGCGACCTCTTGAGGTCAAAAGTGGTTGGATTCGACCTAAAACTGCGGTTTCACCTTGATGTTACCTCAATGGGTCATCAGAGAAAAAAATAGTTAAGGTAAAAGTTACACGGTTTAAAGGCCTGAACAACTTTTGTATATGTCATTTTGCCACTTACAAAAGAATGGGGTTTGACCTTGACCTGTGACATCAAGAGGTCATCAGAGAAAAAAATATTTAAGGTAAAATTTACTCAGATTAGCATCCTGAACAACTTTTGTATATGTTATTTTATTGGTCACACACTAACATAAAATAGTTTTGTACTTAGAAAAATTTCGAGATGGGGAATCTAAAGTTAAAAAACTGAAATTTTCACGCCCCCGTTAGGTCGAATCCAACCACTTTTGANTTCGAGATGGGGAATCTAAAGTTAAAAAACTGAAATTTTCACGCCCCCGTTAGGTCGAATCCAACCACTTTTGACCTCACGAGGTCATCACAGAAACAAATGTCATTAGGAAAAGTTGGTCAATGAAACATTCTAAAAGTATCATTTGTACAGGTCATTTGGTCGCTCAAGATAGGTTGCTATATCGATACAAGAAATTTTTCAAAGTACATGACCCAAGACGTAATGACCACTTAAAGTCACCGGAGATAAAAATTGTTTTAAGGAAAGTTGTTCACCTGCTGATGCCAAACAACATTTGTTGATGTCATTTTACACGTTTTCAGAAATGACCTGACCTTTGACCTCAAAAGGTCACCACAATGAAAAATGTCATTAAGAAACGTTGGTCACCGAATCATTCCAAGCAACATTTGTAGAAGTCATTTGGTCGCTCAAGAGAGACGCATAACACGGTTCTGAAATTTTTCCAAGTTTTTTCTTTTTGCGGCCCCTTTGGTTAAATCCAACCCAAATGGATTGTTGCAGCTGACCTTTGACACAGTTGTTGCATGGATTGAAGCACAGTTTGGTTGGATATAAATTACTTTGAATAATTAGTTATAATTAATTTGTTCGTTTTTGGGTCTGGGTGAGACTATTTTTGTTGAATAATTCCTCATCTAACTTCACTCCCTCCACTTTTCATTTTAACCGCTGTTCATCAAATGTCTCAACTTAACTTAAGAGAAAACAACTTTCATTAGTATCCGTTTTTTGTAAAGATGCTGTACAACAGGAAGCTATTTTTGACATATGCTCTTTGCTGGAGAAAGGGGCAAACCAAAGCAAATTGGCCAACTTATTACCAGAACAAAAAAAAATTTATGGGAACGTAAAACGTTTCAGAAAGATTGTAAAAAGTACAGAGGAGAATTTTTGAAATAAAGTGTCTGCGACTACTACAAAAAAGTTATGATTTTTTGAAAATTAAAAATTTAGAATATTTGTTTGTGACGTTGTATCTGAAGATTGGGTATCTGAAAAGAATGGTCTAAAATTGGAACTTTTAAAATATCATAACTTTTTTTACAGTGATAGCAATGACTTATTTAAAAAAATTCTTCGGTCTACTTTCGCATGATCTTTCTGAAGCCGTAAAGACTTTCCTCAAAAAATTTAGTTTCTCGATAAATTGACCATGACTCTTTGGTTTAAACTTTCTCCAGCAAAGAGCTGGGGCCAAAAGTAACTTAATGCAAACCAAACCTGCATTCTTTGACTGTAATAAAAAATCAGAAACTTTTTTCAGCAAAAGAGATATGGACAAAGGAAACTTTTTAATATATTATAATTTTGACCAGAGGTGTATACAGTATGTTCCACATTACAATTTACTGTGCTTTCTTCGCCTTTCGCCAAAAATGACAAATGTGGCTTAACGCACGCATAGAATCAAAAAGTGGAGGGAACTTACCCAACATGCACCAAATCGACAACCACTGATAAGTTAAGGAAGCGGGTTGGGCAATCAGTATTTATTTGATTTAATCACTAGGTTGACCATTGATTGATTGATCCATAGTGATAAGTAAATTGATTATTTTTCGTTCCAATTGACGAGGTTTGGATTAACCTCAAAATTTAATATGATCTTGAAAAGTAACTCACCGAAGGTTCGTTGTCATAAATTTCTGATCTCTGCAACAAATTTGTCTGTGGAGATCATTCTTTGAAAGTAATGCGTTGAAACAATTGTGAGATTGTTGCCATTCAACAGCCAGATGTCCCACCTGAAGACTCAATGGATTTGGAAGTTTTAGAGGATTCTCAATGAATTGCCAATTACGGAACATGACCAAAACACTGAATAGCTGGTTTATTTCTATTCTTTCTAATAAATTCTGCATATATTTGAAATTCATCTGTTAATGTATATACCTCACACTGCCAGGCATATGTGACATCTTCCCCTAATGGCCGACTGTTCTCCAGACTCTGATTCTGACTCTCGAACTTTGGCTGCCATAAGCTGTATCGCAGCTTTAATATGGGTGCGAAGATGAAAAGAAATGGCTTGGCAAGCCCTTTAAAAAATCAAAGGCTTCATCAAACCTACGCAAAGTTCACGTAAGAAATTTTGGCGTAAGTCTTGAAGGCGTACAAAAAGCAGCCTTATGATGCAGACGCCAGATTACATAAGTGTTCAACCCGGCTACATCAAGAATCGCATAAAACATTTTCATCGCCATCAGTAAATAATCACATTATTAAATAATCCGTTATGAATAAGGAAAGGTCATACCTTATCTACGTGTACCACGTTGGAATGATATGTACCATCCATCTCATCTACAACGTCAACTCCAGCCTTTGTATCGTTATATTCCAGGATCATATCTGGTTTCTTTTTGGGGTTCGTTGAGCTTAGATATGCTCGCCGTGCTGCTGGCTTGACAGCAAGACAACACTCCTATGTATTTTTGGAACGCAAGACACCATTGTCATGTCATTCCGAAACGCAAAAATAGAGCTGTGGATAGCTCTACCGTTTGGGTTAGCCACACAATGTGGCACTTCAATCCTCGTTTTATTTAGGATACCAAACAGCTTCAGATTCTTCGCTGAAAGCCTCAGTCCGGGAAACGGAAGTGAAAACATCACAAGTTACTCCTCGCCCATTCCCAAAGTACTCCTCACAAAGATCCAGCACCACTTTTTTTCCCAAATCTTTCTCCGGCATATCCCCAATTTTCCCTTGATACAATTTCATTCTTAGGTTATACCCAGTTTCGGTATCTACCATTACCCAAGCCTTCAGTCCATATTTTCCCGGTTTCGATTTCATATAAACTCTAAATTTTGACCTGCCGTGGAAACAAATTTGCATTGCATTTACGGTGAAGTGAGTTCCTGGGGAAAAGTTTGGTTTCAGAGTTGCACCAAGCATCTTTGAAATTTCTTGAATAGGAGTGAGTCCGTACAAGGAATTATTTGCCGCTCTAAGAGCTCGTCTAGTCTTGTCGTCGTCNTCTTTCCCAAATCTTTCTCCGGCATATCCCCAATTTTCCATTGATACAATTTCATCCTTAGGTCATACCCAGTTTCGGCATCTACCATTACCCAAGCCTTCAGTCCATATTTTCCCGGTTTCGATTTCATATAAACTCTAAATTTTGACCTGCCGTGGAAACAAATTTGCAAAGCATTTACGGTGAAGTGAGTTCCTGGGGAAAAGTTTGGTTTCAGAGTTGCACCAAGCATCTTTGAGATTTCTTGAATAGGAGTGAGTCCGTACAAGGAATTATTTGCCGCTCTAAGAGCTCGTCTAGTCTTGTCGTCGTCGAAGCGAATATAGCACTCGATGTCCTTAAATCTATTGCGACTCATAGTAGCGATTATTGGTGGATGTGCATATAAAGGACTCGAGAACCAGAGCTCTTTGATTGGCTGACTCCTGAAACAAAACAGAAAATTTCCATTGGTTGGCAAATAAATGGGGAAATGATTCATAACCCATTCATCACAACTTCTCTTATTAATTTTCTAGTAGTTATTTTGTAACACGTTTTAATTACACACCTGTATAGAAATTTGAAGTTTTACTATAACAAAACTACTGAAATAATCCGGAGCGGCTATTGGTAAAAATCTTGTATAAGTCGGGTATACTATCCGATGGTATTTTTGAAGAGGATATCCGCAACTCCGATGCCTTCAGGTCACAGGAATGTCACATTGAGGATCCGTTGCTAAAGAGTTTATGGTATTCGCAAAATGAAGGTACTGGTTTCACATAATAAATTAATAAACAGAATTCTAAGCATTGCAATGGACTCGGAGTGACATGCAGCAAAGCGCAGCGTATTTTATCTACTATATAGGAAGTTATAACTACTTACATATGTTTCTCTACACCTGGAAGCAGAATACCAAGTAATCCGTACAATTCTAGCTCATTGACAGGTTTCCAATCATCTACAGGATGTTTTGGAGGTGGGAAAACGTCGTTATTTCTCCGTAATTTCTTGGCTGATCTTCTCGACTAATTTGACTGTATTCTCGCTCGTGTGGAAGAGAGTGGTGGACCATTGTCGGAGTGAACAAATTTTTGAAGAGAGAGTCTGGTGTCAGGCCAGAGTCTAGAGCCTTCTCTATGTCCCATTGCCACTATCACTAAGTTGTGCTTACGGTTTTGTGATTGTGGTGGGGGTTCCAATTTCCAAACGTTCTTCAATTTGTCCAACATTTGTACTTGATCAGAATCTGCTGATTGATCTGAGTCTAATAAAATATAAGAACGAATCAAATTTTTGCAGATTTATGACAGACAGTCTAACCGATAAAGATTTTCACAGACAAGCCGATATAATAAACAAACAGATCGACATACAGACGATGATTTGAATCAGATATCGACTTGTTTCGAAACTCAAGATATTCAAGATGAAGACATTCAAGATATAGATGTGTTTGATCGAGTTGACGAAGTATTTAGTGACACTCAATAGTGTTCTACATTTAATTTTTTTCATTTACTTTCTTCGCTTAGGGACAGGCTGACTAGCATTATGCTTCGGCGTGTTAAGGTTTACACTGTCTCTCTTTGGTTAACCCTTCTGTCAGCTACTGATTTGAACCTCCCTCTNATATTCAAGATGAAGACATTCAAGATATAGATGTGTTTGATCGAGTTGACGAAGTATTTAGTGACACTCAATAGCGTTCTACATTTAATTTTTTTCATTTACTTTCTTCGCTTAGGGACAGGCTGCCTAGCATTATGTTTCGGCGTGTTAAGGTTTACACTGTCTCTCTTTGGTTAACCCTTCTGTCAGCTACTGATTTGAACCTCCCTCTANTTCGGCGTGTTAAGGTTTACACTGTCTCTCTTTGGTTAACCCTTCTGTCAGCTACTGATTTGAACCTCCCTCTAAACACGTACCTAGAACTTTGAAACACTTTATTCAGTTAACCAATCTGCAAATACAGTTGGTGCTGGTAATTGGAAACTAGCTGAAATCTAAAGGAAAGCAAGTTATATATGAAAGGGACTCGGCGAAGGAGATTGAATCTGCCCAAACTTTTTTGCTTCCTGGGTACCAAGAGCACTTAAGAAAACTTGAATTTCAATCCGCACAGCAATCCTCTGATATTTCACACCACAACCAAATAAAATTTTCTAGAAACCCTGAACTATTTCTGTTGAACAAAATTTCCTGTTGCATGGCCACATATGCATTCTACAAGTTAGATTCAATTTCGTTTTCAATAACGAAATATGGTTGCATATATGAAACATTTTGAGGAGGGGTAGCACAAATACTGCGGTGATCAACTGTATTTCTTTCATGCTATTTGGGAATGCACCGGCATATCCTACATTAGACTGAAATAATTCCAAAAAATCCCCAATAACGCGATTTAACTTATCAAAGATGTCATAAAAGCCGCCTCAGATCTAAATTTTACATTTATAATTCTAATTTCTAACACTTTTCATCAAGCTTTTAACCCTCTATTAATTTAAAACTTAAAATTTAATTTTAATATTCTATTTACATACTCAAACGCGAGTAATTTTTTTTATTGATAGAACGATGGCCTACGTGGACCAAACAAATTGATTGATTTATTTAATTATTTTTGTCAGATTCAAAAATACCCACTTGTATAAACCGCAGAGTAACGCGGGTATACAAAAATCTTATAAATAAATTGAAACTAAAAATAAAATGATTCTCCAGATCACGTAAAATATCTTAAATATGTTTTTGTTCTATTCACCGTTGTCACAAAAAAATAAGAAAAATTTGACAACTAGAGAGGTTTAACTTAGTTGCAACTGTCAATCACAGAAACGAAAAACGATGAGTCTAAAAGCTAAAGAATGTCAGTTTTGGTCTACACGATGAAGAAGTAATGAGGACGAACAAAACCAAACGCCCAATCAAATTCAACACAATTTCTAAAACAGATGGCTTTTTTGAGAATACACTAGAATAAAAATAGATGGAATATTTGCCAATCATAGTGTGATAATGTTGCTAATTACCACAAATTGGACAATTCTGATAACGAAGACCCATCAACCAATCTTGGACAATTAATTTCACAAATTGTTGAGTAATTTGCAATTCCAATAAGTTGAAAGTTATCTAAACTCAAGNATCTTGGACAATTAATTTCACAAATTGTTGAGTAATTTGCAATTCCAATAAGTTGAAAGTTATCTAAACTCAAGAAAATATTTTGTATTTCTTTAGATTGATGATGTCAAGGTTGCTAAACTTAAGTCGACAAGTCACGATTGGATTTAATTTACAACTCTAATTTCTAAAATTAAACAAGTGGATACAAATATAATTTAGTACGTGTATCCAGCGACAAGGATAACAGTTTCAGCCGTAAATATTCTGATGTACTATAGCCTCTCACGAACACCTAGCAATCATAATATTTTATAAAACTAATAAAATTACACTTCAAATGAAGAACACTTGAGTTATGTTTTTTCCAAATATATAATATAGTGTGGCTCCAAAGCAAGAATATGAGTGTGACTGACTCAGGGAATCTTCCGGTATAAATCCATCGGTCAATGACCCTTTACAATCACTTTGCCCCATTAATTTACATCTTCACAAAATATGTCACGGCTAGCATTGAAGAGACACCGAAACCGGCATCCTGTATTAAAAAAAATGACAAAATAACTAAACTTTTCACATTGGTGCAAAATAAATGTTTTTGTTAGCCAATTCTAAATAATTTATAGAATTTATTCAGATAGGCTCATTGGCCGTGTCAAAAAGGATTGTGTAGATCAATTGAATAAAATAACAATTCAGTCGTCTATCATCGATTGGTTGGTGGATACAAATTTACTTAACAAATCAGCCAAAGTCAACAATTTCCATAGCATTAAAATAAATTAAGAAAAACTTTTCTCTGCTAAAAAGCATTAGAGTATAAACTATAATAGTAAAAAAGTACAGAATGAGTCATATTCTTTCCCCTACCGTTTGACACAAAGTGAGTGAAGTAGAGATAGAACACGAAAATGAATATTGAATAATCTCCACATTGTTAAGAAAAGCTTAGTTTTCAAATAGTAAGAAACGTTCAGAAAGAGTTAACTTTCTATGGGAAGAAAACAAAGGGTTCACCTTTGGGTCACATTTTATAAACAACCCTGACAGTCGTTTTGTACAATTGAAATTTTTTACATAATATATGAAACTGATATGAAGGTTCATTGAATATTGTCAAAATTTAAATTTCATATTAATTAANTTTTTTACATAATATATGAAACTGATATGAAGGTTCATTGAATATTGTCAAAATTTAAATTTCATATTAATTAACTAGGCCATTAAATAGTATTCGTAAGTTGAGAAAGAATACGATTAGACCAGTAAGTAAGTATTAGCAAGTTGAGAAAATACGATTGTTTAGGAAGCATAATAAAGTTGTTCATTTTGTATAATTGAGAACCTATTTTATTGTTTGAAAATCAATATTTACGGAGGAAATTAAAATAAAATCCAACTCAAATATTTATTTGTAATTATCGGGATGTTTGTACGTACAATTTTCTCTCCCTCGTGCATTCGTTGAACACGGAATTTAATGAGAATGATGCGAGAATANATGTTTGTACGTACAATTTTCTCTCCCTCGTGCATTCGTTGAACACGGAATTTAATGAGAATGATGCGAGAATACAGAGCTTGTGAAAAAAGCAAAACGTGACAGAAGAAACAGGGTTGAAAAATATTATGATTTTTTAAATTAAAAATTAAGAATTAGGATTTTATAATTCAATTAAAAAAAAAAACATTTTATATATTTTTTATAAAAAAAAACTCTACTACATAATTTTGAATGCAATGGTTCTCACAGCGTGAAAAAAATATTATTCTGTTGTTAACACTGCCTGGAAAAAATTTGTAGCCTATTTTAGAAAAATATTAAAAAAATTAATTATAAATAATACAGTTTAATTGAATGTAATTTACACAATGACAAAGATATAGTACTTTGTTGCACCCTAAGTGAAAAAACGAGGAATTGAATGAATTATTAAATTGTACAAACAATAGACGGGCGCCCACCGCCTACCGGTGGGCGGTATTGTGGCGGGAATGACCCGCCATTTTGAGATTGAGACAGAGATTGCCACAAAAATTTGATCTCTGGAGGTACGATCTCACGGCTTGGGTTTTCCAGACCCAAAGCACTACCACTTGTCCTATAGATTCGATTTGCGGAGTTTTCTCCTCAATCTCAATACAACTCCGAAACTCACCTGTGTGCTTTCCATTAGCACAAACAATCTTTTCCTTCCTGGTCATTTATTGTCAGGTAAGGAGTCTACTCTCTCATTTATGAGTACAGTAGAGGGAGATTNGGTGAGGTACGATCTCACTGCTTGGGTTTTCCAGACCCAAAGCACTACCACTTGTCCTATAGATTCGATTTGCGGAGTTTTCTCTTCAATCTCAATACAACTCCGAAACTCACCTGTGTGCTTTCCATTAGCACAAACAACCTTTTCCTTCCTGGTCATTTATTGTCAGGTAAGGAGTCTACTCTCTCATTTATGAGTACAGTAGAGGGAGATTGAGTCTTATGCTCAAACCCCCACAGTATACATTGATATGCTACGGTGGGTNATCTTGGACAATTAATTTCACAAATTGTTGAGTAATTTGCAATTCCAATAAGTTGAAAGTTATCTAAACTCAAGCAAATATTTTGTATTTCTTTAGATTGATGATGTCAAGGTTGCTAAACTTAAGTCGACAAGTCACGATTGGATTTAATTTACAACTCTAATTTCTGAAATTAAACAAGTGGATACAAATATAATTTAGTACGTGTATCCAGCGACAAGGATAACAGTTTCAGCCGTAAATATTCTGATGTACTATAGCCTCTCACGAACACCTAGCAATCATAATATTTTATAAAACTAATAAAATTACACTTCAAATGAAGAACACTTGAGTTATGTTTTTTCCAAATATATAATATAGTGTGACTCCAAAGCAAGAATATGAGAGTGTGACTGACTCAGGGAATCTTCCGGTATAAATCCATCGGTCAATGACCCTTTACAATCACTTTGTCCCATTAATTTACATCTTCACAAAATATGTCACGGCTAGCATTGAAGAGACACCGAAACCGGCATCCTGTATTAGAAAAAATGGCAAAATAACTAAACTTTTCACATTGGTGCAAAATAAATGTTTTTGTTAGCCAATTCTAAATAATTTATAGAATTTATTCAGATAGGCTCATTGGCCGTGTCAAAAAGGATTGTGTAGATCAATTGAATAAAATAACAATTCAGTCGTCTATCATCGATTGGTTGGTGGATACAAATTTACTTAACAAATCAGCCAAAGTCAACAATTTCCATAGCATTAAAATAAATTAAGAAAAACTTTTCTCTGCTAAAAAGCATTAGAGTATAAACTATAATAGTAAAAAAGTACAGAATGAGTCATATTCTTTCCCCTACCGTTTGACACAAAGTGAGTGAAGTAGAGATAGAACACGAAAATGAATATTGAATAATCTCTACATTGTTAAGAAAAGCTTAGTTTTCAAATAGTAAGAAACGTTCAGAAAGAGTTAACTTTCTATGGGAAGAAAACAACAAAGGGTTCACCTTTGGGTCACATTTTATAAACAACCCTGACAGTCGTTTTGTACAATTGAAAATTTTTACATAATATATGAAACTGATATGAAGGTTCATTGAATATTGTCAAAATTTAAATTTCATATTAATTAACTAGGCCATTAAATAGTATTCGTAAGTTGAGAAAGAATACGATTAGACCAGTAAGTAAGTATTAGCAAGTTGAGAAAATACGATTGTCTAGGAAGCATAATAAAGTTGTTCATTTTGTATAATTGAGAACCTATTTTATTGTTTGAAAATCAATATTTACGGAGGAAATTAAAATAAAATCCAACTCAAATATTTATTTGTAATTATCGGGATGTTTGTACGTACAATTTTCTCTCCCTCGTGCATTCGTTGAACACGGAATTTAATGAGAATGATGCGAGAATAGAAATACAGAGCTTGTGAAAAAAGCAAAACGTGACAGAAAAAACAGGGTTGAAAAATATTATGATTTTTTAAATTAAAAAATTAAGAATTAGGATTTTATAATTCAATTTAAAAAAAAAAGAAACATTTTATATATTTTTTATAAAAAAAACTCTACTACATAATTTTGAATGCAATGGTTCTCACAGCGTGAAAAAAATATTATTCTGTTGTTAACACTGCCTGGAAAAAATTTGTAGCNTTTTATCTTGAAAAGCAGTATATATTATTGTGAGTTTAGATTCTGATAAAAGTTTAACCCGTAAAAAAAATTTAAGGTCCACGGAAATCGCAAAAACAGGCACCAAATGACACTGGTTATATTTGAATAATTAAATAAAATACTTCTGTAACGGGAATGACCCGCCACTTTGAGATTGAGACAGAGATTGCCACAAAAATTTGATCTCTGGTGAGGTACGATCTCACTGCTTGGGTTTTCCAGACCCAAAGCACTACCACTTGTCCTATAGATTCGATTTGCGGAGTTTTCTCTTCAATCTCAATACAACTCCGAAACTCACCTGTGTGCTTTCCATTAGCACAAACAATCTTTTCCTTCCTGGTCATTTATTGTCAGGTAAGGAGTCTACTCTCTCATTTATGAGTACAGTAGAGGGAGATTGAGTCTTATGCTCAAACCCCCACAGTATACATTGATATGCTACGGTGGGTTTGGCGGAGGTGGGTAGTGCTATGCTGTATGCTGCGGTGGGCTAATGGGCAGTTGTATGTTACAATAGGCTGGTGGGGAACTGAAGGCTGTTATATGCAATGAATAGTGTGAGGATGTGGTAGACAATGTGAGAATGCAGTGGGAGTGGAGAACGTTAGATACTGTTGACTGGTGGACAATATATTACAGTAAGTTAGGTTGTGCTCTGTAGGGGTTTAGGCAATTTTATACTGCGGTGGGATGGTGAGCTTGTAGGTGGTGGGCAGTTCTAGGCTGCGGTGGGCAGTTCTAGATTGCGGTGGGCAAGGAATAGTGCCCATCTACGGTGGGCCACAAACAAAACTACCACCATCACAAATTTTAGTCTTTCTTTAGTTAAACTAGTGCGAATATCTTGGGAAGAGACAATGATACCCAAGTTCACCCACCCCACTCGTCCCAGACACCATAGACACCATAGTTCCCGTATATGCTGTTTAGTTCGGATGGGGTAGGTGAACTTGGGTATCATTGTCTCCTACCTAGATTTTCTCACTGTATATTTTTTAAGAATACATAGTTGATGATTTCTAGACTAGTTTTTGAAATATTGGTAGGATTAAAAAAATTTGATTTTTACTTTGATAAAATGCAAGATTGATATTTTTCGGAGAGTGGTAAAATGAGGGAGAGAAAGTAGACGAGAGAAAAGTTGTACCACAAAGAGCATAAGCAGTCAACCTTTCTCTTTTGTCCCTTTTTTCTCTTCATCCTTTTGTTTATTAAGTGGAACCTCAGGGCCTTCTTTCGTCCCAAGTTGATTGAGAGTCTCTAATGATATTAGAACTAGAAGATATTTCTTCAGACTCACTACCATCAACCATTTCCTCTGCTTTTGGCCACGGGACAATACAACATAATACCCACCAACCACCAACACCCAGAACAAAAATTTACCATTTCCTCTTACCTCATTTACATTAAATTTTCTCTTTTAAACTACAAGATCCCCTCCAGCATCCATTCTTTCAAGTTTTTCACCCATCTCACTCTCCTATCAACCCCAACCAACCAACTACATAAATATTAATCATCTTTCTTAAACAGAAATAGCAACCTTTGGCGTCTTATGTCCTAATTTTGCAGCTACGGATGAAGCTTTCATTTTCCCTACACAGATATATCAGAGTTCTATTGTAAAATGGCTGTTTTTCTATAGTGTGGCATTGTGTATTAATATGTTTCTTTATTAGGTTAGTAAAGTCAGAGTACTTATTGACTTTGATTTAGGTTAATATGCTCAATCTCTAGTATAATATTAATCTTTTGAATGTAAGGTTTCTCAAAGCTAGCTGTCATGGTACAGGGTGTCTCAAACTTTTAGCAACGTAAAAAGTTTGCTTTCTCCTTCACTCATGAAATCTTGTGAGATAAGCCGTGACGAGAAATTCAAAAATTAAATAAAAAAAAAAGAAATCAAGCTTCGTAAACTTCACTGGATTGGGAGCTTGTGGTTGTAGCTAGCAACAGCTAAGTCTAGATGCTTGAATGGTTTAATGATAATTTGTTGGTTGCAATTATAGGGGTCACAGAGCGAGAAAATCAAAAAAAAAACGAGAAAAAGTGACACCGATGACCAGTACCGGGATTTTTCTATTTCTTGTGAAAGTTTTACTAAAATACTAACCGAAATTCATCATTAGCCAATTCGTACTTAAACACATTCATTTCCAATGCAAGTGTTAGTAAATTACCCTTACGAAATAAAACCTATTCCCCTATTTGAATTTGGTAAAATTCTACTTTGTTTCCATAAGTATGGACAATCAAATCCTAAAANTTACTAAAATACTAACCGAAATTCATCATTAGCCAATTCGTACTTAAACACATTCATTTCCAATGCAAGTGTTATTTTTCTATAGTAAATTACCCTTACGAAATGAAACCTATTCCCCTATTTGAATTTGGTAAAATTCTACTTTGTTTCCATTTCATACCTGTTAGTTTAGGATTTTTAGTTAAAAAAACATCAAAAACGAACTTCAATTGTATCAATGATGACATTTGAAATGGTGTAACCTTGCCCTAAAAGATGTAAATCAAAGAATAGTTAGTAACTTTCACCTTAAGTCAAAAANTAAGTATGGACAATCAAATCCTAAAATAGTTAAAAAAACATCAAAAACGAACTTCAATTGTATCAATGATGACACTTGAAATGGTGTAACCTTGCCCTAAAAGATGTAAATCAAAGAATAGTTAGTAACTTTCACCTTAAGTGAAAAANTTTGAAATGGTGTAACCTTGCCCTAAAAGATGTAAATCAAAGAATAGTTAGTAACTTTCACCTTAAGTGAAAAATCAAGGTTGAAGCAATATACTGATATAGAGACCGCGTTGAGCAAGGTTGGATATGAAGCATGAATTTTTGCTTGCTATAAGCAATGAAACTGAAGACATCTGTTGAAAGTAGAATATGTCCCATTTAAAATTGAGAAGATAGTTATAATTTTCTAAAGGTATATAGTTTTACTACAACTTAACAAATAGATTGAAGATGAGCTTATTTAAGAACTAATTACTTAATTATTAATTCTATTTCCTATTTTACGATAACTCCAATGAGAAATACAAAATCCGCTGATGAATTAAACTTTAGTGGTTGAATTTTGATTTTCTCACCTATGACACCACTAATTCATGTAATGAGATGAAACTCTGAATATATTAGTTCAACAATAGTGCAATCATCTATAAAAAGTATTANACTAATTCATGTAATGAGATGAAACTCTGAATATATTAGTTCAACAATAGTGCAATCATCTATAAAAAGTATTAACTTTCAAAAGATTAGCCCATGTAGTAGGATGACGTCATTATAGTGGGATTGTCACTGTAGCTGATGTTGTTACAGGAAATACCCGCATCCGGGCACTATGAANACTTTCAAAAGATTAGCCCATGTAGTAGAATGACGTCATTATAGTGGGATTGTCACTGTAGCTGATGTTGTTACAGGAAATACCCGCATCCGGGCACTATGAAGATACCGAATTAGAAACTACCTTTGTTCTAATTTTCAGCTCTACCTCTGCTACTACCTTTGCTCTAAGGTTGATAAATTTCGAATGAATGTATAATTATGTCCTAAATTTTTGCCCTCAAAATTAGACTAGGCTCGGATACGGATATTTCTTAATTCTCAAAATCTCCAAAATTCCAGATGACATTTCTCACCCAATCTTATTTTTTTCCAACCAAATTTGTCAAGTTTAGTTTTTAACAAATAATTTTTATAAAGCACAAATGCGGGTATTTCCCAAATTGGCAAAATCTTCAAAATTCCTAATGTCATTTCATATTCAATAATTTAATTAAGATACTTTTTCCCATGCGAACATGTCAAAAATAAATTAAGTCTTACTCCACTGAAGGTCATATATATTATTTTAGAATTCTACTGTGTATTCACTGTCGGCATCGTTCGAGACGAGTTGTCGGTTGGGATTAGGATAGTAATAAATTGTGTTTATCATTTCTATGACAAGGTTTAAAAAATTTCGATTTTCTATCATATTCTTAACAAATGAAATTCAAGTTTTAGTCAAATTTTAGTTGATTGGTTTCTTCTGTTGTTGACTATATTTTTTTCAAGCTCATTAGAATCAAATTTACGGCTCAGACGAATAATTAAAGCTAACTCGGATTTGAAATTTGTTTACAATATTTTTTTTTTCTAAATCTATAAACAATAGCAGTCATATCGGCTAAATTTTTTATAAAATTATTCCTTTTACTCATGTGCAGAGTTCAACAACCTCCTATTTCTTATTTTGACCTTAGTCTTAAATGGAAAGAAACCTAATTTTTTTATTCAGTATAACTTGCTGACGTCTACAGATTTTTTTTTTAAATCCAAATCTATTAAACAATCATTCAAAAAGTAATCAATTCTGATGTGAGTTTATTCTTCGTTGGAGGAGTTGAAATGTACCTTTTCTCTCCATCTAGTTTGACAAAATGAAAATAAAATAATAGAAACTGTGAGAACCATTCTAATAAACTAAAGTCCCTCAAGGTATCTCTAGTAAACAATTCTATTCCGAAATTCAAATTTGTTGAATTGATTTAAAATAATTTTTTTAATTGACATCAACACAATTATAATAATTTGACTACCTAAATTTATTCAAATATTTATATAACTTAAAACTTTTGAACACAAAATAATAATAGTCATTTTCAGAGCTGGGAATACCTAGAAACCTTTGCTTTATATTATATTTCAAAGCGACACATGATAATAATATTAAAATACTGTTTGAATTTTAAAAAAAGTGCTAAAAAATTGATAAAAGTAAACTTCTTTACACCGAATGGTAAATAAAAGTGACAAAACATAATACATTAATATACAAAACATAAACAAAGTAAACAATAAACAAAACATTAATATTTTAAAGAACTTGCCAAAATTTTTTCGTTAGTTTGGTATGAGTTAGGTAGAGAACAACATAACAAAATATTTCCTTTTCTAAGTTTTANGGTAGAGAACAACATAACAAAATATTTCCTTTTCTAAGTTTTACATCAACTAATTTCAATGCTTTTGATAATACTGAGTTTTAAATTAAATTTATATTTACAAAAATTTATTTGTCCAAAATTTTGAAAAATCAACGGTAAGAAAAATTATTTATTGAAATTATACCGTCAAANAAGTAAACAATAAACAAAACATTAATATTTTAAAGAACTTGCCAAAATTTTTTCGTTAGTTTGGTATGAGTTAGCTAGAGAACAACATAACAAAATATTTCCTTTTCTAAGTTTTACATCAACTAATTTCAATACTTTTGATAATACTGAGTTTTAAATTAAATTTATATTTCNTCAATACTTTTGATAATACTGAGTTTTAAATTAAATTTATATTTCCAAAAATTTATTTGTCCAAAATTTTGAAAAATCAACGGTAAGAAAAATTATTTATTGAAATTATACCGTCAAAAAATCAAAAAAAATTAAAATAATAATGGTAGAAAATTGAAAATGTCATTAAAAATTTTGTGAGGTTTTTATATAAAAATAAAAATAAAAATAAAAAGGTCTAAAGAATTTTTTGCCCTAAGAAACTAAATCGTGAAAAGTCTCCAAGTACGAAAAAAAGAAAAAGTATTAAACTGTGTTAAATCCCAGCCATACTTATANAAAATTATTTATTGAAATTATACCGTCAAAAAATCAAAAAAAATTAAAATAATAATGGTAGAAAATTGAAAATGCCATTAAAAATTTTGTGAGGTTTTTATATAAAAATAAAAATAAAAATAAAAAGGTCTAAAGAATTTTTTGGCCTGAGAAACAAAATCGTGAAAAGTCTCCAAGTACGAAAAAAAGAAAAAGTATTAAACTGTGTTAAATNAGAAACTAAATCGTGAAAAGTCTCCAAGTACGAAAAAAAGAAAAAGTATTAAACTGTGTTAAATCCCAGCCATACTTATACAGTAGTACACAAATATAAGATCTCGGTTTTCTCAGCTAAAATTTTTGGTCTTGGAAGCAACATGGTCTTATAATGAGTTAATCTCTCATGTTAATGAATTCAGTTGGTTCAAAACCACAACTTAGAAATTAAATCTTATAACAAAAATGGTATAAGAACGACTGCTCTTCAAACCATCAACCACTATACTGAAAACCAAGAACATATGAGTTTTTCTAAATAATATGAAATCTATCAACCTCCTGATAAATTTTCATGGTTGGTTAGATGTAATTCTTCTGAAATTTCTAATTCTAGATGAATTGGTTGAACTTTGGTTGTACAAAATGGACACCTTGTGGCCAATTTTGAAATAATACTTGTGCATTCAGGACAAGAACGTTGCATGGATTCATGTGCTTTTGTAAATTTCTCAAGGACCCACTCTGAAGGGACTACGACGATGTAGTACAATATAAGAGCCGTGATGAAGAAGGCAAGGAGAGCATTGACAAAATATCCATAACAGAATTCACTTTTGTTGATAGTGAATGAGTAGGATGTAAAATTAGGTTGGGTTCCAAAAACTCCAAGTATCGGTGTAATGAGACCAGTAGTGAAAGCAGTGACGAGATTACTAAATGAAGCTCCAATCACCACCGCCACTGCCAATTGAACCAAATTACCACGAAACAGGAACTCCCGAAATCCCTTCATCTGAAATTATATGTCACATTTTACTCCTTATTCCAATCAAAATATAAGAAATACACGAAAACCACTCCCTTACCTTTAATGTATCTGCCAAACTAGAAAAGTGAAGCTTGGTGTTAAAATCAATTGATTGATTCATTTTTCAAGTATTTACAGACGTATGTCGTGAACTTAGAAAAAAATTGTTGAATTTCTTTTTTGTGCTTAGCAAATGTTACAATCTAGGTAAAAAATTTGATTATGACAATGTTGGTATTTGTAACGATTGTTTTAGTCATAGGATTTACTTTATGGATTGTCTGTAAGACAAAAAATAAAAGTAAAAATGATTCATTATAAACTGGAAATAAATTTTAATGAATACATTCGTTAAGGGTTATATTTGGTTTGGGGAAAATTATGTGGTCTCCCGCAGGAAGGTCAGATGCTCTACACATTTACGAATATAGTTAGTTTTTTTGTCAACTATTGTTTTCTTGACGTAACTACTGCACNAACTTAGAAAAAAATTGTTGAATTTCTTTTTTGTGCTTAGCAAATGTTACAATCTAGGTAAAAAATTTGATTATGACAATGTTGGTATTTGTAACGATTGTTTTAGTCATAGGATTTACTTTATGGATTGTCTGTAAGACAAAAAATAAAAGTAAAAATGATTCATTATAAACTGGAAATAAATTTTAATGAATACATTCGTTAAGGGTTATATTTGGTTTGGGGAAAATTATGTGGTCTCCCGCAGGAAGGTCAGACGCTCTACACATTTACGAATATAGTTAGTTTTTTTGTCAACTATTGTTTTCTTGACGTAACTACTGCATATAACCACCACTACACTATCAGTATCATCAGTTCTCTAGTTCATTTTGTTGATATGTTGGTAAAGTTTTGAGTNCATAACCACCACTACACTATCAGTATCATCAGTTCTCTAGTTCATTTTGTTGATATGTTGGTAAAGTTTTGAGTTGAGAGAAGATAATTAGTAGATAGGTACAAAATTTGGTTACTAAATAATACGTACACTTTTGCATTAGTTGACGGTAGAAAATTCTACTTCCCTCATGCAAATGGACTCAATGTGTATTTATCTTATGTTTATAGCGCGTATTTTAGACATAGTTTAAAAATATTGAAAATTGAGGAGTCTAAAGTTTCCTACTCAAAAAGGATGAAGCCAAAGGTGGACAAATAAATAAAGTTACTTGGGCCAAATGATTATATTGCGCATGCGTTATATTTGAGAATATATGGAAATATGAACTGCTGCCAGTAAGTTATATAATTGAATTCTAGTAGGGTATTCTAGTTATACTGTACGTCTGACTTTTTGTGTGTCTGTCTGGACCCACTTTTAATTTCGGTTGTATTTATAGATGCAAAAGTATCTAGAGCTAAAATACACTATTCAAAATATTAATAGCCGAGGGGATGTTTTAAGGGATAATTGCTGAAGTATTCAATCTGTTATGGTGAAATGAACATGAGTTTTGGCAAATGTTATGAGAAGTAAGATATCAAAATTTCAATTTTTTCAAACTGTACAGGGTGNATGAACATGAGTTTTGGCAAATGTTATGAGAAGTAAGATATCAAAATTTCAATTTTTTCAAACTGTACAGGGTGTTTACAGAAACATGCGGCTACAGCAGATGGCGTGAAGACTGTTTTACTCAAACTTTCGCTTTTTCTATGTGGTAAGGTTTGAATGTAGAGAGAAACATGTGCGCAAAATTCAAAAAAATAAATTCAGCAATAAATCCCTACACAATAAAAAATAGGAAGCTTCACCCACCTGGCATAAGCAGCTGAAAACTTGATAATATTTCAAAATTGAAAGAACACTAGTGTTATCTATGACTCCCGGTTTGGCCTGAGTCAGAGTCACTGACTTTGGAAGAAATGACTCTGGCTATGGTAGTCAAGATTTGGATTTTTTAATTTTGTTAGTCGAATCGGAGTCATGGATCTGACTTTTATTAACTTTTCGGAGTCGACTCTGATTCAGTCAAAGGTATTACTCTGACTCCGGAATTCTCATTATAACAACGATAAAATCCCATCTTTTCTAAATGTCGAAATGACCACAGTCATAACCCTGGGTATTATAAAGTGGGGAATCATTTGATGACTCTGATTCTGTTTAGTTGGAAATCAAAGTCATGAAACTTGGAGTCGACTCCCATGTCATGACTTTTCCCCAACTTACAGAAATGAGCATATCGAACTTGTGATTCGATATAATCTTTCTCACCATCCTTAATACTAAAAAACATTTGATTTATTGAAGATTATTTTATAAAATTTTTCATATTTTCATTATGTGACTCCGGAGCTAGAGTCGAGTGACAAAAATTAAGGAGTCAGGCTATGAATCTACTACTAAAGTCTTGAGCGATTCAGAATCATGAATATCAGTAAGAGACTATGACTGGGAGTCATGAACTAAACCAGAAGTCATGGGGAACATTACCTCAGAAACATTTAATAAAAAAAGTTAACAATAGTTCATGTTACTACGAAATAGAGACCTCATCTAACCGCCACCGCCGACCGTTAGGTCGGCGGTGTGAGCTCAACTTCAATCAGTTCGGGAATGATACTGTTGTCCATACCTAAGGAGTGTTCGTTTATTTTTATAATTTTAGTGAAAACAAATCGAACCCGATCCTATCCAACAATAAAAACAATATTTTTTTTTCACTATTAGATGGGATAGTGGATTAGGTTCGAATCATGTTTTGAAAACATCATTCAACCTAATGCACGATCCGACCCAACAGGTACAAAGGCATCACTTACCTCAATTTAATCTGGTTTATTTTGCAATGAATTATAAGTTTTAACCACAGGTTCATTGAATTAAATGAAAAATAGAGACAAAAACCCATTAAATTTTGCACAAAATTAATTGTCAAAGTTTATAATGTTTTGTTAACCAATATAGAAGTGGTCAGATATGATATGACACTACCACATAGGGAAAGCAAAAGCATGGGTGTTCAGTGCGCGTTGCCAACGAAACAATACCTAATGAAATTTATTTATTCTTTTATAAATATTATTTATGCAATTCATAAGCGCCCATTTTCCTTTAAATTAAGTCAGTGTTCAATTAGAATTCAAGGAGGAAGGTCGCTCAATTTTTCGCTCTCTTATTTTCTAATTACGCTCATTACTAATTTAATAGTAATTATTTTTATTAACAGTTTTAATTGTGTTTTTTAAGTTTATTATCACTTTAGTGCATCTAGTGACTGGATAATACTTGAACCAATTGCTGTTAACTCTTGTTCCTGACTTGTTTCTGTTCCTGATCTGTTCCTGGTCTATTCCTATCATCATTATTAATCACTGTTCCTGATCTGTTCCTGTTCCTGACCTGTTTCTATCATCCTACTAAGCACTGTTCCTGATCTGTTCCTGTTCCTGACCTGTTTCTATCATCTTACTAAGCACTGTTCCTGATTTATTCCTGTTCCTGACCTGTTCCTGACTTGAATTCTTTGCNTTACTAAGCACTGTTCCTGATTTATTCCTGTTCCTGACCTGTTCCTGACCTGTTCCTGACTTGAATTCTTTGCTAGTAAGAAAATTGTTCCTGTGGTATCCGTTACTGAATCAACCTCAAATCTTATTCTGTTCCTGTGTATAAATAACATCCCTATACAAGTTACTTTGTGTTCACTTTGGATACGAGCAAAACAATGGGTATAACAATCAGCTATAGCCTCATGTTTCTGTAAACACCTTGTATATACTACAATAGTTTATAAAAACGGACGTCAAAAAGTTTCTATTGTTGCCGACACACTTCCCTTTGTTCGGTTTATACAATGGTTTCTACAAAGTCATTATGGACAATTTCTACATATAATTACGGATACAACTACCTTGATTGTTTATAAAAAGTTGTACAAAATACACTAAGAATAGTTTCTAATATATTTACGGATATAGCCGTAAATATACGTCTTCACTATTCACAGTTTAACCACACCAATTACCTCGATACGGTTTTACTAACAACTACACCTGAGCTACAGTACATAGTACAAGCGAAGAGGCCGATTTTGAGGGCCCTGACTAAAAAGTTGACAAAATGCTGAGTCATGATACCGATGTGACCAAAGCGAAAGAACAAAAAATTTAATACATTCCTTTTTTCGTTAGTAAACTGCATGCATCAGCTGTCAGTAGTGAATTTTTTTGTTCTTTGGCTTTGGTCATTACGGTACTTTACCGAGTTGTCAGAGAACTCGGTCAGCTATTATTCTTGGTCAGCATTTTGTCAACTTTTTAGTCAGGGACCTCAAAATCGGCCTCTTCGCTTGTTACCATGTACTGTATGTATAGTTTAATCACCTAAGTAACCATCTAAGTAATCTCATTATGGTGAAGTCTAATGGTATAATAAAGTTTATTAATGTTTTTATACTAGTTTAAACGTAGAAATGGTGTTGCTAATTTTTCTGAAACGAAACAGATGTGCGTACTGTGTAGGAGTTGCTTCAATTGGACAAAAGCTTTTTGAAGGTTTCCTATAAATCTAGCATCCAAATTCATTGAAACGGCTATTTGGATAGCATTTCATTTAATTATATTTCATAATTATCTTTCCGTTTATAGTTTGTTTAGGTCAAATTTTGAATGTCTTTTCATAAATTTACCCCATACTCAACCGTAGCATGACGGTTTCCTAAATAATTTGGTTTAAACTAAAAACTAAATTAATTCCATTTAATTCATCTTGTGTATAACAGTATCATTTATCTATACCCCAATTCTGTTCATTTCAATACAACGGAAATCAAACATAAAAGTCAATATCGCGTTTAACATTGGATCCAGAGTCATAATGAGTAAAATGAATAAATCTTATCCACGTGACGGATGTGTACAAAATACTACAAACGCTCACTACCAACATCCAATCAATATTAGACCAATTACTACTATTCATCTTGTTAACTGGGTCAGAGGAAATGTATTCACTTTCTACCAGATGCCAATACTTTTCGGAACAACTCTTCTGGAAACTTTCATTGAGTTTTGTTACTATCGGATTTTTTATTTCTGCACAACCCTCAGACTGGTGCTACGAAGGAAGAGGAAATTGTGGACCAAAATTTTGGAAACCAAAGTGCAAATTTCAAGCTCCTACTCAATCTCCAATTGACATTATTCCATTGAAAACAAGAAAGAGCAAACCAAATAGAACACTCATATTTAGTAAAGGTTACTACGATGATAACACATTTAATATAGTGAACAATGGCTACACTGTCACCCTAACACTTTCTTCTGAAACCAACCTTGGAGTCAAAGGAGCAGGTTTTTTGGGTCAATATAATTTCGTCAATATGCATTTTCATTGGGGATCTGAGCACATGGTCAAGGGTATACACTTAACCTTACAAATGGTTATAAGTTTTTAAATTTTGTAACAGTTAAAAATTTAATTTTTTATATAGGTGTTGCATTCCCCCTTGAACTCCATATTGTTTTGGAACAAGCCAATGGAAATGGCGGACTTGGGATTCTGTCAATTTTGTACGGATACTCAAAAAATGATAACAAGGGATTAGTACCTATAATTGAATCATTACAAAATGTAGCAGATTCTGGGGACATTTTAGTAGGGGTTACAGATAACATCAAACTAAGTTCACTTTTCCCTGCAGTTTGGGATGTATTTCGATATCAGGACGTGAGTTCAATTTCACCTTGCAATGGTAGTATTATATGGAGCGTTTTTACACAGCGCATGCCCATATCTTCAGCACAAGTCAAGGCCTTCTCAGTACTTAAGGATCCAAATGGGGACGAAATAACTTGCAACAATCGTTCAGTCAAGCCAACTGTTACAAAAAGTCGACGCCAGATAATTTGGATGCCAGTGAACAAAACTAAAATGATGGATATGGCATTTTAACATAAAAGTTGGAGTTACAATTATAAATACAGGGGTAAAGATAGAGCATGAAAATACTTTTTCACTCCATAGTCGTGGGTGTAAGATTTTTAAAATAATGTTATGACAATGATAGACATTAAAAAAATTTATTTTTTTTTGTTCATGCTGGAAACTAAAGTATTAGTAGCCCATAGATAACTTTTGTTGGAAATTCTTCGTCGAAACATTTGAAAATCATGTGGCTACAATAAAGAAAGAGTGATGTAACATCACTGTACAGTGTGTTGCATAAAACTTATCGAACTATATTTTTTGGATGATTTAGCCCAAGTTTGATGTTTGAAATATCAGTTTTTTTTTAAGAAGAAAATTTTGGAAATTCCAATTAACAATACAATGCAAAAAACAGAAATGAAAAATTCCATAAGATTTTCAAGAAATTGAGTAAAAGGCGAAAAGAAAACAGAGAAAGTTGTTGCAAAATTATATCGAAATTCATTTTTTAATGAGTTTTTGCAACAAACTTAGGAAAACTTTTTCTGAATATCACTCTATTTTACTTTGTCAGATATTGTAAACAAATTTTGTATAAAAAAATTAACCAGAAAATACTCAATTTCATATTTTGGAAATAAATCGTTAAGTAAAAGAAGTGACCGATTGCGAAAATGAAAAAATCAACATTTTCTTGAATTAGAATCGTTGATTCTACTATCATGCAAAGCCAATCGGTGTCCCTGAGTTCTGCGTTAGATATTTAGTAAAGAAATAATTGTCAAATATGTGCCAAAATATAAAGCGAAAGAGGAAACTGAAACTTTATCCACGAGTGAAAATGTCAATTCTTCGAAATTAGACCACTGTTACGTTGTCTTATGGATCAAATTTGTTACATTTTTGACATTTGATTATCATCTTCTATTGTTTGGAGAATTGCCTTCTAGTTTTTTTATACAAAATTTGATTACAATATCTGAAAAAGTCAAGTAGAGTGATATTCAAAAAAAGTTTCCTTAAGTTTATTGCAAAAACTCATTGAAAAATGAAGTTTGTAACTGAATGAAAAATGAATTTTGCAACAACTATCTCTGCTTTCTTTTTACCTTTTACTCAGTTTCGTTAGAATCTTATGATTTTTTTTATTTCTGTTTTCTTCATTGCATTTTTAATTGAAATTGCGACTTCTTGTAAAAAAATTATTATTTCACACATCAAACTTGGGTTAAATCATTCAAAAAATGAAGTTCGATAAGTTTTATGTAGCTATATATTGTACTGTGTATTGTAGGCAGTTTTGATCATAACACTGTTTGTTACAGCAAATTGGCATGGTCCTAAATTTTTATATCCACATCGAAATGGCACCAGGTTCTGAGGTCAATGAGAGAAAATTGTTTGGTATAGTTTTAAAATATTTATGAATACCGTTATAGCTATTTAGTACAACTCTATATTATTTTTTCATCTTGTCTCTATCGTTTGTTACAGTACAAATTAGAAATTACACTTAAAAACTGTCCAATTTGTGGAATCATCCTGTATAATTAGGAAGTTGAAAAAATTATATAATTTATAAATCAAACATTGGTACTTCGTCAAATTTTACACTTCAAAGCTCCCTAATATTTCAGAAATCACCTGTGTTAGAATTAAATTTCATAATTTATTATGCTGTACAAACTGTCCCCACTAACTTACGCTCATGCTTAAAATTATAAATACATAAGCTACAAGTTACGACTCAAATTATAGGTTTTACTAAATGTCTATTGTAATATACTTTAAGCATGTTGAATATTCTACTAAACTTTAAAATAAGTATTGAAAACACCAAGATGTAATATCTAATTTTCTTTTTCATAAAGATTTCAAAATGTTTTGACTCACAAGGTCAATTTATGAAGAATCAAGAAGACAGGATCGATATAGTAGAAAAGTTGAAGAATACAACGACCAATAGAATAATAGCCGACGAAAAAAATATCATTTTTAAATAAAAATATAATTATGTACTACAATACAAAATTTGTGTTATCCAAACCCAAAGAGACGAAACAGAGCTTATGCAACTCTTCAATCCATTAGATGGAAGNAAGAAGACAGGATCGATATAGTAGAAAAGTTGAAGAATACAACGACCAATAGAATAATAGCCGACGAAAAAAATGTCATTTTTAAATAAAAATATAATTATGTACTACAACACAAAATTTGTGTTATCCAAACCCAAAGAGACGAAACAGAGCTTATGCAACTCTTCAATCCATTAGATGGAAGNCACAAAATTTGTGTTATCCAAACCCAAAGAGACGAAACAGAGCTTATGCAACTCTTCAATCCATTAGATGGAAGACTGGAGGGCTCTTCGTAGTTCACTTTGGCGTGAGAACGAGCTGAAATTTTATATAAGTATTCATAACCTAGTTTGTTGAAATTTTATCATTAGTTTCCACATTTTATGTGTGGCTTGTATGCTTGAGAGCCATAAACCTTACATTAGCATTGGTTTGTGAGCGGTCAGATTCGTTTAAACCCTTACATACATTGGTTATCGTCCTTCTGGGTTGAATAACTGTTCGACATCCATTCCACATTGGTTGTCAACATTTATTCACACGTATAAGAAATAGAGTTTAGGATCATAAAGAAAATTGTCCACCATTTATGAGCATAATATGATCCTAAGTCTTCATATATTCATAAAATTGTGTTTTCATTTAGGAAAAACTTTCCATGCATTTGCATAAAGGATATCTCTTCAATGTTTCATTTATGTATTTCTCTGTTTCTACCCGTACAGAAATAGAGTTATAATAAGAAGAATACAGAGTGTTCAAATAAAAAGGCAAAAATCCGGTACTAGAGTTTAAAAAAAAACTACAAAGCTACTTACAAAGTAAGTTTTTCCTACACTTTTTAACTTAAGAAAATTTAATTTTACTTTCTTAGTAACGGATTTCAATAACTTGAGCAGTTTATAAAGTGTAAAAAAGTGTGACATACAATTAATTTTTCATTTTCCGCAAAATCATTTCTTAAAAATTTCACCTTATTTGAACACTGTAAGATCATAAAGAAAATTCTCCATCATATATGAGCATAAATATTTTTTCATAAATATTTATGAGATTTCCCATTCAGTTGCATAAAGGCTATCTCTAGTGTGTCATTTGTTAATTCATGTTTCCAATTTTGAGAAAACCCTTTCATATGTAAATATCAGGTTTGCGGAATCAAGGAAGAAATAATCCGCACCTTTTAGACTACATACACATAGTCGTGACAGTGATGTTTACAAGCGCGACGACGATAATTCTGCATTGTGGTTACAATGACGAATGTAAGGGCCAGGCTTAATTCAGTATACAATGGAGAAAGTATTTATGTAAAAACTCGTACTAACGGGAAAAGCAATGTATTAAAAATTTTGTTCTTTCGCTTTGGTCACGTCGGTATGAAAAAAACGAGCTCACAATCGTAGACTCAATCGCGTTTACTTTTACATAAATAGCATGAGCTATGGTTTTGATTGAAATAAAAAATGAGTATAATGCAAAGCAACGGAACAAAGCAGAGAAGCAAAAGGAGGGGCCGGCAGCTTCTCTGTTGAGTGAGGTGAAATAAGATACCCGGGTCATGCCCCATTCTTTTACTATTAAAATATTTGCAATCTCAAAAAATCTGCAGTATTAAAAAAATTTAACTATTAAAGACTGAACTATTAAAACTTTGAACCATTAACTAATTTGACCTATTCAAAAATCTTTACTATTAAAGAATATGCACCATTAAAAACTTTGAACTATTAAAAAACTNAAAGCAGAGAAGCAAAAGGAGGGGCCGGCAGCTTCTCTGTTGAGTGAGGTGAAATAAGATACCCGGGTCATGCCTCATTCTTTTACTATTAAAATATTTGCAATCTCAAAAAATCTGCAGTATTAAAAAAATTGAACTATTAAAGACTGAACTATTAAAACTTTGAACCATTAAATAATTTGACCTATTCAAAAATCTTTACTATTAAAGAATATGCACCATTAAAAACTTTGAACTATTAAAAAACTNATAATTTGACCTATTCAAAAATCTTTACTATTAAAGAATATGCACCATTAAAAACTTTGAACTATTAAAAAACTTGTGCTATTAAAAAATTTGCACTATTAACAAAAGTAGACCTATTAAAAAACTATTAAAAAATTTACACTATTGAAACATTTGTCATATTAAAAAAACTTGGAATATTAAAAAATTTGTTATATTAAAAAACTTGGACTATTTAAAACTTCGCACTATTAAAAAATTTGTTATATAAAAAACTTGGGCTATTAAAAATTTTACTATTCAAAAATTTGCACTATTAAAAAAAGGAGACCTATTAAAAAACTTCAACTATTTAAAAATTTGTGTTATTAAAAAACTTGGAATATTAAAAAATTTGTTATATTAAAAAACTTAGACTATTAAACAATTTGCACTATTAACAAATTTGTAATATTAAAAACTTGCACTATTAAAAATTTTTACTGAGTATGCACCATTAAACACTTCGTACCATTAAAAGGTTAGAACTATTAAAATTTGCCAATTAAAATCTTTCGCATAATAAAATTTTGCGATGAGAAGTTTTGGACTATTAAAAGCTTTGCACTAGGCTTGCAAACGAACCGAGCCAGCTCATGAGGTAAGCGAGCGAGCCGAGTTTGAGACCAGTTGAGCTGCAATAATTCAACATGTTTATAAATGGACGAGTCACGAGCTGAGCTGGAGCACTGACTCTCTCGAGTAACCAGAATAATTCGTCAGTTAGCATGCCAAATTTTCAGTTTATAAATTTTAAGTAAATTGCTAAAATTCATCATTATATGGTACAAAAATGATTTTTTAACTTCCTCGAAATGATAACAACATTAGTTTTGACACTTAACTAATTGTTTCATAGACAATGAGTCAACTCATTGATTTTTGTGGCTTTGGCTTGTTTCTATGTTACAAATCCCAGTTACAAATTTTTCGCTCAGCTCAATACAAAAAAAATGATTATATTTAATTTCAATAGTATCGATAACTTTTGCTTTTTTTTTTACAATTTTTTAAATTTTGTTTACGAGAACAAAGCTAGGCGTATCTAATTGTCTCAATTAATTGTTTTCTTGAAAACCCACAAAATTGTGAATAGAATGTCTTGCTTAGGACATATGGTACTCATGAATAACATAACATATTGTCAAGAATCTACTTTTGTAACCACAGCGTTGTAGTAGAAAGGAATTTTCGATTATACCTAAACTATGACTAACGAGTCAGCTCACCAGCTGCTCGTCCGAGCTGAGAAACGAGCTGAGCCGATCTGATATTTCACAACTCATGCGAGCCGTAAGCCGAGCTAAACGAAATTTTAGAGAGCCGAGTCGAGCCAACAAAAAACTCGGCTCGCTCACCTCACCCCTACTTTGCACCATTAAAACCTGTTTTATTAAAACTATTGTAATAATACCACAGGTGTAACTTTACCGCAAACGAAATCGAATATTTAAATTGACTTGACTTGATGGTCGTGTAAAAGTAGTAGCAGACAAAATATTGATTATAATTCCAGTTCAAAAGGAGTCGAACGCTTCCATAATAAGTGATCATGGNCACCAGCTGCTCGTCCGAGCTGAGAAACGAGCTGAGCCGATCTGATATTTCCCAACTCATGCGAGCCGTAAGCCGAGCTAAACCGAAATTTTAGAGAGCCGAGTCGAGCCAACAAAAAACTCGGCTCGCTCACCTCACCCCTACTTTGCACCATTAAAACCTGTTTTATTAAAACTATTGTAATAATACCACAGGTGTAACTTTACCGCAAACGAAATCGAATATTTAAATTGACTTGACTTGATGGTCGTGTAAAAGTAGTAGCAGACAAAATATTGATTATAATCCCAGTTCAAAAGGAGTCGAACGCTTCCATAATAAGTGATCATGGAGTTTATCTTGTGTACTCTTTGGCAAATATGAGGATTTCCATGTCCCACGAGACAAAACAGATTTATTTAAAAAAGTTTAATTTTAATAATTCAATAATTTTTTAAAGTCATCGCACCTTTTCACTATAATATGTCATAGATGCACAAATAATATAGTGACTAGTAATTGACCTTAGTCGCTGCTGACCTACAAAATAAAAATCTCTCCGTTTTAGCTGAAATTACGAACAAATGGCTGGAAATAGTGAACTAACTAATCAATCAGTAAACCATTTGATCTTTTAAACTATTGACCTAGGTCACTTCAGGTCTAAATTTTCGATGAAATTTTTATGTTATATTTTATAAATATTTTAATACTTTTTCAGTAATTTTAACACTCATAATTTTATTTTATTTAAATTACTTATGCGCGTAATTTCATTGATAGGGCGATGGCCAACGTCAAATAAACTTGATTGATTGATTGATTTTCGATGAAATTTAAGNTTAAATTTAAGGGGAAGGTATAAAAATAGCCAACTAATTACATTTAATTTTCGGATCTCACTGCTGAAGTCCAAAACAATTTAGTTGGTTTGACTAAAATTAAAAATCGTTGGGGTAGGGGTCAATTCTATTTAAAAGAAGTCGATTAAAGCATTTAATAATTACATGATTACAGATTACTAATCGGTAATCTATAATCAACTGGGGTTACTTAACGATTCGGGAGAATGTAATCATAACCAAGTAATCAGAACTCTAAATTATTTTACATGATTACATGCTTACAAATTATTTTTATGATGAATAACCGAAAACACTGCAAGAAATCACATCATATCATACCTTCCTTTTTTCACTCTTGCTTTAATACCAGCTCTTCCTAGAAGTAAAATACATTGTATTTTGCAACTTTAGAAAATTGTTGTACTTGGTTAACGGTAGTACCCGTTCTAAAACAACAATTCCACTGTACAATAAGAAGTATCTTAGCTCAGTTACTTTAAAATAATTTAGAAGTTTTGGGGATTGCGGTTTTCGATTAAATTCAAAAGGGGTATACTAGACACACTTAACCAAATGGTATTACAGTCGCACAAACTTAATCTGTAAAGCCTACTTAGGCATGTTTTAAACACGTGTTTTACAACGCCGAGATATACTAGATATATATAGTCTAACGAAAATCTTGAAACAAGTCCTAATCCTGCGAATGGCGAAACACCCTTGTGATGCTTCTTGTTTGACTGCCTCAAAAACTATAAATCAGTGCGCTTCTTTTCTGTCGTCAAATAAATAATTCGTCCAGAGTAGGTTCAACGGGTCACGGAACTCTGGCAACCAAAGTAAGAATTGTGATTCTTATACTTTATAAAGTTTCTGGACGGAGCGTCACAGATAACAAGAACTAACATCGGAATTGAAAATCTTCCCATTAACTCTCACACCATTCTGCCTAAGAGTTTTGATTTTCACAATTAAATATGCATCTAAGTCGCAGTGTATAGCAAAGGTCACAAAAAAGTGCTACAACACAGGCGAGTTTTTGAGCTTACCTACTCTAGCTTGAATAGGCCATAATTGCAGGTCAATGCTGTTAAAACTTGGTACGCCGTCTATACTTAAGGACGTAGTACACGTTTTATGTTCCAATATGTTGATTTCAGATGCAAACGATTGAAGTTTAGCACTAAAATATTTGCCTATACCAAAAAAATGGAAATTAACACCTGCCAATTTAGTGACATTACAATTTTTTTGGGTTTTAAAACAGTAGTCGTTTTTTTCGTCACCTTGCAATCCGGTTCTTTTTGGTTAATTATCTTTAACAACCCAGTAACTGCAACATGTGAAATGTTTGCATTACTCCATTCAATGAGGTCTTGTGACAGAATTTTTGTGCCGTAATTTAACTAATTAAGTTGGAGATTTATGTAAAACAATAAAGTCTGGGTTTGATATTTGAATATCGCTTGAATTCAGAAACAGATTACTAATATTGGAATCACTTGGAATGTTTGAAGTAGGATCCGCTGCAATAGCCACTTTGGAATTATGTGTAAAAAAACGTATCTTATCAAGAATTGTTTTAACTAAACGTTGCTTCTTTTTCCGTTTTGCCGCTGGAGTTAGTTTCCATTGTACTACAATACTTTTCGTGGTAGAAATTTTATGTTCCTTCTGGGTTCCCACCCTCCCTCGTTATGTCCTGGTGTACTTAGCTACTAAGTTGCTATTCTCTTGCAAATTTTCGTCCTCCGTTGAGTCCTTTGTCCTTTAGCTGTTTTTCACATCTCCTACATCAGAATGACTATGCATACAGTCATTCCCTTTGGACCAAAATTTAAAGGGTAATTGCAGTTGAAGCATTAAAAATTTTTTTATTGGCTTACGGTCGGTTTAGTGGTGTCTCTATCTTACTTTTCTCTCATGTCATGTCATTACCATGACTTATTGCGCCGTTCACGAGGCATTTAGAGTTTGTTGAAGCATAACGCAAAAAAATTTTTATAGCGCTTCATTGAAAGGATCTTTGCATTATCTCCAAACTGATAATTTAACTTAAAAAATTTAAGTCACTTATTTCGTCACTTATTAAAAAATTGAAAAATTTTAAATCTTCGGAGTTAAAGTAAAAGAGATGAAAGAGAGACATCATCACTAAATGTTTTTTCTCAAAAGACTGTCAAGCTGTAATGTAGCGTCAACGACTTTCTTATGATCAATCAATCATCTTGTCAACAGGTCTCTTAACATTTCCCTCTCCAATTGATACAAAATAAACCTACTGCAAAATTTCAAAAGTTTAATTTTCTACACCTAGAGCTTATAAGATTGACAGTGTTAAATTTAAATTTTAGCAAAATTGCTAGAATTATAGTTTAACACTTTGTCACGGCTTGCATCATTGCTCAAGATGCAACGTACTTCAAATTAAAGCAAACTTAGGAAAGTTTGAAGGCTCTCAAGCTCGCTGAATGGAAGACTTATTTGGAAGTTCACAATTGCATCTCTATCATTTTCATAGTCTTCATGGAATTGTGCTCCGTTCTAGAGAACAAATCGGCAATTTTGGAGTTTATCAATACCAACTCTTTTGCCACGACTTCCTCAAATCCTGAAACGTTATAAATTAAAGTGAACAGTGTGTTCACAAATGTAACTTTACCGAAACCAAAACCGTAACTTATTTATCAAAACTATTTATAATCGAAACGGACATTATTTTTGAATCCGAAACCGAAACATTATTTCCAACTTTATTCAAAACTGGAAATATGATGTCAAGTGTTTTGGAAACAGAAACGGAAACCAATACCCAAGCTTGTTCAATCGAAACCGAAATCTGAGTTTTGTTAGCCGAAACTGAACTCTTTTTTACCAGCCCAACCTACTTAAACCTCCAAAACAAAAACTTCTTTTCCCTAAAGACAATATATAGTCAATTTAAATCTTGATTTATAAGTGTAAATTTTATTCATTTATTCTTGAAGGAACGAAAAATTACACATATTCGGAGTAAGAATATTTGCTTTAATCTTGCTCGGAATCTAAAATATCTCGGTTGAATTTAACCAAAAGCACGAAATGAATGTAGAAGAAAGAATGTTAATGCAAAGTTCTGCTTTAGGTTCTTATGCATGTGCCTCATTTCGCAAAATCTATACAATTTTAAATTGTTACACTGGTTAATTTTAATAAACTTATACAATTAGACCTTTTGTTACCAAGCCGAAACTAAACCGAAATGGAAACCGAGTTTTTCATCACGGTCGAAACGCAAACCGTAGCCAAAACCCGATTTCCTCAGTATACAGAAACCCAGAACAATTATTTGCGTCGAAAACTTATTCCAATATTCATTTCCGGATTCAGTGAGTTTACAACTTTGAGTTCATTAAACTAGAAATGAGCACAAGTTTAGGTGAATATCACTTATGATGAAATTTTTATTCAAATGTAGCAAAGTCGGAAGTGCTAACAAAGCATTAAATCGGCAACAAGAACTGATGAGTCAGGATTGTTAAGCAGAATAGCTTCTGGATTATTGTTCTCAGTTGTTATCCCTGTGTACATCAAAAACACTCTTACGAGTTCCAACAAAATTATAAGTAATGTGTCACCTCTGTTTCCATTTTGGCAAATTCCAAGTTCACTTCCCATCTTGTCTGTTTGGCTCGTATCGGAGCTGTCAAGGCGCTGATTTTTTCAATCTAATCAGAGGGTTACAGTAAGACCTGTGTTTGTGCAACTAAATCTGATTCGTCAGATGTAATGATAGACACTCCCAATACCGTAAAGATGCAGTTAAAGATTACTTCACTTAACTTTACGTTAAAGAATAAAAACTTTTAGCCAAAGTTGAAAAAGTGCCGTCCAATTATTTGAGTTTTATGTTTACCACCATATGGGAAAAGTAAGACGAGGCGGAGCTTGGTTGTTGCACAAACACAGGTTTTACTGTAATATGCAGTCTTCTTCTGGCGTTTCCTCTTCGCCCAAGGTCAGTTGTATCACTCTTTATGCTTGACTTGGACTTTTTCGACAGTTGCGTCATTCGACAAGTGTTACTTAGAAATGATAATGGGACGTTTAGTTAGAAATTAAGTTTACTGCAGAACTTCAGAATCTCTGTTGAGTCAGGTGGAATAGATGCCAAGGGATCGTACCCCATTCCTCTAGTAGGTCATTTCTCTCAATTACCCATCTTTCAGCATTACAGAATAGCGTTTGTTTGCAAAAAAAATTTCAAAACCAGTTGTGACAAGTTATTGTAAGCAGTGCAAAGGATGAAAGCAGAGGCAGAGAGAGGGGTCGACAGGTTTCCTGTTGAGTGAGGTGGAGTAGATAGCAAAGGGACTATTACCCATTGCACTCATTCTCTCAACTCTCTGCTGCTCTTGTTAAATAATTGATTTTTGCAAAGGTATATTTTCTCAAACAAGCGCTAACTTCATTCCCTCCAACTTTTGTATTTCGCGCTATTTATTTGTTGTCTCAAATTTATACGTTAGGTTAAGTCAAACAATATTGGGCGGAGTATGCCAAATTCACTAAAATATATTTGTGTCGTAGGTCAAGTTCACGCAAATATATCGGGGTCGCATGCCAAGTTTGCCCAAAGTATATTGGTGTCGTATGTCAAGTTCATCCAAACAATATTGTGTTTCGTATGCCAAGTTCATCCAAACAATATTGGCTGTCATATGCCGGTATAACCACTAAACCATGGAAACCTATAATATCTGTGTTGTTGTTTTAAAAACTTATAAAAAAACTTATACGTAGAATGAACATTCTCTTCACATTCATCTCTCAAACAAAAAAAGAACATATTGAAACTGTATGACAAATTTTTTGCTGTATTCTCTCTATCTCTTTTCCCCATTTTTCATTATAAAATCAAAAACTCAAACATTTGACCTCTGACCTTAATAAAAATAGCATGAGTGACATCGTCAATAAATACCAATGATAATTGTAATACGTTAACCTATATCTAAATTGCTTAGTTTAAAAGGATTTTTGTATCAGACACACAAAACACACCGCGTTATATAAGTAGACGTTATACAGGGTCCGCAGAAATAAGTACACATGGAGAAATTGTTAACTGCAAAAGCCATGTATAAAAAATTAGGAAGTTGACTCCATCTCACTCCATCTCACTCTATGCTAACTCACATCTAACTCACTTCCTCGATGTGTACTTACTTATGCCCTACCATGTACAGTGGGAATAGCCGGGGAGTGGACAATGACACCCAAGTTCACACACCCCACCCAGGGACCATAGGCGGGCACAACTATTTTAAGGTTAGGAACTGAATGATTTAATTTGAAAAATAGTGGATAGAATATTAAAATCATGAAGGACACTCAAATATGCGATCGCAATATGACTGATTATTACTCATGTATTAATCAGGATGCGTATATTTGGATCTGACTAACTACGACTTTGTAAAAGTAATTTTTGGACTATTTGTTGCAAGCCTGAAATTCTGCCGGTTGACTTCTCCAATTAAATGAACTGAGCATTCGTCACCGAAAATAATGCAGCGCGTCCATTCCGGGTTTTTTTGGCACATATCACGTGCCCATTCGCAAAAATCTGATCGCCGATCCGTATTGTCGTCATTCAACATGTGCAGTATTTGCATTTTGTAGAGGTGAAAATTGTTCTGCTTTAGAATTTTCACTACTGACATTTGACTAATTCCGGAATCCAGACCGGGCTTCCTACTATTTTTTTTAGTAGTTGTCATGTGTGGATCGAGTAAAGCAGCAGCTATGCTGCCTAAGCCCCCAACGAACTTTTAACGCTCTAAAACAAGATTATAGGTTATCAATCTACAAGTGTAAAATCTGAACCTCATCATTAATTAATGATACTAGTGGAAAATGTTGTTCCCATATATGCTGTTCAATTCGGAATGGGTGTGTGAACTTGGGTGTCATTGTCCACTCCCCAGCTATTCCCACTGTATATTAGATATATAGTAGATAATTTTTATGCACCATGAATTACCCGATTGTTCCATTATTACCCAACGAAACTCCGATGCTTCAGGGTTATCTGGGTTAGTGTAGAATTTGGAAAATTGTAAGTATTTTCAAGTGTTTCGGTAGTTAGAAATAAGGTTAGGGCAAAGCTAGCATAAGTGGCAGTCGCTGGAAGATGAAACTTTTGAGTAACTAAATCTCTTTTTGTGCTCCATATCGCACTCACTTTGGCATTAGCACTATTACATACATTAGTAATATTCATAGTCATTTTTCTACCGAAACTCAATTTTTGACTAATGGGAATTTAGAAGTTAAAAAATAACTTGAATATTTCGATAACCAATGGATAGATCAATATGAGTTTTTCACTACGGAATATCCCATGCCTCAAACCGTACAGTAAAGTTATAATTTTTATAGAAATTGGTTAACAATTATTACAATAATGCCACCTGAATTTCAAACCATGTTTTCTATATTAAAAGTGCGATTTTTAAAGACAAAATTACAGATTAATTGAAGTTGTATGTCTCAAATTTACTTTAGTATTGCTTCTCCATTTAACTACTTAAGTTGCCGTCGAAACATTAAATATAACCGCTTATTTTATTAAAACATCTTTTATATTGTTACGGTTTGGCTCACTTGACTTGACCTCCCGACCTCTCGGGTCCTAAAATTAGTTCAAGTAAACAGAATGAGCCAAAATGAAGAACAAAATTATTGTTCTTAGAGCGTCTTAAGCTCTAAGAACAAATATAAATCAAAACAAAAGAAACTCAACTATGAAAGTTGATCTCGAAAAACTTGAATAAACAAAACAATAATGCACAAATTAATATCTTTTTCTGCAATCACAGATAGTGTCCCCTCCACTACTTCGTCAGCCGTAATCGAGCCGATAACCATGTAATAAACATATATTTCAATATTGTGTAATGTGTGGTGTAGAGAAGTTCTCTACCACCACCACGATGAACATATTGATTAGGTAATAATTATCATGATTCCTGGCTAGAGGAGATTAGCCTCTAGCCAGTCTTAACCTGTAACTTGACCAGAGAAGATCTCAATAAAGCTCTCCTCCTCAACTTGTACCTGCCCTTTAGTGAAACACCAATTGGGTTGCCTACCTGTGACCTAAGGAAGGTCAGAGAGGTCAGGTAGACAACCCAATTACATGGCGACCATCCGCGACCTTCCCCTTATTAAGGGGCNTCAAAATTAATTAATAACTTTTATAAAATTTTGGCAATGAGAGTATTTAATTTTTATCATTTACAGTTTAAACAAACAACCTCTCCACATAGTAAATTGTTGGTTGATTAGTTTGCTCTGTTGAGATATAAATGTTTATAAGTAAGTATAGCTGTTAAGAATTGTATGACTTGCGTTGCGCAAAAATGCATATATGCATTTTCAAGCGAAAATAGTGAAATGGATGTTTGTTTGATGGAGCTTGGCGACAGAGCAGCAGAATTGTATAAGTGGTGGGCAGTTAGTGTGGATAGATGTAATGAGGAACCAACAACAGTAATAACTGATGCAACAACGTATGTTTCTACACCTCAGAATTCGTGTGTATGGCCAGTCGTCTTTGCATCTACAGGGGCATTCTTCGGAAGTAAGTATCTAATCGTTTTAGGCAGAGATAGTATTAATGATATCGGATAGATAGTAAAGATAACGGATTCATTGATAATTATCATAAATATAGGATATTTACCATTCATGGTTTTTCAAAAAATTTTAATTTAAAAAATTCAAAATTGTTTTCAGGTTTCATAGTGGCATACTTTTGGACAAAGTATGGCCGACGTCGTAGAAACCTCCGTTGCCGTTTGGCGTCTGGTGTAGAGGAATGGATCCCGCTGCTCTGCCGCCGGCAACCACATAATCCGGATTAAGTTAACGCATGCGTGATATATATGATAAAGGTTCTTAAAGTTTGCCATATATTTAAGAACTGAATGAGTGAAAAAAATATTCTAATGTAAAATAGTCCGCGGTAGCATTTGGTTTTTTGTTTAAATTGAACGTTACTATAGGAATAACCTCCAAACAACGAAAAAAACTTCCATGGTTATCGGCTCGATTATGGCTGACGAAGTAGTGGAGGGGACAGTAGCAGAAATAGAGAATAAAGAATAAGAAGAAAGGAATCTATTCGTATCTCTCCACAAGGGGAGATAAGAATAAAACAAAGAAATCTACATAAATAATAATAACTATTATTATTCTTTTAAATCCTGACGGCTACAAGACCAGAATTTATCGTGCAAAATCGATGGTCTTGTAACGTGTTCCACTAGACTTAGTTTTTGTTTTCGTAAAACTTCATATTGGATTACTAATATGCTAAATTAATTGTTAGTTTGCATTTTTCGCTAAGCTGAACCACGGAACTAATAAGTAAATTACTGTACTGAGTAATTAATGTATTTTATAATTTCAGAATAAGTTCATAGTAATAAGTTGTCTGAGTAATATGTAATTTTGGTTTGGCCATTTTCCATTATTCGGTATTGGTGCTTAAAGTTACTCCAGTACCATCTCTTGGTGTTTTTCTCACAATTGTCGTTTCCCAAGTACATTCCATCTATTCCCGTGTCTATCAAATTGACGTCACTGTTACCTACACCAACTGACGTGGTCGATTGTTGTTGCACCGTATCTGATTTTTCATCAGTTTCTGAGATTTTAACATGAAAAATTGTTACCAATTTTGTCATTTCTGCATGAGACGTCTGAAGCATGATGTTAAGTTGTGAATTTTGAACTCGTTGTTTTGTAGGCGGGAAAGCTTCGATACTATCCGAATTATAAAATTTCTTTTCCTTCGACTTGCAGCATCCCATTTCCAAATCCTTTAATTTTTAATAATTTAACACAATTTGATTAGAAAAAAAAAATTTTTTTTTATTAATTCAGTCAAACCAACCATAAAAGTTTTACGAATTAGTCACTTTAATGGTCTCAAATTATTGGTTAGTTGTAAAATCTGACGAGAAAAAGAAACAAGTTTTATCACAAAAAAAAATTTTTTTTTTAAATTTTAAAATTTACTTAAAACCTGAAACTTAACCTTTCTCAACAAACTAACAAACTGAAATCTAATCTGAAACCTAAAATACTTAACTTAGCCTACCTAACGTTAAATTCTAGAATCGTTTATCTGACGAAAAAATCGATGAAACCTATACTGTGAGCCTTAAGGGCATCTCCCCCAAAAACAAATGTGATATTTGGAATCAGTGTCAAAAACTAAACAGAATAAAGTATCATTTGTTTAATCAAGATGAGGCTCAATTCAATTAAAATTTAATTTACCTAAACAAATAAAAAATATCCTTACAAGATAATCCACAAGTCCTTATGGCAGAGAAACATTATCTTTTAGGTCCATTTGTTTAAATTGTAACTAAAAATTCTAAATTTTTCAATTACCTCCTCGGATAGACTTTCTGGATCATCTCGATGCTCGAAATCATCTCTTGTATCTATTCATCATCAACTAAAGCATAATGAAATTTTATGTATTTTTTTTTCCTAAGTAAATTTTTGTTTATCAATAAAAATCTTGGCATAATATGGTTACTATGAGACTTTTAGTTTAGAAACCACCCCATAAAAAGTAATAATTTTTTCTCAAATAATTCAACAACAGGATGAAATATTTTGGCAACTATTAATCAATATTTGGATCTAAAAGCATTCTGAGTGATAATTGGTAGATAAATACTCGAATCTTTGAACATTTAGCCATTAAAGATTACAAAGAAGCCGGTATTTGATATTCTTTGTTTGATCTTCATCCAAAGAATTGTGAAAATACATTAGACCAACATCTTCATTGTCTTGATTGGCTGAATTTTTGAAGTTGTCTAATATTTTTCAAATTCTTACTCAGTATGCTTTCAGATTGTTAAGTCAAGAAATTTATTTTTCCAGATGGAATAATGACTAAAGTGATATAATGTTCTAAAACTTCTGCACGTGTTATTTCTACTTAGCTTGATTTCTCTAAACAAACATATCCATTTTCTCCGATTCATGAATTTTTTACATAAAACTAGAACCCAAATGTGGTTCTATGAAAATACGGCGCAGGAAATGAAGGCGCACGAAAATACGGCGCGGAAAATACATTTCGGAAAATACGGTGCCGAAATTACGGCACCGAAATTCGGCGACTGAAAAATACGGCTCCTGGAAAATACGGCGCCAGGAAAATACGCGGCGCATGGGAAATGCGGTGCCTGGAAAATACGGCGCCTAAAAAATACGGCGCTAAAAAATACGGCGCAAGGAAAATACAGCGCATGGAAAATACGGTGCTTAAAAAATACGGTACATCGAAAATAAGGTGCCCTAAAATACGGCACCCAATTTATGATTTTCAAAACTAGATGCGTGATAAACGTGTCTATGACAATACAATTTATCCAGGCGCCGTATTTTTCAGGCACGGTATATTTTTGGCGCCATAATTTCGGTGCCGTAATTTCGGCGCCGTATTTTCGGCACCGTATTTTCGGCACTGTATCTTCGGCACCGTAATTTCGGTGCCGTATTTTTCGCATCGTATTTTCGTGCGACGTATCTTCGGGGAACGAACAAATGTACCACCACTATGAGCTAAATATCTGGAGTGTATCATGTGAATTCGTTGTAAATTCTCAAGTCTTGAGAGTATAAGTAGTATAAAAATTTGATATTCTTAATTCCTTTTACATGTTCATGGTTCATGGTTCGTCATGGTAAGTTTTCTTTTCATACGTAGTTACTGGATGTCTAAATTTGAAACTTGGTTTAGTCGGAGAAAGTATAAAGGACCGGATGTTTTTTCATACTTTTACCAGTTGAGTCATGGAGTAAACGGTGAAAGTTCTCAAAAACTTTTTCCTCTACTTAATACACATTGTCAAATATTTAATTTCAAACATTTTAATACCCCCCACCCCTTTGTGTCAACCTTGTTGAAGATGATATCAGTAGCTATTTTTTCATAACATGTTTTCATTTTAAAAGTTGGTAGGGGCTTCAAAATATTGTTTGTTCGATCAAACTAATTCTTGCACAAGTCATTTGTCAGGATATCCAATGTGTTTGATTCCATAGTTTTTAGTGTTTTGATAAATTTTTTTTGTCAGTCAAAAGTTAGAGTGTTAGTTGGTGTGAGTGTATGTCATTGATTTGAAATAGTGAGGAGAACCTGTTCAGTCCAGGATATAGGAAATACCCAAGAGAATCAACAATTTACGCAGGTGATCTTCAAATTCATTAACTCATTACCATCATCTCTATTGTTGTCTTATCAATTCCTTTTCTCATCATTCGATATCTAATCCAATTTACTAAATTCATGAATCAGGTCTAATTATTTTTCATTTCGGTTTAATTTATAAGTAACTGTCATATCGAATTTATGATTTGTGGGATAAATTAATGAAAAATATTTTATAATGAATAAATATTAGGAAGTTAGAGGTGAAACTTGTAACTCTAATAATGATTTATAAAATTGATGGATTTTGATCAATTTTTTTTTTATCAACAATACAAAAATTGTATCACTTTTACTATTACGGTGCCGAATTCAATCTGCTAAGTTATTAAAAGTGACATTTTTGATATTTTAATACAATTTAAAAAAGTGTGTGTCCATGTGACCAATTTTGACGTTAATGTGAGATAGTATAAAAACTGAAAAATATATGCGCAAGGCACATGTTTTGAAAAAATTCGACTTTTGAACAAAAAATTCTATCTTGTGGTGACTAAAACACGAACTTGTATTATTACAATTTAATAGCAAGTGTTGGAAAAATTTATATAAAAAAAAAATTAATTTTGAAGCTAAACGCTAATCTAAATGTTAGGAACCTACCTAAACGTTAAGTCCTTATTAGATAGGTACATAACCATAAAATTTTGATTTGGAACCACCAATGAAGCAATTAATTGACCTTGATTACACCTACTTGTGACCTTTACACATGTTTGTATAATTCCAAAAAATTTTCCAATGAGACAAGGCTAAAGTACAAGAGTAATAAATAATTTATAATTTTTGCTCAACGTAGTTTATTGGTAGAATTCTTCTCATCGTTACTACTTTTAATAAATACAGTCTGTTGCAATATCTTTAAGACATAACGAAGATACTTTTAGCTACCACATTTTCGTGGAGACTACAACATTTTGTTATAAGGTGTAGGAAAACTACTTTTTTCCCTATGGCCTTGCTGGAAAAAAATGCCTTATAAATTTGTGTCAAATTTATTTCCAAGGAAAGTGTTGAGAGTTTCAGGCAAATCATTCAAATTCAAAAATGACAGAAAGTAGAAAAATTAAGTTTCTAGTTAAAGTTATGATTTTTTTTTAAATTGAAATGTTTGAATGTTCTTTTGAAACGTCAATCTACAGAGGATTATTTGGGAATTAGTACATTGTCTCAAAAGAACATTAAAAATTTCAGTTTTCATAGAATTATAACTTTTGTTCTAGTGATCGTGAAATCTTGATTGTTACGAAGTTACATTCAACTTTTAAATGATTTATCTGAAACTGTTAACACTTTTCCTGAAAAAAGATTTAATTCACAATCCTGACCTGACCTTAATTTATAACGCACCTGATTTCTCCAGCAAACGGTATGAGCCAAAAGTAGCTTCCTTGTATCTTATAAAATAATGTGTCGAACTGTATAATTTCACTTGTGGTGTCGTAAAACATGTTTTTGTTTTTGCAATTATTAATAGATTCAAAAAGAGCATTAAAAATTAGTGTTTCAGTAGCGAATAAAGTAACAAGTCTCTATGATCATTAGAACAAAATTTATGACTTTTTGTAAATAAAAATTTTTTGGATGGTATTTTGAAACACCCATAACTCAAAATACCGTGTTATTTGGGAATTGGTGATCTAGATGTTCAAAAGAAGGGTGACGCTAAGTTTGCTAACGCTAAGCTGAGGAGTAAACTGAGCGTCATTTTTCTTATGAGATCACGATTTACCAATTTCCAAATAACACTCTTGTACAGTTTGTGCCAACGAAATCTCTTATGGCAGATTTTATTAAAAATATAAAAATCAACAGTTTCATGAAGACATAAGTTCTCTGCCAATTTACTTACAACTTTTTCATCGAAATTTGCTTATGCCTGCAAAACTCTCTTAAATGCACTAATATTCGACATAATTTGAAGTCTTTTGAAGCATCTGAGAAGAAATTTCTGAAATGCAAACCAATGAAATTACTGGTCAAATTTAGGGACAGAAAAGAAATAACAGTCAGGTAAAAGGTGAATAACCTCTGTAGGAAAGTGTCTTGCGGGAAATTTAAATTATTATTTATCATATTTGCATGTTTGAATCGTAACCTACATTTGGCGAGAGGAGGTTTCCTTGGGGCTCAGTCATAGATGAGAGTAGTGCTGCCACCGTTTCGTATCTGGATACGGAATTTTTGTTTCGTTCTGTATCGTTTCATTTCCGTATCCAATTTTATGGATACGAAAGTTTTCGTATCGTTTCCGTATCCACGTGGATACGATACGGAATTATAATGGAAACGATACGATACGATACGAAAAGTTGAGATTGATTTTCTCGGTCGCTTAGAAGTTACAAAATGAGTTAAAACAAGTGTTCGGCACCGATTTGCCCTATCCCTTCCTCTTCCCATCCCCACCTCAGAAAATATCCCAGAATTATCTGAGTAATTCAATAAAATCTGGCTTGATAAAAATAAAAACAAATTTTTCGTTTCCGTTTCGTATCCGTTTCGTATCCTTAACGTATCGTATCGTTTCCGTTTCCGTTGCCCATTTTTCGTATCGTATCCGTATCTGACACCTTTCGTTTCGTTTCGTTTCCATATCCAGTTGGATACGATACGGTACGATACGGTGGCAGCTCTAGATGAGAGATAGTAATAGATAGGAAAAGCTTTCCAGAGAGATTGAGGGTAAAAAGCTTCAACGGGGGAAAAATTTGTAATTTGTAATTCCAACATCACCAACTTCCATATATCCTCTCTTCGTGATTGGTCTATATCCTCTCTTCGTGATTGGTCTATACCTTCTCCTTGTGATTGGTCATCTTATATATTCTCTTTTAGTAATTGGTCCTCAGAAAACTACATACCTTATCAAGACCTTTTCCTATCTAATTACTATCCCTCATCTATGGGGGCGGTGGCTCACTCTATACAGTGTGTATTAGTAACGAATGAACGGGGATACCCACCCTAACCAACCCTCACCCAATTCCACTATCAGTTATGGGCAACGACATTAGGCAGTTTGATATTCAAATTTTTGTTTTATTGTTGTAATATTTAAGTCGAGCGGAAAAGGATGAAAATCAAAATTTGTTTGATAACCGGTATAATTATTAACTAATAATTCCTGTCTTTTGCGAATTAGTGATTTTTGAGTTTTCTTTGTTGTTTTTTATTTGAACCACAGGGCTTCCGCCAAACCTTTATGTAATTATTATAAAATTCCATTACCGCTATGCAAACCAGTCATAATTAGCAAATAATGAATGCTGCAAAATGTAAGACAGGGATTTTACGATCGACTGAATCATTGTTTGGGAATGGATGGGGGACACTTCGAACAAATAATTCATTAACGACAGGTAATCTGGTAGACTTAATTTAAGATATGCATAAAATATGACAGTAGCAAGGGAATGCGTTCAAGTGTGGAATGGAAAGGCGTTGGTTAAATTCGGATATATTCTTTCAGTTTATCATCCCTTCCTGTTAAGTCACTCCCGTTGCCAGATTTGTTGCCCATAACTGATGATGGAATTGGGTGAGGGTTGGTTAGAATGGGTATCCCCGTTCATTCGTTACCAATACACACTGTACATCGTTTCAAAAGAACATCCAAAAATAAAAATTTTCAAAAATCTTAAGTTTTGTTCTAGTAATCGTACAGACTAAATTTTTTCCATGGCGTACCCTATTTTTGAAAACCATGTTTAAAGTTTATAACACTTATGGCAAAAAAAGAAATTTTTTTAAAAGAAAACTAACGCTCTAAGTTTATAAAGCACTTGTTATTTTTAGCAAACAGAATGAGCCACAAGTCTCTTATTCATTAGATATTGTATATGAATATACTTCAAAATCAATCAAAAAAATAATAATAAATATGATTTTAAGGAACCTAACTAGTTTGATATCAAGTAAATCATTATTAAATTTAATTGATAAAAGTTCAATAGTAAGTGCATAATACAAGCACGGATAAAAATATTTTTTTACACACGTGTCAGTTTCTTACGTTTTTTTTTCTTGTGTTCTTTCATGCAAATTTTCTGCAGTAAGCAGAGGATGTTAAATTTGAATTATTGAGTTTTCTTGGTTAACAAGTTTTTTTTTCATGTTTAATTATTTTAGCGCAACAGAAGCAACCAAATGATGCATCCGTTCTGAGTTGTATAGGATTCCCAGTTTTTGAGAGATATACATATAATAAATATTTATAATTTTATGATGTTTGCAAGTTTGTACAAGTGATTCAAAAAACCTGTGTAATTAAATATGAAACAATTGTTTTATACCAGTAGGAACATATCCAATCACTTTTTTTTTATATAAATTTCAACGTTTACCATACATCAACTAACTTTAGCTCAGACAGCAACATTTTAGACATTTTCAACAATCGGACCTCACATTCTAGCAACAAAAATGGGTAGTGTTGAATTTTGAATTTCAAATTTTGCACTCAATTATTCTTAAACCCATCCAGTTTCACTAATTACGGTTCAAAATGGATAACTACTTCAAACTCGACCAATCAAATTCTACACTAAATTGGGACGAGTCCGCCTACTCTCTCTTCTACCACTTGTACAATATTGAAAGTTGTCCAGAAAATCATTCTAGTTTTGTCAACAATGGGACTTATGGTGATAAAGAAGGGGATTGGCTCAATGCACAGTTTCAATTCTACATCGAAGGAATTGGAGTCCTTATAATCACTCTACTAGGGATCCTTGGTAATTCTGTCAGTGCATGGATACTATTCCGTCCACAAATGAGAACACCAATCAATTGTATTCTTCTCGGATTGGCTGTTGCGGATACACTCTTCATTGCCATGAACATCCTAATTTTAGCAATTCCAACAATACTAACTCATTCCAAAGTAAATTTCTCACTTCTAGTTATTCTCACACCGATTCTATTTCCTGTTGCTGCTATGGGTAAGATTTATAAATGAACTTTTACAATTTCGTGACTAGATTATCAAACAAACCATCGCACTTTTTCAATCTAGATTATTGACCTCTTGTGTGCATGCAGCAAAGAAATTTTTCGAATCAGCAAAATGTGGAGAATGAATTTTATTGATCATAATCAAATCCATTGGGGTTAAGAATGTTGTTTGAAAGGGCAGTTTTATTACGCCCGTTGTATACTTTGTTTACTCTGTTCGTTGTCTGGAGAAAGTACAGTATTATTCGTGAATTTACTAACCATTTCAATATTGTTGCTAAAAGGAAAAATTAGATTTGTTGACATGCAATTCACTAATAATACTGCACTTTTTCCAGACAACGGACGGAGAAAGCAAAGTATACAATGGGCGTTAGCTAATTTGACGAAAAACACAAAAATTTAAAATTAAAGAAAATTATTTCAAAAAAATCAAAACAGTCAAAGCTCGTTGTAGTCGCCAGATCTGATTGTTATATACAAGATGTTGTATAAAGTATTATTTGGTAAAAGTGTGCAAAGTATGCAACAACCTTCGAAGTATTATTTCAATTTGCTCGAAGATTAAATCATGATTTCCTTGTTTAACATAACACATAATTTTACTTATTTACGAATTTGAAAGAAATCTTTGATGGGAAATCACAAACTAAGGGAGAAAAGATCTTTTAAGTGACTAAATTATTTGCGTTATTTGTAGGACAGAAATGTGCAATTTTTTGATAAAATGACGTTGTAATAGCAGGATTGTTGCTGATGTTGCTATAACCAACAAATTTAGCATTTTAACCTCCAAAAGACAAAACAAGAAGCAATTTTTGTGTTGTTATACAGTAAAGTCCGGGTATATTGATTCCGGGCGTAATAGAACCCCGGCTGCAGTAAACCATACTGTCCGGTCCCTGCAAAGCAAACAGGAAATTATGTGTTAAGTAGTCCGGTTATAATGAAATCGATTATACTGAACTTCCCCCTTAGTGAACCAAACCTACATGTCCCGAGAGACATTTTGTCCGGTTATAGCGAACACGTATGAAATGTATCTGAATTCCGCAATGAATTGTTCTTTATTCTTCTATACCCATCTATGCACCCTGCTTAGATGGAACCTTAGAGTGACTTTTAGTTAACACACTTCATTTTAAGAGTGAATTCCTCAGATTTATCGTTGTTGCATAGAAGAACTCGATCTGGCGGGAAGAAAATCATTGAACGTGTTGTTGTGTTATTGTACGCAAATGTGACTAAATTTGAAAAGTAGAAGTCAATTATATAGGAAAATTTCAAAACCCGCGGTGCTTTAAAAGTAATTATGAGGTTGTGTATTTTCATGTTCTTAAGGCTACCATACCATGCAGAATATGTGAACGCTTTTTATGCTTTGCACACATAGATTGCATAGCAAAAAGCGTTTCATATTCTGCATGATATGGTAACACGAAAGATTGGATGACCTCTAAAATTTGTTCAAAATTCCTTAAAAGTTGAAAACAAGCTTACAGAAATCAAACCGAAAAGCTCTTTTGTTGCTGCACATTGTGCGGCCCATACATCCGACCTTAATAATTCAACCCATATTACCACCTCCACCAACATGCCAATTCAACTAGCCTTATGCAGGCAATGGGTGCAGGGAAACAAACTTCGAAGCCAACAAAGCGTAAGTTCAATACAATGGACAAAAAAACTTTACTTGCCAAAATCACTCTTGGAGCAGTTTCGGAGAAGATGGTGGAAACGTAGACTCTACTTGAAATGGAAATTGAAAGTGATAACATAACCTTATTCAAAGTCTCAAGCAAATTTCTAACACCCAGTACTTCTCTACATCGACATACCTGAATTCATAGTTAAATATTTGGATATAAGTGAAATTGTAGCATCCGTTCACTATGCTGATATAATGAACTCCGGTTATACTGAATAATATTGCCGGTCCCTACGCATTCACTATAACCGGACTTCAGTGTAATAGGTTTGTTGCTATATCCAGCGCTTCTTACAACGAGCTATCACTATAGTTGGAGACCCCTTGACGTCTATGAGTTTCAAAATTGTTGCGAATTGGCAAAATTCGAAGTTTAAAAACAAACGCAATAATATTTAGTATTTAACTTGTATCTCACATGCCTCATCTACCTACCTTCAATTCTTTGTTATTTTTTGTTTTGTCTTTGCAGCTCATTTATCTTCCGTTTATTTAACGCTGGCTGTAACCATTGAGCGCTACATAGCTGTCTGCCATCCATTTTGGGCTAGAAGTAAATTCACATGGCGACAAGCGAGATGTATTGTCATCGGAATCATGATTTACTCCATGATTTACAATATATCACGTTGGTGGGAGTACATCTGCGTTGGTATTGTCGACAACAACGGCAACCTTGTTCGCTACGTACCAATCACAACGAATTTACGACGGAATCCACTGTATCAAAAGTATTTTGTATACATGGCATACTTCATTCTTGTCTACACTCTCCCTCTAATAATCCTCATTCTATTTAATTCTCTCATCTATAGAGCAGTAATCTTCGAAAACAATATTTAAGAAATTTTTTCTAAAAATTTAACTCCAATTTAATTAATTTTTAGGTTAAAAAAGCAAATTTACAACGGAGGATGCTCACAAGTTCAGAAAAGAATGAGAATCAGTTAGCTCGAATGCTCGTCATGGTTGTTTTAGTTTTTATTCTTTGTAATGCAATGCCATTGGTCAATCTTGTGACATTTGCTATTGCCGGATCTCCTTCAGTGATTGGTGTAGATTCACTTAGAAATTTCTCAATAATTCTTAACTCATGTATCAATTTTGTTATCTACTGTACTTATGGTGAAAAATTTCGTGACATTTTTGTTAACTTATGGCCAAAATCCGTAAGAAACTATTGCTGTAAAGATGCATTCAGTAGTCGACAAAGTTGTTCAAATAGTAGTAGATCAAGTAAGTACTGACCTTTGACTAATATATTTAACCTGTTTCATCGATTCTAACCTTGGGCTGTACTTTTTTCTTCATACAGATTCTTGTGAAAAAGTACGTCCTCTGTCATTCAGCAGCACTATGCGAACAACCTCATTTGTCATTGATGCTAAATTAAAAGAAACAACCTAAGAATTAAGGTTCTGGCATAGGAACCTCTCTAGTCACTTAAAAGTTAAAAAATTATGCAAAATGATTTTTTTTTTTCTTATATTTTAAATTAAACATTAACATATACTGATGCAAAAACAGTTGACACATTTGTTAATTACAAATTTGCATAATAGAGTGAGAAGAGGCAGAATTGAGTGTCTCATTACATTATTTAAAGAATATGAAATAAAATCGATGCAAAAGCAATCTAACCTGTTGGTGTTTGATTAACACCAAATTTATAAAATTTATAATACATAAATGTCAAAAATTAGAAACTTGTAATTTGAACATTTCCTTTGTGATTTGGGCATTATATGTTTCCAAATTAGGTCAGGAGGAAGAGTTAGTAAGATTTCACCTTTTGTGTCCAAAAAATAGGGTACAAATTTTAGGAAAAAAAAATTGATTTTATAATGAGACCTAAAAAATTAAACATGGACACTTTCGTTTTATTATATTAGTTTTTTTGCCATCTGGATCAAAAATATTGATTGTATTTGCTAATTCTTGTCTCCTACTTCAAAAACGATAGACTTGTAAAGAATAAACTTTAGTGTAGGAAGAATGAATTTGATATTTTCTCGTTAAATCCACACTCTACCACACCCCCTTCTCCCGCCCCTCACAATTTCCATATTGTTTGTCGATCAATTGTTAAGTACACTCCACTTATGAATATTTTAAGGATTCCTAACAATGTAAATATTATTTTGTCTAGTTTAGTAATCTATTACTATTAACTTTGTTTGATGTGGTTATTGATACTAAAATTATACTAATTGAGTGATAAAAGAGTTCCGCGTTAATTGAAATACTTAGATCGACAGATCTAATGGCACTATGGTATAAAACTCATGGGAAATTCAACAATGGAATAATTTTTGTATAAATTTTAATTTATGACTCATAATATGATATAGTAGTTACACTCTAATAAGTAGGTAATAATATGACTTTTCCTGTTTTTTTTTTGATTCACCTGCTTCTCATTTTGCTAATTAACATTTTTTTCTACCAGACACGAACATATGCTGGTGTTATGCTCTTTCGATCTTGACTGTACAAGTGATTCCTGTTTAGCCTATTGGCTAGAGATGGATTTTTTTTTATATAATATTTGTACTCCAGTAGCAGGAGAGTAAACAAGGGAATAATTGAGTGGGATTTTGAATTTTTATAAAAAAATTTTGACCTCTGACACGAAGGTGTAAGTGGGATATCATGAGATTTTTTAATACGTTTCCAGTTGAAAAATTTTCATTAATCACGCAAAGTTATTCGTAGAAAGAGGAATTAAATATTATTAGTTGACACTTAATCAATTCTTTACTTGTAGTTCTATTGATCCTCCTCCATGGGGTTATGTGACATAGTTTACTCAGAATTAGAACAAAGTGGCACGGGTATTCTCGTGAAAGTTGTTATCATGTTACCAACACATTCATCAACCAATAGGATTCGTTCTACTGGTGGAGGTTGGTAGAGGTGGTACGAAAATGAAAGAAAGTGATCAATCTCTTTCAAATACTCTTATAAATCGTGTGGTTTGTACATCCAATCAGCTAAAATTAAAAAAAAACCTTACTATTAGTTCCAAAAGTATAGAAGCTACCATCATCAATTCCTTNAAAAAACTTACTATTAGTTCCAAAAGTATAGAAGCTACCATCATCAATTCCTTCAAAAGGACTAAAATTCAATAAGGAAAAAATAGAACCAATCATGTTAAGATACTTGTAGTTGATTTATATGTTCAAGTGAGTAGTGTTTGTAAAAATGATGGAAGGATTGGTGTACTTAAGAAATGAGAATAGTAGTGAAGGCGCAGGCGCAGATGAGTTGGAGAGCGTCGCTTGGGAGCGCTCTCACTACTCTCCCTTCACTGACCTCTACAATCTTCATATTCAAATGGAAGATAGAAATTTATCTGGATGGCCATTGTTTCCATCTTATGATGGAACTCATAGTGCTAAAGATTATGTCAAGTTTTATATTGAAGTAGTAGCTATTGTATTGGTTGGAGTACCAGGAATGGTTGGTAACATTCTCAGCGCATGCGTTCTACTGAATGCTAAAATGCGCTCACCTATTACTTATCTCCTGTTAGGACTCGCTCTCACCGACTTACTCATGATTCTAAATGGTATCCTTGCAATTGCAGTTCCAAATTTTTGTTTATTTTATAAAATTAATCTTTTTCGACACAAGTTCATTACTTTCCTACCTGTGATACATGCTGTAGGACCTACAGGTAAGGAAAATAAAAACTTTTGTTAATCAAATTCATAAAATTTTGAAAATTTTTTTGTTTGTTTCAGCTCATCATGCGTCTGTTTTGTATGCCTTATCTATAACACTAGAAAGATACTTTGCTGTCAAACACCCGCTCAAAGCAAGAACAATTTGTACACTCTTCCGAGCTAAAATAATCTCAATCGCTGTCATCCTCTTTTCCATTGTCTACAGTATACCTAAATGGTTCGAGTTTACTTACGTTAAAATTCGAGTGGTTAATATAGACAATGATGAAGAAGTAGAAGGATCCAGTGACTATAGTCAAATTGTATATTATTATTTACCTGTTACTACAGACTTAAGAAAAAATCAAACATATATCAAATCAATGTATGCCACAAATTTTATTCTCTTCTATGCTGTTCCAATGGTTATCATCATATACTTCAACGTCTTTATTTATCTAAAGGTATTCGATAACTTGACACCGTAAAAACCAAATTAGTGACATGGTGTTTAGCACTTAAATATAAAGAAGTTCTATATTTAGTGTTAATGTCTCAAAAGTCAATTACTGAATGATCCCTGCTCTAATAGTAGCAGTATCCTCAATAGTAGTATATAATAATTAAGTGTAAATCTGTTAGTTCTGAGTTGAAGCATAGCTTAAATATAAAATAATTTCATAAGAAAACTGACAGTGCATTAACATAAAACCTAAAGATGTGGGATCGTACCCCATCAAAAACCTAAGTTTTGGATTAATCGCTGTTTCAAGCCTTGGCAAAATAATGCTGCTTAAAGATGCGCTTGTACTTGAAGCCGCGCACTTTTTAGTAAGACACTTCCGGAAAGTTTTGCGCTTTATTTGTGGAAAATTGTGATCATCGACTCAGAATTGTGTGATTTCTCCACTGTTGGATACTCATACCTTGCATAAAGTTTGAGCCAAGTTTGGAATACCTGTGTCAAATTATTTATATTTAATTTATCGCAATATTTTGGTTCAAAGATTTGCAAAAGTTTGATAATTCTGTGTTTAAATAAGCCAAACACTCTTATGTTACAAATCACTTTGTTCATATTTTCCCCTGATTTTGTATTTTTGTTTAGAAGTTGGAGTTGTGAAGGTGGACAAGCGTGAAAAAACATTTATTAATAATTTAACAAATATGCATTACGACAAATCAGCTAATCTCGGAAACAGATGTCATAAAATAAATTAAAATATTTGAAATTAGCGAGACAATCTTCCCGCCTCACAATTCCTTCAATTTACGGTCCAGAAAAATCCCATTTTCTCTTCTTTCCAGTCATACGCGATACCCTTTCTCATTCTTGGTTCTAATAATCTCTAATAACCGAAGTGCACTATACTTCATGAGTTCAATTTCAGTGCATTCTAGTTTCTTTTGCCAGTTTACCACAAAATATATAATATCCAGTTCACAGATTTAAAAATAAAAATAAAATTTTTTTTTTTTTTTTTTTTTCATTTTAAATAACTTAAATACTTTTGTCTTTTAGGGAATCCTTATACCTTTTATGATAACTTTTAGGACAAATTGTAAGCAGCTTTTAAGTATCTAACAGATTTTAAAACCTATATATTTTTACTTGACATTAGAATTGATTCTATCTGTCANGCAGCTTTTAAGTATCTAACAGATTTTAAAACCTATATATTTTTACTTGACATTAGAATTGATTCTATCTGTCAAAACCTAGAAGATTATAACTTCTGAGTTGTTCATAATTCATAATTATAAGCAGAAGTATAGTAATCTAAAATTTCGCTCATTTAATTGTGAACAACGAAACTGTTCTTATAATAATTGTTTTGAGTTTTCAATAGTTCTCTAATGATTAATACTAATACAGATACCAGCATGGTCCAAAATAGTAGCATTGTTTGGAAACTTATATATTAAATAGTAGCATGTTGCCATTAATTGGGTTTTTACGGAATATAAACTTTGATACCTATGTATAAACTGCTAACAAATTTTTAATTCATAAAACTTTTTAAACTATAGGTAAAAATTGCGAAGAAAGCTCGAGAAGCTATGACAGTTTCACAAACGACTGAAAATAACATGACGACGATGCTTCTTCTAATTGTTGTTGTATTCATACTGTGTAACTCCTTACCAGTCGTCAATCTAATATCTAAAATTATCACTGGAAATCCACAAATATTTGTTATAGATTCAATTCGAAATTTTCTATGGATACTCAATTCGTCTATTAATTTTCTCATTTACTATGCCTACAGTGATAGATTTCGGGAGACATGCCTAGATATCTGGCCAATTTGTTTTCAAAACGTATGTTTCAAAAATTCTCGTAAGAAACGCCAACTCAAATATAGCTCTAGTAAGTAACAAATATTTCTACAGATTACTATGTTTTCGTTTCTTTCGAACTAAGTTTGATCAAAAGAAACTAAAAAATACTTTTGTAATTTCAGCTATGATTTATTCAAACTCCAATTTATCATCTCAACTCAGTGTGATTACCGTTGCATCGTCCTTATGTTCAATAAAGGAAAAATTTGACGACGATCAGCAACAATTTAAGAAAACGGAAGAATCAATTGACAACTGTAGAGCCTGAGTAAGAAAATTTGGTCATTAATCATACATCAAACAAAAATTCACAAATGACATTGGAATTTGTTCCTGAGTGACCATTATCAAGGTCATCCTGATCAACTGACCCTTTCAAGACCATAATTCTATATACACGCAACCTAAATCAAATTATATACTTCCGACTCTGCTTTATATTAAATTATTCCTAAATCGTGATAAAAATGATCCAATATGCCAATGTTTTCGATAACTGAAACAGATATTCGTGTACTCAATGAATTAATTTTTTTTTAATTTATAATATGATTTCTTCTATTCATAAAAATAAAATTGGTTTTTTATCTTAATTGCCAGCATGAAAAATTACGTGTAATTAGATTATATGTAATCGCTTTACGTAATCTAATTACAAAATTGTAATACGTAATTGCAATTTGTGATTNTAATTTATAATATGATTTCTTCTATTCATAAAAATAAAATTGGTTTTTTATCTTAATTGCCAGCATGAAAAATTACCTGTAATTAGATTATATGTAATCGCTTTACGTAATCTAATTACAAAATTGTAATACGTAATTGCAATTTGTGATTGGTAATTTCGATCAAGTAATTTGTAATTGGCAATTTGTAAAAGTTTTAACAAGTGTAATGGATTTACAAATTACTTTGTTTAACAAGAATGGTTATTTAAAAGGAACGGATAGCGGGTCAAAAACAATCCCAGTGAGCCAGACTAGATAATTATTTGTCTCCGTTTGTAAACAAAGTAAATTGTCGATCGGGATATTGCTTATTTTGCACAGAATGGCTGAAAAACTAAGTATTATTTACTATGTATAAGTTCAATATCGAAATGAACTACCTTGAACGAAGAAATAGAAAATAGAGTAAATTCACATTCATTTATTGAAGCGAAAAGCTAGATAGGCTGTAACTAATGGCTATTCATAATAACCAATAGCATAGCAGCATTGGAAAAAGTGAATGTGAACTATCCTGTTTGCTGAAAGTTCCAATAATAAATTTTCTGATAAAATCACTATTCGAAAATGATATATATCATGATTGATACATTTGATCAGATTGATTCAATGAGGAATAAATCATTGATTTATTTGATTTTGTATTTCCCTGCTGATGAGAAGCGGGAAATGCAAATAAATGTAAGAAAGAAGATTCTATAAGGTTTCCAACATTAAAAATAANCCTGCTGATGAGAAGCTGGAAATGCAAATAAATGTAAGAAAGAAGATTCTATAAGGTTTCCAACATTAAAAATAATAAGATTAGGTTTTGATCAACGTTATTTACCACTTTTTATGGAGCCATTGTGCAGGCGAGCTTCCATTTAAATTGTATNGTTAGGTTTTGATCAACGTTATTTACCACTTTTTATGGAGCCATTGTGCAGGCGAGCTTCCATTTAAATTGTATAGTGTTCCGCATGGCTCTGGCTCAATGGCTCTTGCTCTAGCTGGCTCAAATAAATTTTTGAGCCAGAGCATGGCTCATACAATAATTGAGCAAGAGCTATGGTTCAAGAGCCAGCTCAACCACATGGCTCAATGGCTCATTAGCTTTTGCAGACTTCAGTAAAGAAAAGTTGTGTTTTCTTTCACAACACCAGTCAAATTGGATACACTAGAAGTAGCAGCTCTGCTGCTGGATTGGGGTCCGGCCGGTAGATTTAGCAGCTCAGCCACTAGATATAAGGGTAGGGGCGGGGCTGACCTTCTGCACTTAAAAGCTAAGCTGCTATATCTAGAAGCACCAAATTTATATTCAAAAGCTCGAACATATCTGGTCTTGAACAATTTGGCTACTATTTTAAAAAAATAGTAAATCAAATTTAGCAACTTCACCGTTCCGAAAATAATTTCATCGTGGCAGGTTTGAGGTATTCAATAAAATGTGTCTGTAAATTATACCATTAATTATTTTTTACTAATTTTTGTTGCATTCGATGTCTGATCATGTAGTCTTGTACTAAAGATTTTTATGTTGAGAATTTTTTTTTCAAAATTTTAACTTATATTGAGCCACGAGCCATGACTCATTGAGCCATGCCTCTGGCTCTTGAGCCAGCTCAACAAATGTCGGGCGCCACAGCCATGGCTCATGAGCTGGCTAACTGTCAGCCTGAGCCATGAGCCATGGCTCATTGAGCAATTGACTCTAGTAAACACACTTAGTAACTAACACTCAGTTACTTAGTAGCAAACTCTCAAACTTAGTAACTAAGTTAGTAAGAAAATTATGACCGCTTCTCGAAAGACGGTCAATTGGAAAATGTAATAGTTACTACGAATTAACTTATAGTAAGTTTTCAGAACTTCACAAAATTAAAATTTATATATCAATAAATCAAATATNACTTCACAAAATTAAAATTTATATATCAATAAATCAAATATATCTGATATATGTCAAATGAATCGGATTTATTCGATTTATTTGTATAAATCCGATTTTTTCGAACAGTGGATAAAATGCAACACTCTCTTACAAGCATCAACTCCAGTGGAAAGTCTGCTCAACATTCCAGGGATTCTTTTTTCTTGCAAGAAGTCTTTGGCAGATGAAATTGTCTAAGAGTTGTACACAACAGAAATTCTGTCGTGTACACAACAGAAATCCTGACGCAAATACAAAAGAAATTCTGTCGTGTACACAACAAAAATCCTGACGCAAATACAACAGGAATTCTGTATAGTACACAACAGAAATCCTTACGCAAATACAACAGGAATTCTGTCGTGTACACAGCAGAAATTCTGTCGTGTACACAACAGGAATTCTGTTGTGTACACAACAGAAATCCTGACGCAAATACAACAGGAATTCTGTCNTAATCTCATAGTTTCATAGTCCTACAGTACTATGAAGCGTTCTATACAATTGCGGGAATTGGCCCATTGTTTATTCTAAATAAAAGTTTCATATTGACAGTGTAACTTGCCATGCAACAAAAGTTTCATATCAAGCGAAGAATTCATCTTGAAATATAAAATTTCAATGTTTCTGAAACAAAAGTTTCACCATGTAACTCAAGCATAAGACTCTATAAAATGAAGAAATGAGTTTGGAATGCGAAATCTACAACGTGTTTCTATATTTTAAAGAATTCAAAAAATTATGATTTTTTTAAGTTTGATAATCATCATTGAGAATTATTTGTTTGTTTTGTTTGATAATTTATTCAAGTGTCAGAGAGCATCATTTTTATAAAAATGTTAATTTGCTAAGACACCCCCGCATACGCAGGACTAATTAAGTAAAATAATAATAAGTAATCTTAATTTTTAGAGTGATTTACACTTTGAATTTTGATTTATTATCAGCCGATAATTATAACGAACCCTGCAATAAAGTGTTATTATTTATTGCAATGTAGGACTCTTTACTATAAAATGATGTTCAAATCCGCTTTACTAAAGATTAATTGATTACTAACATTTTCAAATTAATAAAAAAAAATTTTATTGGAACGCAGTGTTAATTTAGCCTACCACCGTTAAAAATGAACAGAAGAAAAAAAAATTTACTTTTAAACAGCTATAAAAATTTTATGAATATTTTCGAAAATCACCGAAAATACCTACTCAAAATGCGTTACTGTCTACACCCTTGCCTAATTTCAAATTGAGCCGAGTAGACGTGATGAAATGAAATTTGGTAATTGAAACAATTTTTTTACATGTTAAACTTCCATTAGCCAATTTCAAAGTGGATTGGCAGATTGGCAAAATAAAAACTCAAATGGCATTTCGCATATCCTCCTGAGTAACCACTATCAGGTCATCTTGATAAAGTGACCCCTTTCAAAAACATAATTCTATAAACATCAATCTAAATCAAATTATATACGTACGCCATTGCTATGTATTAAATTATCCCTAAATCGTGATAAAAAAACCCACCCAATTCGTCGTTTTCGATAACTGCGTAAGAAATCTTCGCGTACATAATGAAATTAGTTTTTTATTAAAATCATAAAATAAATTATTATTTTCAATAAAATAGATTTGTTCATGTTTTTAAAATAAAATAACATTCCCAATAGCCATGCACATGTACTCAATTACCAAAACTTGAATTTTTTCGGTGGTAGAAGGGCACGAGATGAATCATTTTGTCGTTGAGATGTTTTTGAATTTCTTTCAGGATCTTTAACAGGTGTGTGGAAAACTACTCCTGGGTTTTTTGCCTGTAAATAACAAAAGTTACCACAATCAATTCTAACTATGTATGAAGTGATTAATTCATTAAGTGTTATTGTCACAAGAGATTATGAAAAATTAAGCTATCGACTCTATTTAGACTGGCGAGATATTGGAGAGGACAGTAAAAGTTAGTGGTAAAGGAAGTAAGATGAAGCGAGTGATCTGAAACACCCTGTACTTTTAAGTATCATTGTTAGAATCTACAGAAGTGGTAAGTTTTAATACAATTTCTTACCTTTCGAACTCTCTTGTAGTAAGATTCATAATTTTTGGATTTCGTGACCAGATACTTCAACAANTATGAAAAATTAAGCTATCGACTCTATTTAGACTGGCGAGATATTGGAGAGGACAGTAAAAGTTAGTGGTAAAGAAAGTAGGAAGAAGCGAGTGATCTGAAACACCCTGTACTTTTAAGTATCATTGTTAGAATCTACAGAAGTGGTAAGTTTTAATATAATTTCTTACCTTTCGAACTCTCTTGTAGTAAGATTCATAATTTTTGGATTTCGTGACCAGATACTTCAACAANCAATTTCTTACCTTTCGAACTCTCTTGTAGTAAGATTCATAATTTTTGGATTTCGTGACCAGATACTTCAACAACACGCCAGTCTCGCGAGACTTATGAATATAATACTCCAATATCTTAATGTTTGGTTTCTTTCTATCAGGTTCGAGTTTCATCATAAGTTCGTGAGGGAGTAGAGCATCTTGCACGCAGTATGTCGCTAACTGCTTTCGAGTCTCCGGTCCTGTATTTTGAAGATCGAAAATTTCCCAATATTTGACGTCTTCTTTGACATCATTTAAATATCGTCTGGCAACTTCTGCAAGAGTAAACCCACCATTCTTTGTAATGGTATAAGAAGGGATTGTGTTGTGTCGCATAATAAGAAGCATCATGTCGAAGATTACTCTTCCATTTAGATTTAGTGTATTCTTATCGTTTTCGGTAAATCCTTTTGATCGATTATGAATTGGTCGGATATATGATTGAACTCGTTGTACACGTCCAATGAATCTGAATAAACAATAACTTGAATTCACAATTTCTAAAACCTTGATTATGAAACAATTTATTTTTTGTCAAATAAAAAAAAATGCTACTTACGGAAGCATAGATTTCATGTCAATTCGATTAGCTCTTTCTAGCAGGTACGGAAAATCAAACTTTTTGATGTTATATCCAGTCACAATATCTGGATCAACAGCCAGAAGAAATGAACGCCATTGGTTTAGCATTTCTTTCTCGCTTTCAAATGAATATACTTTAGTCCCTGGTATTTCATGACATGATTGAAGTGTGAAAACTACTTTGAATTGTTCAGACACTGCAGATTTAACTATTTTTTTTTACCAATTCTTTCTTCATAAAATAAAATAACATCAATTAAATCAATCAATTAAATATTACCAGGAGGAGATTCTGAATGAATTGATACTACATTTCCAATTTGTAAAATTTGTTCTAGACCATTTATAGGAAATGTGAATAATGGTGGTCGTGTCATGACTTCAATATCATATGACAAAATCCTCATTGGTGGGATGAAATCTTCGTACGGATTCGTATCAATTCCATTGTACAGAACATCAAACTCCAACTGCGCATGTGACACTTCTGTGAGAAATTATAAGCAGAATGGTTACACAACAAACCTAATTTGTACAATTCAATAATTGTAAGGAAAATCAATCGTACTATTTTCTTCTGATCGGAGATAGTACTTGCCAACACCGATTTCAATCCAAGAACATCCCGGAATGTTCAAATCTGTCAAAAATCTAATAGTATGATTGACTGAACCTTCATAAATTTCATAAGTATATGGTAATCCAGTTTCAGCATTGACTGGATAAGGGATACCTCTCCTGAGTACTTCTGACGCAGTCCAAACAAACCTAATAANTCTCCTGAGTACTTCTGACGCAGTCCAAACAAACCTAATAACAACAACAAACTAAAATTGGTCACAAAGATAATTTTGTACAAAATGAGGCTCAATAACTAGGTTGACTCACTTAGGTACTCTACAGGTGATTTTGAGAATTTTAGAACTAGTTGAAGGTTGACAGAGGGACACGAAATCGAAGATCTTTATGTCGTTTCCGTTTGTTTCATCGATGAGTTCGATTGAGATGATTGGATCTGAGAATTGAAGAACAAAGTGAAATGNGTCGTTTCCGTTTGTTTCATCGATGAGTTCGATTGAGATGATTGGATCTGAGAATTGAAGAACAAAGTGAAATGGTACCGACTTCATTTCTGTCATAATTTCCCCTCTTAACCCCGATGTCAACAGACTATGTAATTTTGGAATATCAGACTCGGAAAAAGATCCCGGTAACGGTATTGCATAGAAGTATGGTAAGAAATTGAAAACGTTGCAGCATACTGTATTCCCACGTCTGGTAAGTCCGTGTAACCTTAAATCGTACCCAGTTAAATGGTGAGATAAGAAACCCAACTTTGCAAGATTTATAACATTATAATGGAAATGTCTATGACTTTTGATAAAGTATAAAATACAAAATCTTTTAGTAAAGATGAGCTAAAATAATCCAATTATTCAAACATTCAAATCTTTCATATAATCAGATCATTTTTTATTTGAACCTGATGCTGTCGAACTTTCTTGACGGGGACGAGGTAAAAGAATTTTAACCAAAAAAGGGACGGAGACGGGTGATTGTCTGGTGACTCTTGTGCCGAACTGGCTCATAACTTTTAAAAAATTGTTAAGTTTAGCCGTAAAAATTCAATACAAATTTCAACACACAACGCTCGCTCCCAAAACTCTTACCCATAAAAACTCCCATGCCAAACACCAAAATGAACAGATCCTATGTAGGGCAGCTTTCAAACAAACGGTCTCTATGGGTCCTCGTATTTACTATACCTAAAGATTCACTGAGTTATACAAATTTATTTTTTTAGTAGCATGCCCACAAAAACATTTTTTTTTNTACTATACCTAAAGATTCACTGAGTTATACAAATTTATTTTTTTAGTAGCATGCCCACAAAAACATTTTTTTTTTGGTAAATCATATCCCGTTTTTAGTTAAGTACCTAAAAATTTAAATCAAGATTTCTAAAAGCGACNTTTTTTTTTTGGTAAATCATATCCCGTTTTTAGTTAAGTACCTAAAAATTTAAATCAAGATTTCTAAAAGCGACTGCGCGCAAGTGGTGCGACTATAAACTGAAGTAACACAACTCACCGAATGTAACTTTGTTCGCTATCAATTTCCTGCAATTGTGGATGTAGCAAAGGAATCATATAAGAATTGACTTTCGAAGTAGGCAAGATTCCAAAGTCTGAATCCATTAGCATGAACTCTATATTTCCAGTGAAGGTCTGCGTGATACCTGGTCGTCTCCATTCTTGGAAAGATATAGTGGGGTATTGTTGTTCGGTCTCCCCATTTGGCACAAGGAATTTCACATTTTCATTATAATCCCCGTCTTCAAAATCTTCTTGTGAAGTGTCAGAGTCATTGTTATCTTGAGAGATACTAAGAACATCCATTTCTGCACATCTTTTTCTGGGTCTGAAAACTAAAGGGTCGTCCTCTGATTGTATTTACCCATTGCACCAGTGTTAAAATTTTTTAAAGGAAATTTATGAAGGAAGCATAATAGGTTGATTTATTTGGACTAGTAGGAGTAGGAGTCAACAATGAGCTGATTACATAAGGACTGATACAATCAGCGGACGATCCTTTACTTCAACCAACTAAAGTATAATAGTCAAGTATTCAAAATAAAAATTATTATTTAATAATCACGTATCTTACCTGAGGTTATTTAACTTAAGACTAATAAGAGATAATCAATGATTAAGATCCCAAAGCTCAGCGCTTGAGTACGGGCTCTGCTCGTGCTCTTAAAAAATATTTTGGGCTCTGCTCGTGCTCTTTGAAATTGCTCGCTTGGGCTCTGCTCAGGCTCGGGCTTTTTTAACAAATTCTCCCTGGTCTTTTGAAAAAATCTCCCTAGGGTCGGCTCGGACATGGTTTCGTTTGAATATCGTTGCTTGGGCTCTGCTCGGGTTATTTAAAAAAATTTTCCATCGGGTCTGCTCGGGCTCGGACTCTTGAAAAATCCCTCTTGAGCTCTGCTCCGGGCTTTTGTAAATCTCTCCATTGTATGGGTCACACGTACATTACGCACAAAAGCAAAATGAGCACTGCGCATACAACCGTCCACTGCGCATGCGCAATACGCACTGAGTATAAAAACCTCCACTGCGCACTTACAATGTGTTTGCGCATATACAATCGTGCGGCGCATGTACAATGCGTACTGCCCATAAAAACATCCACTGCGCACCTACAATACATATTGCGCATACATACGTTCTCCACGCATGTACAATACATACTGTGCATTTAAACGTCTTCTGAACATGAACGATGCGCACTTAGCATAAATAGTTACATTGAGCATTTACAATGGGTACTGCGTTTAAAAACTTCCAAGGCGCAACTACAATAGGTACTTTGCATGCGAACGTCCACCGAGCGTTGTCCAGTGTGTAATGCTCAAGTGAACTTCTACTATACAATGCGTACTACGCATAAAAACCTTCATTACGCATACAGCGCGTATAGTGCTCATACAAATGGCCTTGGCTCAACTCGAACTAATGCTCTTTGTTAATTCTCCCTTGGACTCTGCTCGGACTCTATGAAATTTTTCTCCTGGGCTCCGCTCGAGCTCGGGCTCTTTTGAAAAATTTGTTTGGGCTCTGTTCTTGCTCTTTTGAAAATTCTGTTTTGGGCTCTGCTCTTACTCAGGCTCTTTTGAAATTTTTATTTAGGCTCTGCTCTTTTGAGTTTTTCATTTGGGCTCTGCTCTTGCTTGGGTTCTTTTCAAATTGTCCCTTGGACTCTGCTCGGGCTCAGGATCTTTAAAAAAAAACATTCTATGAGTCAAAATAAGATTGTTCCCACTGATCCTCACCAATGATCCCCATTATTGGTTATTGGTTATTCATACAAGAGCCCGTGCCCAGAGCCGGAAGCCCAAACCGCCGAGCTTTGAATCAACCAACATTCAGTTCTGTTGTCATGTTTCCAATGTTGGGCACTTACAGGAGGGATGGTTATTTCCTATCTCCTGTTAAATAATTTTTCTGCGAGAACGTACACGGGGGATCGCCGATTCGTAAAATTATCACCGCACACCTTAAGTTACCCAAAATCTGGGTTAGCCAAACGAATAATTCTTGGATGAATGATTCTAATTATCATTGAATAATTCAGAGAATGAAAGATTCAATGAATTTAATTACTTTATCGGCAAATTACAAACAAGTGAAAACAACCTTTTTTTTACTTCTTTAGTTGGTTGGCCTTTTCTTAGTTCATATTTAAAATATTCTTAATGTATACAACGGAAGCCTATTATTATTATTAAAACGTATTGTTAGAATTTATCTGTTATTTTCCCAAAAACTGTCAGTAAAGTTTCAAAATTAATGGAGTTTTCAATAATTACAAATAGATTTTTGATGCAATTCAACAAAACGGTTAAATAATGCAAGAGACTGAGACGATACTTTATCACGAGTAACAAAAATGTAGAAATAAAAATACCTTGCTTTAACTCCTTGTTTCGAATTTTGCTGAAAATACGGAATTTTTTGAACCCAAAATCCAGAAATTTTAACCAATTTAAACATCTGAAGCGTAAATTTAACGAAAATAGAATTTGTTACATCCATTCTTGTAAGCCATGAACTACAAAAGTAGTGAGATATATTGGCCGAGAAATACAATTCTGAGTGTCATTCCAACCAGGATTGGAACAAAAAAACACGCTTGTTTCAAACAGTGTTTTAAACAACGCTGTTAAAAAAAAAATTTTTTTTTAACAAAATCAGGAACGGAATGCGCAAGGTGACTCATTGAAACTTTTCGTCTGTTTCTTAAAACTCGTTCGAAACGTTAGGGTTCGCCTTGACTTAAATTCAATTCCAATCCTGAAGAACGACCATACTTTTCCATTAGTTAACATTCAACTCATGTATTTTCAATACTTGAGTAGTGAACTAACAAAATTAGTTATGTCAGGGCTACCAACTACCAACTGGGAGAAAGAGACGTTTATTAAAAAAAAACACCCATCTCTGTTTCGCTCAGTCATTTGTTCGTTCTTTGAGTTTAGTGTAATGTTTTGAAAAAGAAAGCAAAAAAAAACAGTTTTAAACTAAATAACTGCTTTTTTTTAAACACTATTTTTTTCCATTCCTGATTCCAACAGACTCGGAGCGAATTACGGTTACGCATTTCTAAAAGATTTGTCAAGTAATAAGATTGACGCCATTGTCTGGAAAATTGACGTTGGAAACCTCACGAAGCTGAGTAAAGATTTTGAATACAAAAATCGATATATCTTTTGTAATGGCTTCGCTCATAACATGCGCAGCAGTAGTGTCAAAGGTCACGCATTTCCGAGCTCATCATACCACCGTCATTTCGAAGCCAATTCTTTTTCATTGGAGCCTGGTACCGATCCCTTCAGAAGTAGATTGAGCTTTTTGAATTTTTTTTCACTCCCTGTTTCACAAACCTCACCTATAAATGTATTCAACCCACATACTAAAACTTTCTCATAGTGTATACCCACCACAATGCAGAGTCGGGCACGACTACTAAGAAATTGCTCAAGATTCCCATGGTATGCGAAAGTAGGTTCATTATGAGAAGCAGACCAATACAAAAGAATTGAAAATTGGAAAATTTTGTTGGATAAATTTTCATAGAGGCAGAAAATTTTGTTGAATAAAAATTCATACAGCCAGAAAATTTTGTTGGATAAATTTCCACATAAGCAAAAAATTTTGTTGGATAAATTTCCACATAAGCAAAAAATTTTGGTGGATAAATTTTCACACAGGCAGAAAATTTTGTTGGATAAATTTTCTTGCAGGCAGGGTGTGGACATAGGCTGCNTATATAAATTTCCACATAAGCAAAAAATTTTGTTGGATAAATTTCCACATAAGCAAAAAATTTTGTTGGATAAATTTTCACACAGGCAGAAAATTTTGTTGGATAAATTTTCTTGCAGGCAGGGTGTGGACATAGGCTGCTCCTATAATGCCCATGTTCCTTTGAGATTACATAAAACTGAGATATTATATAAATGCTGAACAATTGTTATAAAGGTTGTATGTTAAAAAGATTCTTGTAACTTTGTAGCGAAACAACCTGAAGGGCTGCGCAATAGCGCATTCAGTTTAGCATCAAATTTTCAATAGGAAACACTTATCATTTCACAATTTAATGGACTCTATATCAACTTATATTAAGATGTATTTAAAACTTCATACCTAATTCCGTAGAAACGGTATTTTTGCTTAGTTCTGTTCTTATAGCTTTGTAACGAGATAACCTGAAGGGCTGTCGATTCAGCACCAAATTTATTGATCATTTATGTTCTATGTCCCTACATAACCGCTAAAATGACCTTTAAAACAACTGTTCAGCATTGTATGTATAATTTCTTAATTTTATGTAAAAGGAAAGGAACATGGGCATTATATGAGCAGCATTATATGTCCACACCCTGCCTGTATGGATATTAATCCAACAAAAATTTCTGGCTGTATGAATTTTTATTCAACAAAATTTTCTGCCTCTATGAAAATTTATCAACAAAATTTTCCAATTTTCAATCCTTTTCTATTGGTCTGCTTCTCATAATAAATCTACTTTTCGAATACCATGGGAATCTTGAGCAATTTCGTAGTAGTCGTGCCCGACTCTGCATTGTGATGGGTATACACTATGAGAAAGTTTTAGTATGTGGGTTGAATATATTTATAGGTGAGGTTTGTGAAACAGGGAGTGAAAAAAAAAAATTCAAAAAGCTCTGAGTACTTCTGAAGGGATCGGTACACCAATATGTTATAGATGTGAACGCCATGTGAAAAGCTGGATCTCGTGTCAGAAAAAAGTCAAAGGATATTGATTTGGAATGTGAACCTAGTCTTCCAAAGTTTCACACCTTCAATAAAATATTGGCAGCAGTAGGTCTACCTGCGTTCCAAACCGGTAAAATGAGTCTTGACCGCCAACATAAGCTCGGAGGACACCTGATAAAACAACTTGTTTCGGTTAATAGGATAGCCGGATCCGAAGCCGAAGTCTGTGGGAGGAGCAAGGGATGGTAGGGTTGAGGGGAAAGGGGTGGGGTTGCATTTAAGCTAGTGTGGAACATTAAGTCAGAAACTTCGGGGTAGTTCCATATGAACAATTTTTTAGGTTGAACTGACATGGTACATAACTAAAAATAAAACAACTTACCAATTAGTTAAACCATTCATCTTCAAGAATATTTTATTTGTTTAAAAAAAATACTCATGAAGCTCAATAAACAATTTTCAAAAAGTACCTAATTGGTAAGTTAATCGAAAAAAAAAAATTTTTTTTAGCTATGATCAAATGGGGGGGTGAGATTTTTTCAATGATATTTTGAATCCTCACCCTTTTGGTTTGCCAACAAATGTCAAAGGTAACTAAAATACTGATAAAAACCTTGTTTCAGTGGGTTTAAGCTGAGATAAAGAACACCATTGGCATTTGGCGGCAAAATATTTAAAATGAATTTACAATATAAGTCAAAATTAAAAAAAATTACTTCAAACTGAAAAGTGCAAATCAGTAAGTGCCATGAGTGCCTATTCGGGTAGCACAACATAGACCTAAATTGTTTGCGTACCAGGCTTAATAATGGACTTAATAATTAATCGAATCATGATTGTGATTCCATTTTTGTCGGATAATATATAATTAAATTTTCAGGAAACAATTAATTGTACATAGAAGACAAAGCATAACTATATTTAAGTGAATGTATTACCGCTATGCCAATATCGAATTACTGGGAGCGTAATTCACATTTGGTGTTTTAATGATATGAATACATTAGTACATAGCTGCCACTAACCATACACATATTTCCCTGAGTTTTTACCGCTATGCAAATATCGAATTACCGGGAGCGGAATTAAAAACCACAGAATTTTGGAACTCTAATGATATGAATGCATTGGTACATAGCTTCAAAAAAACACAAACATTTCTTTGAATTTTTTTACCGCTATGCCAATATCGAATTACCGGGAGCGGAATTACAAACTTCAGAATTTTAGTACTCTAATGATATGAATGCATTGGCACATAGCTGCTAACTAACAAACATATTTCTTTGTATTTTTACCGCTAAGCCAATATCGAATTACCGGGAAAGGAATTACAAACCTCAGAATTTTGGTACTTTAATATTATGAATGCATTGGTACATAGTTGCAAACAAACAAACAAATATCTTTAAATTTTTACCGCTATTGCTATATCAAATTACCAGGAGCAGAATTTTAAGCTTAAATAATTTGCGTTTCGGATTATATGTATGCATTAGTACATAGCTGCCATCAAAATTTTATTGGTTTCTCATTCAAATTTTTAATGTAACGAGTATTTACTAATATTAATGATTTGATTGACTTCCATTTCTTATAACTTGAGTAAAAAATTTGAAGGCCTAATGTAAATTTTACAAAGTACACGTAAGCGCTCCTCGTCAAAATTTTGAGATTTGAAACTCCGCTCCAGGTAATTCGATATTGGCATAGCGGTAATAATTTAAAGGAAACTTGTTTGATTGATGGTTGCTATATACCATTGTATTTGTATCATCACAATAGCATATTTTTGAGGTTTGTAATTCTGCTCCCGGTAAATCGATATTGGGATAGCGGTAATAAATTGAAATGAATGTGGTTATGCCTGATGTCATTTATGTAACAATGCATTAATATCATTAGAATATCAAATGTTTGCGGTTCGTAACTCTGCTCCAAGTAAATCGATATTCGCGTAGCGGTAATAATTAAAAAAAATTGTTGTTTGTTGGCAGGTATATACCAATGCATTCATAACATTAAACTAGAAAATTTTGAGGTTTATAATTCCGTTCCCGGTATTTCGATATTTGCATAACGGTAATAATTTCAAAAGAATATGTTAATGCTTGATGGCAACTATGTAGCAATGAATTAATATCATTAGAATACCTACATTTGAGGTTTTTAATTCCGCTCCCGGTAAATCGATATTGGTATAGCGGTAATAAATTCAAAGAAATATGTTAATGTTTGATGGCAGCTATTTAGCAATGAATTTAAATCATTAGAATACCAAATATTTGAGGTTTGTATACCCGCTCCCGGTAATTCGATATTGGTATAGCGGTAATACTTTCAAAGATATGTTAATGATGCTTGATGGATGCTATGTACCAATGCATTTATATTATTAAAATAGCAAGTTTTTGANTGAAAGTTAATTTCTCGGTTAGAATTTCTCGTTAGGAAAATGTTTCTTTCCCCATTTTATTAAGGTGTAAGTTGAATGTATACAATTTGGAAAAAAATTAAGAAAAAAGATCAATAAAATTCAAACTATGGCACGAAAGTTGCCAATAAAAGAAGTAAATTTCCATGTGTGGGGTTGGAATTGGTGACTCAAGATGAAAAATGACATTAGGCGAAGTGACATAAGGCGACCTATTCTTACCCTTAAGTGCATGGGCATCCGCCGGGAATTTTTAAATTGGTGATACAAAGAGACATGTGACAGAAGAAGGAGTGACATAAAACGAATTTCACTGTAGGTTGGAAAAAGGAGAGCATTGGGTCGGTGTGTTTGTAAAGAGACATGGTGCAAAAATAGAATTTTTTTGTAGTTATGGAATAGGAATAATGGATTATTCTCCATACTTTCAACAATTTGTAAAATTGTTAAACGCTTCAGTCTTAAAAAATAGATTATGTATGCAAGGACCAAATTCAAATAAGTGTACATTATGTAATATTCTTTATGTATAAAAGACTCAACTCATGTCCAATGTATTCTGTATATTGTATATTTACAAAAGATTTTGTTCGAAAGGATAAAATGGTTAGTAATTTTGTTAAAAAATTATTTATTAAGAAAAAATTTAAATATGATACAAAGAAATTGGTTTATCAGTGTTGCATTTGTAAAAAATAAATTATTTAACAGTAGTCCAAAGCGTATTTCTACCTCGTTTTGATTTTTGAATTTTTCTAATTCGTGATGAGTTTTCGTTTTGTGTATGCAAAGCAGAGAGAGTAGTCCTTCCAAAAACGTTTGATTTGGCTGGGAATTGCATAATTTTTTCGAGAACTTCGTCCATGCCTCCAATTAATTGTGGTGGTTTATTTTTAGCAAGTTCCAATACGATTTGTTCATACTCGGTACCTGGAATTACTCTTCCGTCAATAATAATTTCTCCTTCGTTATTTGGAACAATATTCAATGATTTGAAATAATCCAATATTCCAGCGATGCGACTACCTTTAAGCTTTTTTACAATTCTGTTGAATGGATTAGTATGAAAGTTGTTCATATAAGTCATTGTTTCCAAGTATTCATTCTTAATTTTTGGAAATTCCGTAGGTATGTTTTTTACCAGAACGGGTGTATTTTTTATATTTCTCTGCTTTGATGCCAGGTTCCTTGCCAGTTCTTAATACAATAAGATTTTTAAATCATCTGGTATATCTTGATGCAAAGTTGCTTCTTTATCTTTCTGAATCAAAGATGAATACTCGGGTTCTTTTTTTTGCCAATAGTATTAGTTTATTGTAAGGATGCTCTGGAACAAGTCTCATTCGATTAGCCGTTTTAATTTAATAGTTGGCTTGCAAGAAATGCTAGAACGGGTGTTAGCAATGCAGGCAAAAACCCTCTCTTTTGTAACAATAGTTTCTTTTTTGTTTGGCTGGAAGGATTTCTGAAAGCAAGTTTTTCAAGTATATTTTTGTATGGTCTCAATTTTTTAAGAACACAATGTTTTATGGGAACGTTTTTGTTTGCAACATTAAGAATAGATTCTTGAATTGATTTTAGCTGATCAGCACTCGCACCACGTATACATGCTTTCCNGTTTGCAACATTAAGAATAGATTCTTGAATTGATTTTAGCTGATCAGCACTCGCACCACGTATACATGCTTTCCTCTTAGCAGGTGTAGATTTACTGATAGTTCGTAAGAACTCAACATTCTTTTTAATGCGGTTGGTCATGTTGGTCGGAACATGTAGACTAAACTAGCAAAAGCATAGTCAATACATTATATAAGAAGTATTTAAATAAATATTAGTCCAACACTCACCATGGGCGATGTTATAGTGGAGGCATATTTAGATACTATCCAGGATGCTATTCAGGAGCTTCAAACTTTTTCAAGGTAAATAAATTCACAGGATTCAAAAATGTTCAAAGNGTTTGCAACATTAAGAATAGATTCTTGAATTGATTTTAGCTGATCAGCACTCGCACCACGTATACATGCTTTCCGCTTAGCAGGTGTAGATTTACTGATAGTTCGTAAGAACTCAACATTCTTTTTAATGCGGTTGGTCATGGTGGTCGGAACATGTAGACTAAACTAGCAAAAGCATAGTCAATACATTATATAAGAAGTAGTTAAATAAATATTAGTCCAACACTCACCATGGGCGATGTTATAGTGGAGGCATATTTAGATACTCGAAATCCAGGATGCTATTCAGGAGCTTCAAACTTTTTCAAGGTAAATAAATTCACAGGATTCAAAAATGTTCAAAGNTATCCAGGATGCTATTCAGGAGCTTCAAACTTTTTCAAGGTAAATAAATTCACAGGATTCAAAAATGTTCAAAGGATTTTAAAAAGGTCAGAGGGTTATGCACTGCATCATCCTTCAAATAAAAGAATACCGCGAAGATTCGTATATACCTCTGCACCATACGATCAATTTGGAATCGGTAAGGTAAAAAAGTTTGAATGAGAATAACTTATTGCTAATCGATTCTTCTCGTAGACCTCATTGACATTCAGAAATATAAAAAATAAAACTATCAGAAAGGATATATATTAGCGGTGTTAGATCCGTTTACAAAAATGGGTTGGCTAGAACCTGTTCGACGGAAAACATGTATTGAAGTTCATGATGCTAGATAAAATCATTTCGCGATCAGGAGGTAAATGCATTAGACTACAAAGTGACTCTGGAACAGAATTTATGGGAAAGCAAATGAAAAAATATTGTACGGATATTAATATTCAACAGTTTGTTACGAATAGTCCAATCAAAGTTTCTTATATTGAGAGATTTATAAGAACAATAAGACAAAGAATCGAACGTTATATGACAGAGAAAAATACAAAACGATTTATACATATAATTTTAGACATTGAAAAGGCATACCAGAATTTATTTCACCGAAGTATTCAGAGAACACCAGCATCAGTAACTCCAGATGTAGTATCAGATGTATGGAAACAATTGTACATGAGCAGGAAATTTAAAAGAAATAGAAAAGTATATCCAATTGGGACAAATGTCTTAGCAAAACGTTTAAAGCAAACATTTGAAAAAGGATATGCAACAAACTTTGACTCTGAAATTTACGAAATTGTTGAAATATTAAACACAGTCCCTGTTACTTATCGTATATTTAATTCAAAGGGTATATTACCTAGATGTTACTACCATCAGGAATTAGTAGAGAATTGTGATTGTTGAGAATGTGTCTCATAGATTGGGTTCGTATAAATCTCAAAATTCAAAAGCTGTTCTGTTGTCATAACTGCGTATGTATAGTGGATGATCCTATAGTAAATATAAAAGAATGGAAGAATCAAACAAGAGTAGAAATGGGAAATTCCATACGAAACATCAGTATCAGGCAAAATCAACTAAGTAATTTGATTGAACAACTGAAAAAAATTGAGAATTCACTAGAACCAAAGTAATTTGAAATATGTTAGACAAAGCTTTCGAAATAAATTAGCACAATTAAGACAAGTTACATATGTACAATTTATTTCTTTGAAAAGTAAATAAAATGCTGTAATTGTATAAACATTATTCTAAACGTTTTCGTTGAGTAGGAGGAATGTAATTTTCATTAACCACCTCAGTTATAAATTGTGCAACATTTTGCATTTCTGCTGCAGCGAATCGATTTTTGAACCAAAAACGTCATAATTGTTTCATTAGTCTAGGAACATCGTGCTCCATAATAAAATCAACATAGAGCTCTTGTCCATTGCTGCAGACTCTAGGTTTTCTGTAAGATATAATTGATAAATTTTCGTACTACAAAATAATATTATTATCATTACCTTTTCATATTCACCATCGCTGGTCCGGAATCATTTTATGAAAACCAACATTTCAATCTATGGTCCTTATAATCTAAGGTATTTAGTCTTCGACTTGGTCCTGGTTGATTCGATACACTATTTGAGCCTGGTTGATTCGTTGTTTCAGGTTGATTTGTAACTTTGATTGAAGTTAGGGGAGATTCTGTTTGATTCTGAACTACAGTTGTAGTTATAGGATTTCTTTCAATGTTTGTCAGATCAAGTGTTGCTATGTCGGGTTGTATTACTGGCACCTTGGCATTCTCACTAACAATGTCATGGTCAAAGTAAATGCTCGCAGGTGTCCAGATCCATCTTTCCTCATTTCTTGCTATAATTCTATTGTATTGAAACAGTGTAATATTGTAAGTTGGAATTATTCCTAACCCAACTAAACTATCTCCAAGTCCCTTGTAACAAATATAAGTGAATGGATCTAGAAAAAAAAACTAAAAAAAAATAAAAAAAAAATAATAATAATAAATAAATAAATAAATAAATAAATAAATAAATTTAGAAAAGTAAAAATTTCTAAGATAAAGTTGGATTTATGTATATACCTTGCATGAGAGGATTATTTGGAGAAAAATCATCCAATAAATCCGAAGCATAAAGCTTCATTAACATCCATTTTGATATTTCTGTTGGCTCACAGGGTCTATGAGTGCATTCTAAAGTGTACGGAATCCAATTGTGTGGTCTCCAGTCCACTCCACTAAAAACGGCTCGATTGTCGTTAGCACTCTCAATCTGTCTACCATAAGTAAACACAAAGCCACAACAGTTTTTAGGCAGTACACCCTGTCTGCAACGAGGTTGAGAATCGATGTCAGTATCAGTTGGCCGTACATTTTCTCTTCCACGAGGTCGAAGTAATTCAATTTGACTGGCAGTGATTAGCCTTTCCGCCACAACACGACAAAGGAAATAATCGTATTCGCTTGATAAGTTACAAGGAGCGTGATTGCATAAGGTTGTGTATGGAAGCCTTGTCTCTGGATCATAATCACGAAATGGAATTAGTCCTAATTCCAAACTGTTTGAAGGTTTCTTAACAAGCCTATAGCCTGGACACCCATGTAAGCGTGTCTTAGCAAATTTCATAGACTTAAACAGATTAGTAAATTTTTCCTGAAGGCGTAGTTCAATATCGACCTCTTCCTGCCGTATGCTTTCTAGTATTCTGTCATCTTCGTCCGAATCGGAAGAAGGGTTAGACGTAATTTCTGCAGAACTCATATTAGTGTTTGAAGCCATGTTGTTAGTGTTTGAGTTTCTAATAAGATTTGTAGTTAGATGTGAAGAGAGAAGATTGGATAAATCTAAAGGAAATGAATCTTGGTTTTATACCCAAAAACTGACCTCATTCTAAATTTGAACAATGAATCAAAAACAGTTGTCCTCAATTTTTCCATTGTATACCCAAAAAATAGTTGACCTATATTTAATTTTAAACTATAAAACGTTTTTCAAACTTTCTATAGTATAGAACAATGGATTAAATCAATCAAAAATAGTTGTTTATTGACCTCAATCAATTTTTCAACCTTAAAACGTTTTTTTCGAAAGTAGAAATCTATTTATATATAGTTTTTCTTCCTATAATTATCAAACTTTTACTCACAAAATTTTCATTCTGAAAAGTATGTCTGGAAGCATTGCATACGACGAAACTGGTACTGGGAGGCAAGAAATTACTGGAAGACAAAAAATTATATCCAAAGAAAAAATTCATTTGTTTTTCTTTGTTATATTTTCTCTATTCATATACATTGTGGTTGGAATTTGGACAATTCAAATTTTACAAGATTCTGAACAGACAATAATAATATTGGAAACACTATTGGAAAAAATTACAAAAAATTACGGGAGGTTGATTGAGCCAAACAATGGAACCCATGGATGAGTATAATTCGTGCCCTGACTCCATAAATGATCCTTATACGTTCCCTAACTCGCCGCTAATTGATGATGGAACCTGGGCCGAAATATTTCCTGAAGGGATGGTCACAAAATTTACTTATTATGATACACTCACACCAAAAGAGGTCCCAGTAGTACAAGTAAAAGAGCGTAAAAAACAAAAAATGGAAAAGACAGCTTTTTATGCTGCTGCAAAAAGAATGGTACAGGAACATAAGAAAATCGAACGAGAGGATTTGAAGAAGAAAAATAAAGAGGAAGCAATTTTGAATAAAAAATTTAAGATTGACGCAAAGTTATCGCAGCTCGAATTATGTAAAGCAAATCTGGAAGTGGTAACTGAACAAGATGCCATTAAAAAACATGGTTGGGAAACAAAAATTAAGCTTTGAAGAATAAAATGGAGCAACTTTTGGGAGAAAAAAACGACGATCGCTCTACGACCCTTGGGGTCGTACATATGCCCATAAGGCATAGTCTTATCGCGAGTAACGCGATAGATATCGCACTATGTGCGATAGGGAATATCGCCTGCAATAGAAATATCGCGCTATGCGCGATAGAAAATTGTGCTAATCTGTTTTTTCTTTCACAGAAGATGCTTCCTCGGAAGTTGCTGCCGTATTTAATGCTTGTTGGAAACAGGAAATGAATGGTCTTGTTCTCTGCTTGGAACAGGATTCTAAGAAAATTATTATACCACACTTGAATGCTCTACAGATGTTTAAAAAATCATATCTTGGAAATATTTTAGTTTTTAAACTTTAAAAAAAGTATATATTAGGTCATTTAACCACATTTTGTTTTAGTTTATTTTTGTGATGGAGTGTGAAACGATTGATTTTGATTATCGGCTAATTACACCGTTTACAATGACAATTTCGGGAAGTTCTCAAAGTGGAAAAAGTACTTTGACGAGTAAGATCTTAGAAAGACGTTACGAGTTGTTTGATACGCCAATTGACAAAATCACATACTGTTACTCTGAGTATCAAGATAAATTTTTTAATGACTTGAAATCCAAAGTAAATTCAATTGATTTTTATAAAGGTCTCCCGGAGGATTTTACGGATCCATTGGATACTCCACAACTATTTGTTTTAGACGATTTACTAGCAGAAATTTGTAAATCAAAAAGTATAGGAAATCTATTTACAAGAACTTCCCATCATAGAAATATTAGTGTGATATTTCTCACACAGTCCTTTTTTGAAAAAGCATTAAGAATTCTAACTACAAATTGCAAGTATCTAATTTTAATGAAAAATGTTCAAGATTCTACCCAGGCTTATTGTCTTGGTCGACAGTTAAATGTAAGAAAAAAGAATTTAGCATTTGAAACTGCATACCAAGATGTTTTGAAGAAACCATATTCACATTTATTTATCGATTTAAATTTGCAACAAGATGATAGATTTAGAATTCGAATTGGCATATTTCCCGAAGATTGTATAGTTTACTCAAACTAACTAAAAATTTTTAATATCAACATGGTTAAATGGTAGTGTATTTACATTACATGAAAGAATAAAACGTTTTATATCAAATCCGTTGATGGCTTTTTTTCTTGATTCTATCGCATAATTTATGTTTGAAGCTTCGGATAGATTTACTTGTAACATGTGTCTGAATCGGATTCTCGATTGCATTCACATAATCATCAAATGTACAATCACGGTCCAAAGCTCGTTTCGGGATTCCTTTTCCTTTCTTTTTGAACTCAACACTGTTAACATTTAGTCCTGTCACTTTCGTCTTTCACATATAGCAGAGCATACAATTTAGGTTTATTTACACAAGCATGAGTTAAAAAGCACTTTGCATATTCATTCTTCATTGTTCCTAGTTTCTTTTTATTTTTGAGACTGTGATACTGACCAAAATAAGGATGATTAGCATCATAGCAGCTTATATCAAAAATTTCTCCTTCATTATCTTTGCAGTCCTGATAAATTTTTTTTGTTTTGATGAGCATCAACAATGAGTCAGTGTCAGTATATACGAGGTCAAGATTTGGATATTTAGTGAGAAAATAGTCATAGTACCACTGAAACATTATAAGCTTGCTAATTTCCAGACAAGCAGCTCCAACAGCAATTGGCCGATCCAATGCAACTGCCAATTTCTTCAGTCGAATAATAACCAAGTCTTTGTGAACAATATTTACACTACGTATTGTGCGTTTTGAGTTATATTTTAACGCCATCTCACGTCCCATGATGATTCTGACGTTCACACGATTTCTTTTTGCTTCAATCATTTTACCAAAGGTAGCACAATTACAGAGTTTTCAGATCAAATCTTCTATTTTTGAAGTAGCAGCTTTTCGCATCATGGCATTAAATTCCATAAACTTTTTAAGCCAGTCAGACTGGATAAATTTTACTGCCGCGTGAATTTTTGTCACTTTACATCCGAGTTTAATGGAATATTTCAAAAGTCTATAGTGAGAAACGTAATTTTGTCGAATATAGAAATCTGCTATGAGACGTTCAGTTTTGAAAGTATTCATATCGACTTCTATTTCTTCACCAAAATCCATCATATGCGTAGAAATTTCTTCAGAATTTATAAGTCTTCGGTATGGCATGGGTGGATACCTATAAAAAAAGTCAAATAAATTATATTTGAATCAACCAATTTACAACTACTCACTTATTTAACTTGTCGTGAAGTTCTGTCGGTATTTCAGCATCAATTTTGACAAAATATCCAACATATCCATTATCTTCAATATTTTCAAAAAATTGTTTAGGATTTAGACTCATACTTTTGAGTTCCTCATGTCCAACCATTAGGAAATCTCGTTCAGGAAGTTTAGAAATCATCGTAGTACCTAAAACCGAATCAATTTTACTGACTATTTATTATAGTAGATGGAGGGGGGGGGGGAATTTAATATAAAATATATAAGTTTGTTATATCCATCATTACTAAATATGTTGTATCTGCATTGGGATCATAATCTGGTATAAATGGATTATTTGCTTTGGCTGTACGTATATTCCCAACAGAAACCAGTCCGCCACGAATTCCCTCTTCAAATATCAAGTATGTGTTTGGACAACGAATGTATTCAAGTTCAACTCGTGTGAATTTAAGACAAGCGTCATAGATGGACATTGGTAAACTAAAATAATGGCAAACATCTAGCCCAAACGCCTTGTACATTACGTTTCGTAATTTAATAAAACTGTCAGCAAGAAGAGCTGTGTCCGATAAGCAGTAGGTGTTTGTATATTCACCCATATTCAAAATTCCAAACTCTCGCCATACAGTTTTCGCTAATTCATAGTCTTCCTGGGTAATATCATCACCTGTTAAGTCATTCTTAAAGACTTGGATAGGAGGAAGCTCTGTGAGTTTATATTTGTCTACGCTGTCCATAAAAGAATAACAATATACTCCCTTGCGATAGAGCAAATGAATTTTTTCTTCATATTCTTGGAATACTTGACGTGTGATTCTGAAATCTTGCTCAATCAATGTTTTGGCTAACTCACCTAAACTACAATTGAAAAATGCGTAGCTGTCAATAAATTTGAGTGTAATTCTATTTCGTTTCATAAAAACAGCATTAAATTTTTCAGTGGAGTTTGGAATAACTGTCACGGAGTCTAGAAAGTCTTTCTGTAGTGCTTCCATAATAAGTTTGCTGTCATAATTCTTGAATCCGTGAAACACACATACAAACTCATTAGATTTCTGAACAGCTTTCATATTACATTTTGCATGTGCTAATCCAATAAAGTTTGGACTACCTGTTTTACAAAAAAACAATTATCAAAAATTATTTTGTGATATATTTGAAATAATATTTACTATCTGTTATGCTATGATCGTGGTGTCTATGCAAATCCGTTTCACTACTCTCAAACTTTCTCAAGCAGATACAACATGATGTAATATTTCCAGTTAGTGTTTCTTCATCAGCCTGAGTAAGTACCATTGTAGTGCTGGCTATCGCATCGTTGTGTTTTATTTTTTTAGAAAGTATTTCGGTATGTTCGAAAAGTTCCATTACCATTTTGTGCGCAACATTTTCACTTTGATCTTGAGCATAGTATGTGTTTTCAATGTATACATTATCTTTATTGTCAACACAAACATAGCTAAATGATCCTGGACTATGAACATTGAGCTTTTTCGTTTTTGATTGCTGTTGTAGATGACATTCTGGTTGATCCAATTGAACAAGATTACTTTCCATATCACAAAAAAAGACATATGGATATCGAATACATCTGAAATTTTAAGAAAATTGTTCAAATGAGTTTTGCAAACTTAGGATTATTGTTTACTTTTCAAATTTTTCAAATTTCAGAAACATTTTAGTTGGGAAATTCGTCTTTTGACATCCTCTTGCAGCGCAAGCTTCCTTGTGAGAATCATAGGTTCGAACACTAAATGCCTGCAGGCAGAATCTACAAATTTCTGTGGCTGAGTAACCCCCGACACGGAATAAAAGACCACGCAGATTGTGGATATATAGGAAGTGATTCTGTTGTTCTCCCAAATACATCAACAAATCAATTCTAATTTGTCGATCCTCTTTGCAGGTGTAAAGAGTATAACATTTGTTTCGAAAATTTTCAAGAAGATTGTCATCTCGATATCTTCTTCTTGGAATAAAAGATTCGAAGCTGTTAGTAGTATTATGTTCCGTCTTCACGACAGAATCAATGGTGTCATCGACAGAGGTTCTAATTCTAATCTGTTTGGGTAGATTCAAAGTGTAATTTGAGTCGAATGCAATTACACACAAACCAACTTGTGTATTTTGAGATTCAAAACGTTTAATCTGAGATATACTGAAGGGAAACTTAATTCCAGTCCAATCAAGCGATGAATTTTCAAAAAAAGTTTCATAGTAAGCTATGCTTTGAAGGATTTTATTTTTGGCTTTAGCTGACCGAGGAAATGGTGGTCTAAAGGCAGGATGTAAATGTACAGCTCGCTTGAAACATAAACCATCGTTTCCAGGAACATCATACAGATTACACATTTTTCTTTTCAAAAGTTCTGGATATGGTTCAATATTACTTCCGCCACTAAAATTTTTATACTCTGCAATCGTAATGTGCAAGTCGACGACTGTTACAAATGCAAAAGATGATGCCATATTGCTATAGCTTTTTATTCTACTTTTGAATTCTATCAGAGACTTTGTGTACACAAATGAAAAATCAATTTCATCGTTAATAGCAAACAAGAAAGAATTAAATGTTGGAAAACTTACAGTTTTTTGACCGTCTGCGTTAGTCTTTTCAAAATGTAAGCTTGCAATAAATTGGATTTTGAAATTCTTTAATAACGCTAGCTCCTCCCTCATTAACTGAATCAGAGAACGTTTCATGCGACGAAAAACTTGATTGATTGTAATAGGATATTCATTTGCCATATTAACTTTGTACTCCTTATATGTGTTATCTACGGCAGATTGACTATAATCTATAGTCAAATCATTTGATCCAGTTCCCTCTCCTGTTTGATTCAATATTTGAAACTTTTGATAGTACTCAATGTGTATAGTTGACAGCTGGTGCTGTAGTGTAGCAACAGAACTAAAATTCAAGTTACAGAAAGGGCAAAATCTATCACGAAAATGTTTGGCTGTTATCACATCCTCAGAATCACTGCTGAAATATCTGGTTTCATCCGAATCATAATCAATATCTTCGTCTTCACTGGATGAATAATCCACCAATCGCCTATTCATTGCTCTGCATAATGAGAATTGAGAAAATTAGAAATCATTTACTATATGGAACAACTTTTGTAGGGATCATTTTGTACTTTGTGGGAGAAGGAGAAAAAATTTGAATTGTGACCTGAGGGGGTGGCCGTATAGAAAAATATTATTGGGAATAGTTATTACATTTGCAATATGGAACAACTTTTGTAGAGATCATTTTGTACCTTATGGGAGAAGAGAAAGAAATTTGACCTGTGACCTAACGTGATGACCGTACAGAAAAATTTTGTTGGGAAAAAAATCTTCGCTTACTATATAGAACAACTTTTGTATAGATCATTTTGTACCTTAAGAGGGAACAAAAAACAAGGTAAAAGAAATTTGACCTGTGACCAAATGTGATGACCGCATAGAAAAAAATCTTAAAGAAAAAATCTGCGCTTCCAATATAGAACAACTTTTGTAGAGATCATTTTGTACCTTAAGAGCTAACGAAAAACAATGTAAAAGAAATTTGACCTGTGACCTAAAGGGATGACCGTATAGAAAAATGTTGTTGAGAAAAAAAATCTTCGCTTCCAATATAGAACAACTTTTGTATATATCATTTTTCACCTTAAGAGAGATCGAAAAACAAGGTAAAAGAAATTTAATATTCCAAGTAAGCAATCTAAAAATAGATAATTTTTTTTTGTTTCTAAACAATTAAGCGTCGTAGATAAATTCTGAGACCACGAGCGGTAATTTTTTTTTGATGTAGAATTCAAAAATCCAATAAAAAAAATTTACATAAAAATTCAATAATTTAATTCTTACATTTACTTTTCTTATTGTTCACAATAGCTGTAGCTTGTGTTCAAGAGGAGAACCAAATTTTATTTAAAAATAACTTCTTAAAAGCGTTGTTCTTTGTTTGCATTCTGTTTATATACTAAACTATTATTCCTAAAATATATTTTCAACGATTAACACAGTTATTTGATTTCTAAACGTTTCATTAACTAGGTCAATTACAGTAAAGATCTCTAAAGATTATTAAGAAATGAAGGAATATGGAGCAATTACGGGACTTAAAGCACTTAGAAATACCAGAACCTTCGTCCAGTTCTGTCCCTTCGTTTATTTAGAGAAGAGAATGTGAGGTAATAACAGAACTTAAAGCACTTAAAAGCACCAGACTCTTCCTATGACCTTTCGTTCACTTCTGTCCCTTTGTTTAGCACTTTCAAGTACTCCAGTTTTATTTTTAGTAGAAAGACAACAGTGGCAAGTTCTGTTATTTCTACTATATATATTATCATTTTCTTGCTAAGATCATTCAGTTTCTGTTTTCAAATTATCAAGCAAAAAATAAATAAATAAGTTAACTTCTTCAATCAACATGTCTGCAACTACAATTTCCCAACCTATCATTGTAACAATCCTGGAGCAGCCTCACTATATTGTGAGCGTTGCTAACTTACAAACATTGATTGATATGCTTGTTGAACTTCGCCAAGCCGTTTCAACTAAGGTGAGTTTTATTATTAAATTTATGATTAAAATTATTTACATTATATTATTTATTTTATTTTATTTTTATTTATTTATTTATTTTATTTTATTATTTTTTTTTCTCTTCTTTAGGATTCAACTATTGCTAGCCAGGAGGCTACCATCCTTCATCAGAATCTGGTAACACAGATAGATGAAGAAATGCAAGCTAGTCTATCCCAACTTGCTGTTGATCAAGGTAAATTTTTATTTTTTAACAATTAATTTTATAAATAATAATTAATATAAACTTTTTTTTCGTTCTTTTAGATTTTTTGATGCAGGTTATGAATACCAAAATTGATCAACTAGAAGCAGAAATATCTACTAAGGATGACTTAAACCAAAATATTCATGATCAGCTTCTACTAGCTGACACCAGACACCAAGAGGAAACCATGCTCGCTAATGATAAAATAATTTTTTTTTGTTGTCTAATTCATAATCTTTTTCTTGTTTCTTTTTTAGCTGAAATTTTAAAACTCAAACACAGAGTATGTGCGAGAGGTCTAAAAGCACTTCTCTTGAAGAAACAACTTCCGAGAAAATCTGGAAGGAAATTGAAGCCAATCAAACGGCTTAACCTCTAATTTATTTTTTTTTTATTTTTTATTGCAATTTTATTTAGACATTTGTTTTAATTAAATTTAAATTTATTTTATGTGTATATTTTAAGTTAAAACATTGAGTTTAATAAATAATGCTTTTAAAATTTATTGTCTATAGAACGATCTGGAGGAAGGGGCGTGACCCAAAACGGGCTACTGGGCAACGGGTTACCCGAAAATAACCCGTCACCCCGTAATTTAATTACTACTTTCGACACTTAATGCTTTTATAAGTAATAACTGAACGCAACAATTAACATTTTGACGAACCATCAAACTTATTTTTATAAAAAAATTTTTTTTCTTCTAACCATTGGTATTATGTTACTTTGAGTTCTTATATGGTAAAAAAATTTTTTTTGAAAATTTATTAAAAATCAAAAACAAAATTTCGAAAAACTAGAAAATATGACACCTTGGTATTAATTTTAACTATTTAAATACAAATTTTTGTCCCAATTGGTTCATCATAAAGCAAATGGCACAGAGTAAAGCGAAGAATCTCAGACAAACAAGATGACAAAGCATAGAAAGAAATTTTTTTTTTGAATTTTTTTTAAATAGTTTTATTTTAGCTCTAAAAATAGTTTGATGCGTACAGTGCTGCTGCCAAGAGTAGTAGGAGTTGAACAATACCCAAAACAATCAAAATATTAGTTTTTTACATACTCTTTTTCAAAATTTAATAAAAGTTGAAATAAATAAAAATTTTGAAAAACTTAAAAATATATGGCAGCTTGGAATTGGTTTTAACAATTCAAATACAACTTTTTGGCTCAATTGGTCTATCACAAAGTAAATTGCACAGAGTAATGCGAAGAATCTCAGAAACAGAACGTCATAATAAAGCAAAAAATGAATTCCGACTAATACTTTATTCATTATTGTGATAAAAGTTTGACGCACGCGGCAGCGCTAGCCGGCTCGCAAGCGAAGCGAGCGCCGGCTAGTACTGTATAAACAGGTTTACTCAATTTTATTTTCTAAATTACTTTAATATGGCTTAAGGAAATACTAATTACAAATTACATTCTAAATTACATTTTCAGAAATGTGTATTAGGTTAGGATTTGCCGACATGTTCATATGCCAACTATTCTTGGAAGAAAATATAATTTCTGAAAAATTTGGCAGACGTTCTACTGCACTGGGATTGACGCTGTTAGGATTGCTGTATTTTATAAAAAAATTTTGAGCTGAAAATGTAAACATAGAGGAAAGTTCATAATCAGTTTTGATAGGCACTTTACTTTTATAAAATTTATAGAATTTTAAAACTTTTCTTTAAATCAGACCAGATTGCTTCTTGGTTCTGCAAGATTATAAAATTTATGAAATTGAAATTATTTCCTGTCAAAAGCGGAAATTTTCAAAAATATTTCAATTCAAAAGTTTTGCCACTGTTTATAAAGAAGTTGATAACTCTCATAAATTTCATAATTGACCACTTGCCCAGTCGGAATGACGTGAATTGGACCTATAACCCAGTTAAACTATAAACTTTATAAACTTTTGGAAACAACGGAAACAATCACTTTTCATAAATTTCGTGCGTCATCAAGCACCTTCAGCATGCTCAAAGGCATTTTACAACATTATTGACGTATGTTTTGTAAAGGTGATTGACCTCTCAATGAAACCATAAATTCAAAAGTTTATATTGGAGTGCGGAAAATCTTAATCCCTCAAAAAAGAAAATATTTATTCTAATGTTAATTCAACCTAGTCGTTTTATTAATTTTCTTGATTCATTATAATTCTAAATTATTGTAAGTTAAAATCGAATTCATTAATTAAGTCGTGTTGCACTCTTATATCCATAGAAATCAATTTTTTGGATTTTCAAAACCAACAAATCTGAAAGTTGCATTTCTTGCACTAGGATCTTCAATTGAATAATTCCCAATTTATCCAAAACATTCGCAAGCATAATACATCCGTAATCAGGAGGTCAACCGCTAAATATGTTGGTCAAAGTTGTCAATTGTCTAAACTTTTTATAGTTATGTAGAGAAAAAACCGAAACGTATGATCATCACGATTAATACTATTTAAAACTTCCTTAAACTATAAATGTTGAAATGTTGTTATAAACACAAAGTGGCTGTAAACAGAAAATTTGAATACGTAAAAGTCGAATTAGACAATATTTACTTAACCCTGCAGATAAACCAGCGTAATATTTTGGAATTTGTTGACATAAGTTATTCATCTGGAACTACATTTCTGTTATGTCGATCGAGTATTACCAAGTTTAACAAATCAGGGCTGAGTTCCAGTTCAATATCGTAAACGCCATCTGTACTGCAAGCAATATTAAATACTGTAGAACCAAAAATGAAAAAACCCGGAGAACTTTCACCAACACAATTTCATCGGATATTTTAACACCAAGAAGCAGCAATTTTTGGTGGGAATTTAGTTGGTAAAAGTGCAAACCCTGAGCACTGTCACCAAGTCACTTCCAGCCAAAAACTTGTTTGTTTCTTTTGTTTCTTGCCATTGCAATATTCGTTGGAATTGTGTTGGTGAAAGTGCTTAGGATTTTTTCATTTTTGGTTCTACAGTAATTTATGGTTGTGTCGAAAAGGAGCGTACTTGTGACTATTCAAATTCTCACTATTAAATCTAGTAAACAAAATGGTATAAAAGACGGTGCTGTCCGTATGCGCACTCGTGTTGCTTGATAGTATTCATTGTTCTCTCATTTAGTTCTATTGAACAAAACTACTCTCATGATCTAGTTTTTCTTATATTCCAATTCCATTAAATAAGGGTTTATTAATTTAACTAAAAAATGAAGTCTATTTATATTTCACACCCATGATAAATAGTTTTTTAAGAACTTTAAATTTTTTGAAAAATTATTCACTACGAAAGGTTTATAAAGAGTTTCCTTTTTACCGCTATTTTCCATTTTCCATTATCCATTATATTCTACAAATACAACCACAACAAATGGTATATTTAATAATTATTAGAATTATTAAATATGACTCCATATCCAGTTTGAAATCTTATAATTTTGTAAAAAATAACATGTTACGCTATTCCATCAAGGAATTCAAAAATAATTTCAACATTTTTTTTTATTTTAGTAAATTTCCCGCAGGAAACGTTCCTTTAAAATCATAAAGGAAGGAGCTATAGAAAAAAAATTTAGAGTATTCAGTCATTTCATAAAGGAATGATCATGTCGTCATATTGAAACGACATTTATGAATTTGGAAAAAAAGTTAAATATAGAAACCAATGCTACAGGCAGATTTGAAACCGGGATGTCCATTACTCTTCACTATTTACTTTTCAAATCTNATATAGAAACCAATGCTACAGGCAGATTTGAAACCGGGATGTCCATTACTCTTCACTATTTACTTTTCAAATCTTCTCCTCTTCCTTACACCTCCTGAGCAGCTGGTAGTGCGTAATAAAAACTAATTATAAAATATTTGTATTTTGNTTCTCCTCTTCCTTACACCTCCTGAGCAGCTGGTAGTGCGTAATAAAAACTAATTATAAAATATTTGTATTTTGTTTGAAGCAGTTACATCTTGCATTCCTAAGATTCATCATCTTAATATCAAAATGTTCATTTTCACATTAGGCAACACGAGTTTTCTCCCGTCGTCCTCATCATCCCGCTCCTGTGTTGCTGCGTCACTCATGTCAAGAGACAGCAGCAGGGATGACAACATATGTAGAATCCATCACCCCAAATTCTTTTCTTATCCAGGTTAAAGTAAAGCACCCTCCCTAGGTTAAGGTTTTATTATTATTTACTAATTTTTCTATTTCTTATATATTTTTGTATCAAGGGTGGGGTGTCTTTAGTGTCCCTGTAGCCGAGGAAGAGATAAGGTTAATACTCATTCTTCNTGTAGCCGAGGAAGAGATAAGGTTAATACTCATTCTTCCACTTTCAATATGTTGTAGTCAAATGGAGTGAAGCCTTAGTTTTTCAACTTGTCTACGCCAGACCCTCACTCTCTGTTTCCACTCATTCCTAGAAGAAGAAAACGGTGGCATGGCGTTTGTCCGCTTACGACTATGGTTCCAGCTATACAANACGGTGGCATGGCGTCTGTCCGCTTATGACTATGGTTCCAGCTATACACTTCACATGTTATTCAAACTCAATGGGGTTACATGAGATTCTATTCGGTGACTAACTTGAGAAAAGTATCCATAATCCAAATTCAAATTTTAAATAATTTAAGTTTTGATTAATACTTTCGCGCCATTGATTTCGCTTTAAGTTAGTTTTCACATAGAATCTCCCATAACCCCTTCTAGTTTGGATCACATATATAGTGCATGGTTGAAACAATAGTCATAAGCGGACACTCACCATNACATAACCCCTTCTAGTTTGGATCACATATATAGTGCATGGTTGAAACAATAGTCATAAGCGGACACTCACCATGCGACCGTTTTTTTTTTGGGTATGGGATTTCATAGAGAAGAGCGTAAATCTCAGAGGTTTACTTCCCTCTGACTACCACATATAAAAGTGGAAGTTTTTTGGACAAATTGGTAAGGATTTCAGAAATGATCTAAATATTTTTAGAAATATGATTAATTTAAGCACTTTTATACAGAAAAAACTCACTGGTTGCTATATGCAAGCAAAATATTTTCCTATATGTCAGTCAGTCATACTTGATGAGACCATAGGAATCCATTGGATCATATAGGCTGGACAATTTCCTATATGATCATAAATCCCAATTTTATGCGGGTAATATTTTTATCGCTAATGCTAATGCTTGTTCAAAAATGTTTTTGTTTTCCATGTCTTTAAGAAGCTTTAGCTAATACATTTGTCTGTTTCAAGAATTTTGTATATTTTATAAAATTTACTTGATATTTTCCGGTATGAATTTACCACAAAACTTTAGTGTTCAAAAAAAAACATTTTTTAGCGCTGGTTATAGTATGAACGGTTAATCGTATTCACCAATGTCTGGGATGTTTGTTCAGCTGGATAAAATAAAACTGAAATTTGGTTAGTCACAAAAACGCTCCATTTTTACATAGTCACTATAGTGGATTCCGGATGTAGTAAATTTCTGCCTGTAATGAATCGAAAAATGTCCTGACCTGTGGCTGGGATATCTCCACACACACGAGGACTGGGTTTTGAATCCAATACATTTTTTAGAATTGTGTGGAGATGTCTCTTAAAAAGTTAATTGCATGACCGATCACCATTACGTTCCAAATCACATTCTCTGCCATTATTATACAATATTTTCCCACCACAAGGTCATAGTTTGATCTTTGGAGTAGGGTAAGTTGGAAAGCTATTGCTTTCCCTGTTAAAGATTTTTGGTCCCTTTAAGGGCCAACAGCTGGGATATTTTTCCAACCACAGGAGTGGGTGGCGGGATATATTTTCACACCATCTACCATACTGCCGGAGTATCTAAGTGACATAAATGTTTAATGTAGGGACGGTGGCCGGCAGTAAGGAGGGCGTTGGAAGAATGGAGGGCGGCGGACAGTAGCGAGAGCGGCGAACAGTAGCGAGGGCGGCGGGCAGTAGGGAAGGTGGCGGGAAGTAAAGAAGGTGGTGGGCAGTAAGGAGGGCGTGGGTGGTGTACAATATGGAGGAAAGCTGGCAGCAGGGAGAGCGGCCCTTCAATAAGGAAGCTACGGCAAAATGCAAATTTGTCAACCACGTTTTTAGGAGTTGGATAAATTTCCCAACTCCTGGGTATAAAACTGGAGTATAATTGTGCTTGGAAAAATATCCCTGCTATTGGGAGAGTGCTCAAATTTATTACAAACAAAATCCACTGTATTAAGTTTAGATTCTAGATCAATTTTTTGAGAAAACACCTACCCTGGAGGACAATTTTCTCCAAAAATTACAAGATCTTGGGGACATAACCAGCACAGCGGTTTCGCTAGTAGAGTTTTTGATCTTATTGATTCAGCAAAGTAGTGTGGAGCCAAGTTGTGAGCACAAAATGCTATAGTTGATACAAAAAGAAAAGAGAATTATTAATACATTGTTATAAGAATGTTGATAATTTAGAGATTCGCATGATGGCTCAAAATTATTTGTTTGTTAATTATTCACTGACTGCCTGGCCCACGCCTGCAGGCACAGGCGCAAGCATTTTCAGACTGCCTCTACAGGACTCACCACTGCCATGAGTTTGGAAGCCAAAGACCAAAAAGTTTCGATATCTAGTAAAAAGCATGAACCAGCGCGGTTCAATAGTAAAAATAGTTTTCGGTTTGACTTTGAACGCGCGGTATAATAAACATCTCGCAGCTTACGCTGTTTGCGGTTAAAATTGAAGAAAATAAGCACTAACTTATCATTGTTGTTTCTGTGTATAATATATAAAACAAGAAATTCTCACAATCTTGTGTGATGTTGAATGGGTTGCATCCAGGTTGGAACAGTCCACCTCCGTTGACTTTGAAATCTACCTGTCCCAATACTCCAAGATATCCGAATTCCCCGGAATTAGTACGGACAGTGTCCACAAAATCACCATCTGTTTTAGATAACCGATTAATAGCGTTTTTGATGTAGAATAATGGTCCAGCAGGATCTGTTCCTAAAAAAATGAATTAATCTGTTGACGAATTGACAACTGAATGAGTGAAACATGGAAGTTAGAAAAATTTAACCTGTAACTCTTCCAATTGACATCGAAGTCATTTTCTGAAAATTTCTTCCAGCCAATCCTGATACGTGCGCACCCAAACTATGACCAATGAGATGAATCTTGTCACTTGTTACATAATTATTTCGGAGTAGAAATACTAAGAAATCTCCTACACGTTTTCCTACAATAGGGACATTGGTCACTGCCATTTGATACAAAGGCAGTTCACGAAGAGTCTCTATGATCAAATTCGGACTTTGGGGTGAGTAAGCTCCCGATAATTTTCCCCAGTGTACGACGACGATATTAGTAGTAGCGGCATAGCCATTCTCCAAGTACCCTGTAACATTCAGTTCATTGAGTGATATGACCACTATGACAACCATTAGACTAAGGCAGAAGCGTATAAGGTCACAATGTCTTATACAGCGGATCTCGGCTATAATTACGTATAGAGAGCATGAACTGCGGTTAATAGTTGGTGTTCATTATAGCCGAATAATGAATAAGTATTAAATTTGACTTATATTCATAACATCCGAACTTTTTTACATTCTTTGCTACAATTATTTCCTTTTTCTAGAGTTTGCTACATCACCACCCAACTATATAGACCAATAATCTTTTTGAGCAGAATAAGAAGTTGAATTTTTTCAACATTGTACATTGCTAGTATTTATACTTTACTAAGATTTAGAAAAACTTTAATTATCTTCTTTTGTTCGCTGTGCCACTGAAGAATAGCAAAAATGTTGTGATTAAAAACTGTGATTAAATTGATTAAAAACTTCTTCATTCATTCACAACATTTTATTAAAGTGACTTGACTTTTTCAACAAAATTGGTTCTGGGATATCTCTCACGATGGTAAAGTGAAAAGCTAGACGGCAAGATATGGTTCATTACACCCAAACTTTCGTTTTAACCGAGTTCATTATGAGCGAGGTTTTCAACATTAATGTGCCAATCTTTAGGCGGGGACCGACATTTTAGATTTATTATAACCGTGGTGCCATTACACCCAAGTCATAATAAACGAGATCCACTGTAGTTGCATTTACCGTTTCTGATAGCTACTGGGGAGTCCGAAGTGAAATTTTGAAAAAATCCATGAGAAATTATGATAAGGTCCCTTGAAGCCTTGAATCTTGAGCGCTTAATCGATGTCTTATCCAAATATTCTAGCACATCGAAGTCGTCTACGTCCCTAGGACATAGAAATTAGTAACAATTTTTAGGACCTGCCAAAGTTTCAATTTCATGAAGTAACATAACTGAAATTAAAATACAGCCAGTTGTATGTAATGCTGTAAGGCGTAGGAATGAGACTTTTGTCCCATGCTCTTTGCAGAGGAAGCAAGTGCCTACTAAATTTTAGTAGTAAATCTCATAAATTTAATTTTTTGTTTCCCAAGTGTTAACAATTTCAGAAAGAGCATTCAAAGCATTGTGCAAATTCTCAAATGTTTCCAAATTCCAAAATGTTTGGAATTCCGAAATTTCGAAATAAGTTTTTTTGAAAAACCGCACACTTCACTTTTCCCTAACGCCGAATTTAGACATTCGCCACCCATCGGATCAGTGTTGGCATGGCGTCTGCCTAAGCTTATTTGCTGTATTTACACTTTGGCTTAGCCGACTGCTAATTTCCTTCAATTGCTCATCGTCTAATTTTCAGCTGCATAATTGTCTGGGGAAATGAAAACTTCGGCAATGAGTAAAAATAGAGGAGCCAAATAAATTAGTTGACTTTGACTTGTTTGTTTGGAGAAAGTGGAATTTGGAAGTCTAGACTCCTAGTCTCAGTTTAAACATGTTTGGACAGGTTTACGGGGTGTACATTTCAGACTTAGGTCGGTGGTTGGTGGAAAGTTTTGGGGCGATTTTTAGCTCGTTGGCTTTGAAGGGGGGATGTATGGCAACACCACCTTGTGATTATCTACTACTTATTACTTAAAGTTGTAAACTTCGTAGTAGTGTTTCTCCACGACTCTGATTCCCAGGGATAAGTCGGTTTTGAAGACTGCCTCGTTTCCAACATGCGCAAATGAACATATGGGAATTAATTCCCCTAATCTTTTTTATGCATTTTCATCATTGTTGTTTTAATTTCAGATTGTCGTACGCGATGTTTCATATTTTGTACTAAGCAACTCCGAAGTCGGAGTCCTGACTCTGACTCTAAGTCGACTCCCAAAAGTCAAGGATTTAGAGTCATGATTCCGAGAGGCGAAGTCATGACTCTCAGAGTCAGTGACTGACTCAGGCAAACTAGTAGCCTTGGAGAAAAGAACGAACACACTATAATAAAGAGAATGTAAAATGATATAAAAATGACTCCGAAAATTTTGACCTGCAACAGCCCAGTTTTTGTTCGTAGAGGTGTTCATTTGCTAGTAAGAGCGGTAAAAAAGAATTAAATTTTCAAAAAAGGTGTTGAATCTATTCTAACAGTACCTGTTATTTGCATGGTGCACATGGAGTGTTTTTATTTCAAATTATAGGGAATTAATAGTTTGCTGTAGATTTTCCTTCACCTAAAAAACCTCTTTCATATTTAAGATTTTTTATGTTCGAAAGGTTTATTTATATAAACATTTAATCACCGGAAAACTATTAACATAATTATGTATATATTCAATTGTCTTTTATAATTTGAAGCAACTGGAGTTACGTAAATAATATTGTTCAAGCACTGAAAAATGTCCCTAGTATTAGCTACTGCATACTTAATAATTTAGTTTGTGTCTAGACTGTTGGCATTTGTCGAGCACTGGACGCATTGTTTATTGTCTTAGACGACAATTACATCTAGATTTAGAAAAATGATGCTAAGAACTTTTCGGCGATATGTCACTTGCCAAAAGGCATGTAATTTTTTTGACATTNAATGATGCTAAGAACTTTTCGGCGATATGTCACTTGCCAAAAGGCATGTAATTTTTTTGACATTTAGTGACCCATGCAGCTCACAGTCCACTTCAAATCACAAAAAATTAGTAACATAATGAAATTTGCTTTCTAAAAATATATCACTTGCCCATATAAATGCAAATTCCATTAGTTGATCTTTGGTGACCTGTGCAGGTCAAATACAGCGGTGCAACGGGNTTGCCCATATAAATGCAAATTCCATTAGTTGATCTTTGGTGACCTGTGCAGGTCAAATACAGCGGTGCAACGGGTTGTTGTTTAGAAGGCCTATGGTTATATTTGTGCCAATTTTCATCAAGATTTGGTGGATACCCACTGGATAAGGTTATAACAGCCTCACCCTTTGAATTTTCAAAAAATCATAACTTTTGTTCTGATTATACCATAAACTTGACTTTTTGTATCTCATATCCTACTTTTGAATGGGATTTCTGAATTTGCTAACACTTGTCACAACAACAAATTAGTTTACAATATCTACTGTTCCGAAATTATAGATAATCCCATTGTTTTCTCCAGTAAAGAATATGAGGTCAAAAAAAATTTTAATTTAAAAAAAAATTTTACCGCANATAGATAATCCCATTGTTTTCTCCAGTAAAGAATATGAGGTCAAAAGCCTCTTCCCTGTGCGGTAAAATATTACTTACCTTGCATTAGGAAACAAAAAAAATCTGATGTAATCAGGGTGACATTGAATATCAACCGACGGGATACAGGGGAGATTTCCAAAAAAAAACTTCTCATTGTTGTAATCTTCGCTTAATGTCGTGCAGGGAAGGATAATCAACGCTAGCACAAAGAAATTCATGTCAACTGACTTGACAACCTCCTGTATGGCTTGTTCTAATAATTTTAACTTATAAACTTTTTTAACCTCTTACTAGTTNACTGACTTGACAACCTCCTGTATGGCTTGTTCTAATAATTTTAACTTATAAACTTTTTTAACCTCTTACTAGTTCGCATTTCATAAATTTTAAGCCTAGAGGCAATATGCACCAACTATGGTTAACTATTGTTCGAGTTCTTATTCGTACTAAACTTGTAGTTTTCTATTAAGAGGATGTCTAAATAACTTATTCGTCCGTGTACAACGCGTGTTATACAAAGTCTTTATGCGTTTGAGAATGTCATGCGCACAATGCAAGAACTGCGCTTTATGAGAAGGAAGGAGCAAACAATTTTTATGATCAGAACTACTCTGATTATCAGGGATTTGAGAATTCATCAATTAGTTCAACAGTTTCTGTACCTAACCTTCTTTCGCTTCCTTTGAAGTTAGATATTTAATTTGTTGCAGCTTGAGTTCTAGTATGTATTAGGATTTGAGGTGTACTTACGCTTGCTTGCTTTGACCATATTGTCAATTACTCAGTGTTGTAACTCTGCTTTCAAAAAGAGCCGAAAATATTAGTAAGTGAGCGCTTTGTTCGTGAACTGTGAGATATAACATACATGGTCATGATGACTTTACGGAAAGAATTCTGCGCCGTATATGCGGATGAGTGCCATAGACGGACGAATACGGTAGTAAAATTTATTCAGGATAAGCAAATGATATGTGAAATAAAATTCAGATAACCCTTCAAAGTTGGTAAAAAAGGTAAAAGGTAAAAAAAAAGCTCGTTTGAAGCTACAGGCATATGGATTAAGGAACTTTATTGAATGTACAAAGATATAAATAAATAAGAGTAGGGACGCCTTAGAAAGTATCATAACATCGATTCCCAAATCCCAATATAGAATTTTCTTTCATTCCACAACATGAGAAAAAAATGCAACACCTTCCAAATTTAGCTATTCTTTACTTCCAGACTAATTTTTTGACCTTAGGAAGTCAACCCAAACCGTTTCTGATCAAAATTGTAATTTTCTTTAGAAAATAACGACACGATAAGCTTCCTATTGGTGTACTAGACTATGAGTTGTACTGAAACTGCTTTTTGACTTTGGTGACCTCTAGAAATATACCAAAGTAGAATCTAATAATACTCCATCTTCTCGTTACCATCAATGAAAATTCCATTTCCTTTAGTCTCCGTTTCAAAATTTTTTAAAACGAAAATTTTTACTCCTAGTTTATTTCCACTAAAAGTAATGAACCAAAAATTTTAATAGAAACGATACTTCTAATAATTTAAACAATATTTGCAGACCCCATTTTGACTTTTATGTTGGTTTATATGCGTAGGTTTGAATCAAATTTCTATAAAGTTGAATAATTTTGAGTAATATTTAGTTAATAATAGGTTAATAATTATTAGTAAAAAAAAAATTTTAATAAAATTAAATTTGATATTTATTGAACTACGAGTAGAATATGAACTACTTTGAAATTGAATTTGAATTTTAAAATAAATTATAATATTTTAATTATGAGTGCAACTGATTAGACATATTTTAAAGTAAGTGAATTTTTCAATATATCTTTCTGCTAACCAATCTCCCCAACAATTACAATAATTAATGTAATAGTATTAACATGCTGATTACTGTGCATATGTTAATATTGTGCTGCTGTTCCAAGTTAACATAAATTTTTTATTAAATTTTAATTAAATTAAACATTAATTAATGCAAAATTTTAAATTAATTTTATTATAATTCAATTCAGTTTTATTAATAATGCGTCAAAATAAATTGAATTTTAACCATATTTTTAATTAAATATAAGTTGTATTGCGATAGAATTATTTTATTAGGTTTATACCAACTGAATTTGAATTGAATTTAAACTAAATTATACAATATTTATGCCAGCTTTGAAATGAAACATAAGTACTTAATAAATCAAATTTTTATTGAATGAGCTCATAATTTAACTCATAACCTAATAAAATTGCATATAAACTCATANTTAATAAATCAAATTTTTATTGAATGAGCTCATAATTTAACTCATAACCTAATAAAATTGCATATAAACTCATACTCTATTATCAACAATGAATTATACTACACACATAAAATAAAATGTTCGTTTCTGTCAAATTTTCACTTTTTTACCGTTTCGTTTTGCATCGCTTCATTTCCGTTTCCCTGCACCAATTACCATTTCCCTACACCAAACGCTTCTGATCCTCTTCGTTTCGTTTCATTTCCGTTATAATGAAGAAACGAAACGAAACGATGGTTACTCTATCTAGTCAATACTNTTCTTCGTTTCGTTTCATTTCCGTTATAATGAAGAAACGAAACGAAACGATGGTTACTCTATCTAGTCAATACTTGTGCTTGTTTATCATCGTTTATATCATTCTCACCAATTTTCATTTCAATCTAATCGAATTTTGCCACTTTTTCTAATTTCTTTTTCTTCAATTTATTTTGCATTCATACTTCTTCCAGTACAGTTTTTCTGATTAACTATTTACTTGAAAAACAGTTGGAGAGAAAAGCAAATAGGAAAAACTTCATATTAATGAAATTGAACATGTACTGGACATGCGACATGAATTTATCGATCGTAGGGTGACCATGGCAGACAATGACATTGGCAATGACAATCGAACAACTCAAACTTACATGGGCTTTTATTTTATCCCACTAAACATAACAACCAATACATCCGTTAGACTCAGAGTCGACGGAAGTCCCGCATTAGTACATAATCGTCTAATAATTAATCTCACCATAAAATTTTTTATATTAACCTACTCATTGTCATAGATATTTTCTTTGAAATTTTAATCCTAAAAAATCCCTAACTACACAGATAGACATATTTCCGTATTTACAAAAGTACTACCTATCTACTTACTACTCTATTTTACACTCGTATTCAGCATGGATTCATAACATCGCACAAAGACAACTAAAAGTGTTTGTTATTAAGTGCTTAATTTTCAATCTAACAACTCATGATTGATTTATGTCTAAATTAAAATCTTTTGAAGATGCCATATCAATCAATTCAAAAGTTAAGTACGCCTTTATTGAATTGTTATAATTTTAATAATAATTTAGAATTTTCTACGGCGTACCAATGTCCTTAAAGTGAAGTGTCAATGTTAATGAAACATTCGTAGTCTACATGGTGACTGACGTCAGTAGGTAATCGATTTTCCTACTAAATTGACGTAAACCTATATCATCAAGTAGTTAATCTTATTTAAACAATATTATATGCCCTTCTAGAGTTCCATTATGTTAGCTAAGTTGTAAAAAGTGCACAATTTATGCTCATGCAGCTCTCGAATCACGAGTGTATCAACCAATCAGCACATTCGGACAAAATGAATCAACTAAATTCAACTACTAATCTTGTTTGAGAAGGATAAAACTTTTATTTTTTGTCAAATTTTAGTTATTAGTTAATCAACTCTGTTGAAATGAAGGGTAAACGGTGCTACACAGCTTTCATTTACCTAGGTAATGCAACAAATGTCATCAGTGATGATAGGAACAATTGCGGTTGATACGTTTCAAAAAACTTTTTCGAGTTTATCTTCGATGTCCATCTGATTACCAACATCGACATTGACCATCTGAAATATTTCTATTACAACTTTTCAAATTACGTCAGGCTTAGTGAAACGTTGTTGTTAGAAAAATGACATTAGTACATGTTCTTCTTATCAATCCATTATGAATTTCAGCTTTACAAGATATTCATTTATTATTATCTAGAATTGAATTTTACTCATCTTCAGTGACCCACTGTGGTGATGTGAATCAGTTCGTTTCTATAAATTTGTTAAGTGACTAGTATTAGAGTTTTGGATATCGACAAAGTAAGGTGTCAAAAAGGTAAAAAAATGCCTTTTAGCCTTTGGAAAAAATCGGTGAAAGTAATAAGAAAAAATTCAGTGTCTGACATTTCCTCTGATTCCTCATCACGAAATTCAAGCTTGTCAACACAAAATAACAACAGTGAGACAGAGAGTTGTGGTGATGACCTGGAGCGTCCACTAGGGTCACCAGAGTGGCTAGCTCTATCAAAATTATGTTTTGAAACTTCATGGTCTTCACCAAATTCAGTTAATTCTGAACAAGAAATCCAACTTAGTGAATTTCGACAATTGAAAAAAATAGCTTCTGGTTGTTTTGGTCCAATTATTCTTGTTCGACAGAAAGGAACTGATAATTACTTTGCTTTAAAAGTACTACAAAAAAATTATGTCTACAAACTTCAACAAATTAAAAAAGCAGAGACAGAGAAACGTATTCTTCAATCAATTAATTTCCCATTTTTAGTGAATCTCAAGTACTGTTCACAAGATTCAATCAATTTGTATTTATTTATGGAATATCTCCCTGGTGGTGACATGTGGCATCTCATGCAACGACAACGATCAACTGGAAGACAATTTTGTGAAGCAAATGTACGATTTTATGTTTCACAAGTTATTTTAGCACTTGAGTATCTTCATTATTTGGATTTTATATATCGAGATCTCAAACCTGAAAATATTCTTATTGATGTGTCAGGATATATTAAGATTGGAGATTTTGGTTATACAAAACGAATTCGACATGATGGAAGAGCAATGACACAATGTGGAACACGAGACTATATGTCACCAGAAATTATACTTGGACAATCATATAATCGAGCTGTTGACTACTGGGCACTTGGAGTACTCATTTATGAATTTATTACAGGAGTTACACCATTTTTTAGTCAAAGTAAAATGGAAAGTTTTGAAAAAATTGTATCAGGAAAGTATATAGCTCCAAAAAATGTATCTAAAGAAGTTAAAGAATTGATTCAAAAATTTCTTATTGTTGAAGCCAATCGAAGACTTGGATGTGGTAAAAATGGATTTCAAGATATTAAATNATCGAAGACTTGGATGTGGTAAAAATGGATTTCAAGATATTAAATCTAATTCATGGTTTAGTAGTGCAAAATTTTCATGGGATGATATTTTACATAAGAAACTTAAAGCACCTTTTACTCCACAATTAAAAAATTTTGGAGATACGAAATACTTTACAAGTACCCCAACTTCTACGGATTTGAGCAACAATACTGTAACCTCTCAACCACTTTTTAAGCAACAAGAGTCATCAACCTTTGTAGACTATTATGATAAGTACTTTGAAAATTTCTAATCCCTTTGGTTTTAATTATATTAATTTTAATAATTTATCTATGTCATTTAAAAATAATAATAAATTAAGTTTAATTTAGCTAACTTAATAAGACCGAGCTAAAAAAAACATTATTAACGTAACAAAACCATTATTTAGAAGTTAAAACAAAAAATTTCTAATTAATTACTATGGATTACAGAAACATTGAATTATTCACATTGTACCGTGCTAGATCAAATTATATAAAATATTTCATTAGCAGACCAAAAAAGTATGGGTGTGGCATAAAAAGGAGTTTCATTAATNATTAGCAGACCAAAAAAGTATGGGTGTGGCATAAGAAGGAGTTTCATTAAAAAAAAAGTAATTAATTGATTGCAGAATATGATAAGAGTGTGTGTCACATTGAACATCACAATAAAATTCAATTTATGCACAAAAGTATACATTTTAAATTAAATAAAAAAATTGTTTTTTTCGTCTTTTAGACATTTGACCTTCGTGTCAGTCTTGAATTTATTATGAACTTGAATTTTCAACACACGCCAATTTNTCTAATTCATGGTTTAGTAGTGCAAAATTTTCATGGGATGATATTTTACATAAGAAACTTAAAGCACCTTTTACACCACAATTAAAAAATTTAGGAGATACGAAATACTTTACAAGTACCCCAACTTCTACAGATTTGAGCAACAATACTGTAACCTCTCAACCACTTTTTAAGCAACAAGAGTCATCAACCTTTGTAGACTATTNAGATTTGAGCAACAATACTGTAACCTCTCAACCACTTTTTAAGCAACAAGAGTCATCAACCTTTGTAGACTATTATGATAAGTACTTTGAAAATTTCTAATCCCTTTGGTTTTAATTATATTAATTTTAATAATTTATCTATGTCATTTAAAAATAAAAATAAATTAAGTTTAATTTAGCTAACTTAATAAGACCGAGCTAAAAAAAAAACATTATTAACGTAACCAAACCATTATTTAGAAGTTAAAACAAAAAATTTCTAATTAATTACTATGGATTACAGAAACATTGAATTATTCACAAAATGTGAAATTGCTATAATTTTTTTTATTCTTACACAGTTACCGTGCTGGATCAAATTATATAAAATATTTCATTAGCAGACCAAAAAAGTATGGGTGTGGCATAAGAAGGAGTTTCATTAAAAAAAAAGTAATTAATTGATTGCAGAATATGATAAGAGTGTGTGTCACATTGAACATCACAATAAAATTCAATTTATGCACAAAAGTATACATTTTAAATTAAATAAAAAAATTGTTTTTTTCGTCTTTTAGACATTTGACCTTCGTGTCAGTCTTGAATTTATTATGAACTTGAATTTTCAACACACGCCAATTTTGTAAAATCTACCTTCTGGTATTAAAATAATAAATTTCATTTTTCAATTAAAAAAAAAATTTATCATTGAATTCGAATACATTAATAAGTTTATACCGAGTAATTTTTTAAGTAAAGCCCTTAAATATTAATATATATAAATATTTATATTCGTTATCCAATCAGCTTTGACTAATTCAAATTTTAATCTCAAGTGATGCTAAAATGTTTGTGAAAATAATATAAGTTTGAAAATTTTTTTTTGACAACATCAATATTAACTACCTTAAACTAATATGTCATAGTTGAAGTATCTCTATGATGAAAATTAAGTCTTTGTCTGTACTTAATTTAATTTCAGGTGTTGAGATTTAACAAAAAAAAAATTGGCGTGCAAAATTACTAAACGCACTCCTCAATTTCTCCCATTTTTAGTATAAAAAAAAAAAAAGTTTATTTCTCCATTGTTCCACCCTTAATAACAATGTCTAATGTTTTTGGTCGAAAGGATATTTAAAACAACTCTGCTCATCATTTAGCAGATTCATTTCACTTTTAGACTAGATTCGCATAAGTGCAAAAATATAGACGAAAATGAAAGCTCGTTAACTGGGTCGCTCGTTCAAGCTCGATCGTTTTATTGTCTTTTTATAACAAACTTATAAGTTGAATGAATTAGGTTATAATATGGTGTGTGTGTGTGTGTTTAGATCAAAATACTCAGTAAAAATTGAAGAGTAANGTTAACTGGGTCGCTCGTTCAAGCTCGATCGTTTTATTGTCTTTTTATAACAAACTTATAAGTTGAATGAATTAGGTTATAATATGGTGTGTGTGTGTGTTTAGATCAAAATACTCAGTAAAAATTGAAGAGTAGAACTGCTAACAACAGCAGTTTTGTTTGGCAAAGAATAACATAAGTTTGTCTGAAAAGGTTTGACTGCTTTTGAAAGAAAATGGTTCAAATTTTGATTCTAGTTGTAATGGTGGAGTTATGTGTTGGTTACCATCAAAATTTAAAAAATTGTCATCATTATTATTTTGATACACAGACGCAAGCTAGTGAACATAGTCCTAAATATGATTCCAGAGAAGTCAACCAACGCCGTCAAACCGGGAGTGGACTAAATTTTTGGCAATTTAAAAAATCTTCGAGAGAACGTGATAGTTGGGAAGCTTATGGGAGAAATGATGAGTGGATGAAACAGCGTTATGGTAATTTTCCACCGAAACAAAGAAATAGAAATAAGTATTACATACAAAATGAAAGTGAAGAACGAAAGTTTGGAAAAGATAAAAAAAATTTGGCAAAAATACCTTTTTTATCAAATATTTTTGGAAAGAAACGGAAACCAGAAGGTAGACGTCCGCCGCATGAACAGTATGCTCCAGCTTTTATAAGTTATGGACCAATTTTTGGACCTCCTCCTCCATCACTTCATGGTCAAGGTCATAATGTCAACAATAAACAACCTTCAGTATCGGCTCTACCACTACCACCTAATTTGTTATCTCATCGAATTAGTAGTACTACAGCAGCATCATTTCAATATGGTGTCTCTCAGAGTCCTGCAAGACCATCACCAACGTATGGGCCACCGTTATTGACTTGGACACAATCGACACCTCCACCCTATGGTCTACCGACCTGGTCACAGTCACCAGCGACAACTCCTCAACCATATGGTCCATCCTTTTGGTCACAATCCCCACAAACGACACCATTTACTTTCATTCCTCCGTCACCTACCTATGGTCCAACAGTTAGAATCCCACTTGTCCAGCCTCAGCAAAATTCAAATTCACATTACTCTACATCAAACCGATCGCCAACACGGTATAAACAACCAAATCAATGGGAACCTGTGAATACACAAACACCACAGAATCAACCAGTGATGGAGATTCATCAAAGTTTATCGTATAACCCGCAAGACCAATCACGACCATCCTACCAACCTCAACAGCCTTCACCAACTTATCTCCCACCAGCAACAACTTCTCCGATAGGATGGAGCACATGGAGCACTTCAAGTCCACCACTGCTTCAAACATCCCCACCACAGCATAATCCAAATCAACAGAATTCATATCAATATGAAGCAAATCAACAAGGACAGCCTCCAAAGGCAGTGCCAATGAATTTTGGACCACCTATGCATAATTTTGGACCTCCGCTTGCAAGTTATGGCCAACCACCTCTAATCATTGGAGACCCACCTCACAACAGGTACGCCCCGAAGGATGAAATGTACACTTATCCAACTCAGGGTCAAGGTCAACAACAACAGTGGACGAATTACAAGCCGCAACAACAACCACAGCAACAACAGCAGCAACAACAACCACAGCAACAACAGCAGCAACAACAACAACAACAATATAACCAGTACAGAAGTGATGATTACGGAGATACTTACACTTCTGCATCAGAATCGGATGAAGTCTACAGTACCTACCAAAAACCGACGACGGATTTATACCAAACTCCAAAGAAATCGTACTATCCGCCATATCAAAGGCAGTATGTTGGAAATGAGGATCGTGACGTATCACAAAATTATAACACTCCAAATAACTATTACTCAACAGCGTATAACCCACAGTTAGAACAATCCAGTGATGACCCAAGACCAACACCACAATTTGATACGAATTATAACAGTCCAGGGTTGTCAAAAGATCCAAAAATTGTAGATTTCATGCCCTACAATGGAAAAACTTATCATGAGTTACCAGGACAAAAGAAAAGGCGAAAACCAAGGTATCGAACACTTCCAGAATCATTACAAAATTACCAACCAGACCCAGAACATGAAAAATATCCTAAATTGACCTACGATTCACTTAGCAAACAAAGGTTACCAATTACCGCTGCAGCATTACATCGATCTCAGGAAACAACACAATCTTCAGTCACAAATCCTAACCAGAGACTTACTCCACCACGGAATTTTTTAATTTAGAGTTTTGTATCGCTAATACGTTGCTTATTCTTGTCCCGACTTTCTCAATTTATAATCAATTACAGTATTTATTCTATTTACCCATGCACACCAATAAATACCACACAAAAAAGAAAAGGCCAAATTCTGTCCATGAAAAGTTAAACGAAATTTTGCGAAAAAAAAAAAAGAAACAAAAAAACTTGGATAAATAGCCCCGTAACTCAAATTTGAATAGCCTCCGCGGATCTAAATTAGAATTAATACAGAGCGTTATTTGGGAAATGATAATCGAGATTTTTATAGGGAGGGAGACGCTGAGTTTGGTAATGCTGAGAAGAGCTAACTAAGCGTCACTCTCCTTATGAGGATCTCGATTACGATTTCCCAAATAACGCTATGTACTAGTGCAGGGTGGTTTATCTTTAGTGTCCCTAGTGCCGAGGAAGAGATAAGGGTTATACTCATTCTTCCACTTTTATATGTTGTAGTCAGAAGGAAGTAAGCCTCTGAGATTTACACTCTTCTCTATAAAATCCAATTCCCAAAAAAACGGTCTCACGGCATGTGTCCGCTATTGTTTCAACCACACACTTCACATGTAATACAAACTAAAATGGGTACCTTGAGACTATGCGGAGGCTAACTTGAAGAGAAATCAATGGCGCGAAAATCATAATCATAATACAAATTATTAAAAATTTGAATTTGGGTTATGATTTTCGCGCCACAGCACACTTTCCTCAAAGTAGTCACCGAATAGAATCTCGTGTAACCTCATAGCTAGCGTTTGAATAACACATGAAGTGTATGGCTGAAACCATAGTCATAGCGGACAGACGCCATGCGACCGTTTATTTCTAGGAATAAGATTGGAAAAAGAGAGTGAGAGTCTGGCGTAGTCAAGTTGAAAAACTTCGAGGCTTCACTCCATTTGAGTACAACTTATTAAAGTGGAAGAATGATTATAGCCCTTATCTCTTTTTCGGCTATAGGGACACTAAAGATAACCCACCCTGTATATAACAAGGAAGAACTTATCATTTAGCATTTCTATTGTTTAAGGCTTATTAGAAAACAAGATAACAAGTGTAAAATTACTTAACAATTATCTCAAACGAAAGCATTTGTAGCTACTGAGGTTAGTTAAATGAATTTATTAAAATTATTGGATTATTGCACTGATCACTGCAACACATTGAGTCATATGATTTAATTAAGTATTTCCAGAATTAGAGTGACTTGCTTGACCTTATGTCACAACATCAAAGCGAAAGACCTGTTCTTTCAGTTGTATTCTTTATTATTTCTTAGGTTGAATCTTTCTAAAAATCAAAAAAAAAAAATTTTTTTTTTTTTTCTTAGATTCGTATAAAAAATCATTTTTTAAATTCNTTTTTTTTTTCTTAGATTCGTATAAAAAATCATTTTTTAAATTCAATTTTCACAGAAAATTTTTGATTTTAATGTAGTCTTGCAATATCATTCCTGAAATTTGAAATGGGATGTTATCAATTGTTTCATCTTTCTAGCGAATGTGGCAAGTATTCGAAAAATCATCGCTCAGGAAAATATAATTATTTTTCAGTGATTCTTGTTTTGATGGCCAGTTCCACAGTTAATGGTTTAATGAATTATTGAAAATAATTTCTGATAATTAAATTTTCACAAGTCTTTCCAGAAAGAGTGAATAAGTTTGAAATTATGAAGTCATTTTTTTCTCCATCAGGCGTCACATCTTCTTCGAAAATATCATACCTTTCTTTGGAATAACCAGTATAATTTAGATTTGATTCAAACCATCAATAAAATTAATTAAATGATTTATAAATCAAAACGCTGCTAAATCACTGCTTTATCTTTTAACATATGGAACCTCCTTTTGAATTGGACGGAATTGTAGGATTCCAGTGGATCGTCTCACGATCCTTCAGTTGAATTGGTATTTTACTGATCACTCAATCTCAATTTCGTATTTAACCTCCAAGANTCGTCTCACGATCCTTCAGTTGAATTGGTATTTTACTGATCACTCAATCTCAATTTCGTATTTAACCTCCAAGAACGATCTAGCAAAGTTTCACTCACCATTTTCATGAAACAATGAAAAATAAATCTCTAATCCTTTTAAACCCACCCATTTCCTCGGTTTGGAAAACATTGAACCCGATCAAGATCTGAAACCTTGATATCGGATCACTTTCTTATTCCGCAGACCAAAGTGACTCTGATCGGCGGATTGACTTTTTAATTCTGATCACAAAATCAGAATCAAACTCGTTCCNTCGTCTCACGATCCTTCAGTTGAATTGGTATTTTACTGATCACTCAATCTCAATTTCGTATTTAACCTCCAAGAGTTTCACTCACCATTTTCATGAAACAATGAAAAATAAATCTCTAATCCTTTTGAACCCACCCATTTCCTCGGTTTGGAAAACATTGAACCCGATCACTTTCTTATTCTGCAGACCAAAGTGACTCTGATCGGCGGATTGACTTTTTAATTCTGATCACAAAATCAGAATCAAACTCGTTCCGCACATTTGGTTATTCTCGATGTGAAATTGAGATTGAACCTGTTATGCTACCCATTGTGGATTCCACACTCGGAGGTTGCAGCCAAAATCATTTATGCAAAACATATCTTTAAAGCTACTCTGATTCTGAAGTGATTTTTGCTTAAATTTCAGAGTAATGAGAAATTTTGCTTATTTTAAATTGGAATTTAGCTGGAATAGTCGGAATTTTAACAGAAATTTTCGCAGAAACTAAAATAATTCAAGAGAATTCGGATTGTGAGGGAATACTTTCCATTTTGAAAAAAACGATCAAACCAAAAGAAACTTAATATCTATCACAAATATCAAGCCAGCTTTTTATTATGTGTTGCAATCACATTATAAATTTGCCCTGTCCGTCTGTTCGCGCTCTAACTANATTGTGAGGGAATACTTTCCATTTTGAAAAAAACGATCAAACCAAAAGAAACTTAATATCTATCACAAATATCAAGCCAGCTTTTTATTATGTGTTGCAATCACATTATAAATTTGCCCTGTTCGCGCTCTAACTAAAAAAAACACTTATGAGATCGAGGTCGTTTCACTAATAGAAAACTCATGCACTAGGAACGGACAAGTGCGACGATGAGCCTTGTTCGTCAACTCTGATTTAATTTGCCGTTTCCCGAAATCCTAATTATGTCTTTTGGGATTTTACATATTAAATGAGTCAAATATTTCAAGAACAAATAGATAGATCGGAGTGGGAATTTCACAATTGAATAGCGAATCATCAACCATTTTTACTAGTGTACTATACATTATACTCATGCATTGTACGTGCACAGTGAACTTCACTGNGGGAATTTCACAATTGAATAGCGAATCATCAACCATTTTTACTAGTGTACTATACATTATACTCATGCATTGTACATGCACAGTGAACTTGCACATGCTTAATGGACGAGCATATATGTACTGCGTATTGTGTCCAACTTGACAACGCCCTCCCGACCGATCCTACTGAATCGGTCTGTCTACTTCATCTGAAATATGTAACTAAAAAATTTCAATCAATCAAAGATTTTTTTCTTTTTCTTTTATACTTATAATGTTTTACCTACTGTTTGCTTAGCTCATTGGTACAATTCTAGGAGCTGGTCAGGTCATTGCCATATCACACACAATACCAACCTCGGACATGTACATTGGATTTCATAGTAAAGATTGATCAACTCACGTTGGACCTAGTTAATGTTAGCAAGCAGATGGAGATTAAAGGTAGTTTTATCTCTCGAATGGTTAATTTAAAGATATTTTAAATTCCATTATTTCCATGGTGTTGCGGATGTGCGGTGTGAGGCGCTCGGTTAATGGCTTTTGCGCTCTTAGCTCAATGAGTTTTCACGAGTTTTTCGGCCACATTCATTATGGAGATCCCCTAGTGGTCAAAATATCATTAGCCGAGGGGTTGTTTTTTGGGATAATTGTTGAAGTATACAATCTATCAATGTGAAATTAACACGAGTTTTGGCAAATGTTAAGAGAAATAACATATCAAAATTTCAATTTTTTTTTGGCTGAGTAGATTATGAGATTTTCGCGCGAACATAAAAAATTGACGAGTGAAAGCGCAAAATATTAATAGCCGAGGTGGTGAAAATTTGGAATTACTAATCACTACGTCGATAAATTTTACCAAACTGGTAAGTTAACTACTAAGTTAGAATATAACTATGTAAATATATCTTTATTGGCGTCGTAAGTGATTAATTGGTTAAAAATTTAATCAGAATCAGTCGGGGGAAAGCACTCAGAATTCCAAAAGGATCAAATAAGTAATATGGCTCAGAATCAAATTTCAAATGTCAAAATCCATTAAATTATTGTTAAATCTAAGCAATCGATACAAAATTACTTTAAACATATGGTAAATACCGTGAAGAAGAGAAAGTGCGAACCAAATCCGTAGCTCACAAATTCAGACGAACGTCGAATTCTGAGAAAAGCTAGCAATAATTCGATTACAGCTGCCCAAATCAAGTAATCTCAAGGACACTTTACAGACAATATGAAACGTTTTCAATTCATCGGAAATCTTAAAAAGACTTAAGAAACCACCCCTGAACGCCATACACAAACGGAAAACCTGGACTGGGAAAGAGAAAGGATATCCCGTGTAGATAAATGGAAAAATATAATCTGGAGCGATAAAACAATGTGGAATTTGGGTTGCTCCAATGGATTTTCAGCATGCTGGCACGATTTAGGAAAGATTGAACATATTTTTTCCATTCAGCATCCCGGCGGCGGATTGTTCATGATTTGGGTGCATTTAATGGACAAGCACCGCTCCGTGTCGCAACACCGCGACTGGCCTCAAATAAGTATCAGGGATACCTGAGGAAACTTCTGTTGCTTTAGTTTGATGCTTTAAGACAAGATAATGGGATCTATTTGCAAGACGGCGCAAGGTTTCACACTTTCAACTGTTACTAAGAACTTTCTCCAACACATTAATATCTCACTTATGGTTTGGCCAGCCTGTCTCGGTTCCTGAACTCAATAGAGAACGGTTAGGGAGTCATGGCTAGACAGATGTATTCGAATAAAAAACAATATAATTCACTGGAAGAGCTTAGAACGGCGGAGAAAGCAAATTGGGAAGGAATCCAAGAGTCATTGCTTCAATCATTGTCTTTATTGCTACCAAATCGAATTTTCTAAGCTATTTCGGCTAAAGGATGATGTATTAATTATTAAGTAAAAAAACTGGTACGATACGTTGTTTAAATCCAACGTTTTACGTAAATTAAAGCAACTCGGCTATTAATATTTTGTGCTTTCCCTGGCTATCTATATTAATAAATATGAGCAAGTAAAGTATAATGAATACTGAACAAATCAGGAAATATACATTCTAATTACACAATGGAAACATAAAATAGAAAACAAGTAAAACAGAGTACTGATTCCAATAGCTTTAACTGTGACAAATTACTTAATCTTCTTGTGGTACATTTATTGGTTACAATACATTGCTGTTTAAAACCCAGTTTGTCTTATAATTTTACGCTTAGTTCGCATATTCTGATCATTTGAATTTTTAGTTATACATTCGATCATTTTTAGGATAATTTACCAAATAAGTATGAATCCCACTCTCCGGTCGTAGTCGAACGGAAAAATAAATTGAATTATATATTTTTATGCATATTATATTTATTTATATTTCCGCGGTGTTCTGATGGTTTAATACTATGTTCTTAAAGTGTCAATTTTATTCTGCCATTCTTCGATTTTTGCATACTTTAGCACATTTTTGCATAATTTTAAAAAATTCTTAACTTTTTTTTATCAACTTTTGATTCTTTTTCTACTTTTGTTATTTTAGGGAGCAGAAATAACTTGTAAAAAAATTTTCGAAATCGGAGTGAGTACCCTATTCCGAAATTTTTCCAAACTATCAACTGGCGTAAGTTTATTAGTTTCATCTGTTGCCCCCTTACTGAATATATACATACACTCATCCTCCCATGTATATGTACACAAACACCCTCACACAAACGTACAATAACACACTCACGTACACACACGCATAAAGCACAATTGCAAAATCACCTACATAGATATTCACACAGACACATACAAAGAAACATAACTTGACTCAGAAACATGCATACATATTCAAGTACTTGTACTGGATTCCGAATCATTGTCGCATGGAGGGTGAGACCAATTTCAGAAGAAATTGTCCTTGCTCGCGGTTGCGACAGTCCAGTAGACATATTAATTGAATTGAAGTTGAGTAATTATTAGCTTTCTGGTGCCGAATAAAATCTTACAATTCTAAATATTAATTATGAACAAAGCAAATTCTACAACATTGTTGGTTGTTAGAAATATAATATAAAAGCCGACTGCCTTCAGAATTAGAAATGTTAAAAAATGCTCAACAGGCATAAGTGTGAAATTTGATCGTTCTTTTGAACAGACAAAAAGTATTTTTTTCAGTAAGAGTAAAATTGTAACTAACTATCTTAGGAAGTTAGACAAAAGGTTTTTAACAACTTCATATTTGAAGGCGTGGGAAAAGACTACGGTTTTAGTTTTGGCCCTTTGACCGCTAGAACATTAAGTTATTTAAGCATAACAGAAGCAGTAAGTTAAGCTTCATTGAAAAAGACATTATCAACCCTGAGAAAGGGAGAGCCTTGAAAAAGTTAGACGATTAGCGGTAACCTGATACATTACATCTGGTTCAGATCAAATAAAAGTAAAAGGAATTGGAAACTTATCTACAGCAATAATCAATTCGCAAATATGGTAGAAATAAACCATATTAATTACTTATTTCTTGTACATACTATGGAAATATGTTGAAGAATCATAGATTTATCTGCCAAAAATTAATCACTAAAGTCACGGGATCTTTATGATCAAATCCCGTGATTTTCTTAAGTAAAAATATGCACCGGATCGTAATTCGTGATGACGTGTTGAATACCTTAGTTGGCATCCATTTGTTTAAGTGGAAAAAAATTTCAGACGCTCGTGAGTCGAAATCAAATATTGACTTGATTCTATAGGTCCCCATTAGGGCATGTAATATTGAAATTTCAATATATTGAAATATTGGAATGTTGACAATTTTTACGGTATTGAAATATTGATATTGAACATGCGCAATATTGACGATTCAATATTGAGAATGTTTTTCCTGCAGCGACACTCAGTTGATTATACACTACCAAAAACTGCATCGCAAATTGCCTGAAAAATGATTTGCTGTAACCATTCATTACTACATCCCTAACAAATGGACTTGTATGTTACTTTGTAAAATTTGAAAATAATATTTCTAAAACCATTAACAAGTTTTGCGAAAAAAAACATTTAATGTTTAAATTAGTTACGAGTTTGAACTTGCCTTGCTTTTTTAATAATACAAATACAAATTTATAGCAAAAATTAAAATATTTGGGTTATAGCTGTAACCATTGTAATATAGCTAAGCAATCTAGTGATTTATAATTCAATATTTCAATATCAAGATTTCTATATTGGGGGTCTCAAATATTGAAATATTGAATATTGATACAGTGGTTTTAGTTTTTTGTCACTAGCCCTTAATGTCACACTTCGCATATTCTCAACCTGTTGGCCTTTCCCCGGCTAAACTTCATGCTTTCATGTACTAAATACTCTGCATATCGTCACACCTCCTGTTGTCAACCTCCGCCTATTGTCATCCCATTTGAAGAGAATGTATGGCACATAACCACACTTTAATGGAAACTTTCGGTTCTCAGGCCATGAATATACTCGCGTTTGTTTAAATGGTGTGGGCAGTCAGAGACCCTTGGGGGAACTGTTTCATTAACCTTTTTGTTGTATTCTACTAGGCAATCCTCGATCGTGAAAGTTTATTTTTTTTAAAGACTCACCCGCAGTGCCGCAGTCACGGGTTTATTCCAAACGCGAGTATGCCAACTTTAGATGGGGACATGGTTAGGATTGAGAAACTTAAAGTTTTAGTGATAAGCAACATTGGAAGGGAAGAACTTTGCACACAAGTAACGATAGTNGTTTGTTTAAATGGTGTGGGCAGTCAGAGACCCTTGGGGGAACTGTTTCATTAACCTTTTTGTTGTATTCTACTATGCAATCCTCGATCGTGAAAGTTTATTTTTTTTAAAGACTCACCCGCAGTGCCGCAGTCACCGGTTTATTCCAAACGCGAGTATGCCAACTTTAGATGGGGACATGGTTAGGATTGAGAAACTTAAAGTTTTAGTGATAAGCAACATTGGAAGGGAAGGACTTTGCACACAAGTAACGATAGATTTGGAGTTTCTGACAAGATAATATCTCAAAGCCATTTCTCTGGCATATTGCAAAAAAGTTTGCTGATTACTTAAAGAAGTAATTTGCTTTTAGAGTATTCCAAATTCAGGTAATAACTTCAAAAGCTGTAAAATAAATCGAAAAAGATATCGTACTATAAAATGCGCCTCTAAAACTAGGAACTTCGGTTTATGTCACCTAATCTTTGAATTACCAATAGGTTGACATTATCGGCTAAGATCAACTCCGCTTGGTGGAAAACCACCGTACTCTCACCAGCTGCTTGAAAAAATTAATAATTCAGATATATGTGAATGAGTAAAATTTATTTCCGTGGAAGCATGTACCTGCCCAGTAGGATTACATTTATTACCCGTGTGTGGCAGTTAAAAAATGAAAAGTTTGTATATGAAGAAGTGCACATCGTTTCAACATAGACATTAGTAGTAATGAACCTTCTTTTCTACTTTTTGTGTCATAAGCTGATCATGAATGTCATTCACTTGCATTAGTGCAGGATGGTGTATCTCTAGTGTCCATACAGTTAGGTAAGAAATATACGTTATGCTCATCCTTGCTTTTGTACTTAATGTAGTCACAAGGAATGAATCCTCCAAGTTTTTCGATATGGCCACTGCATCCCACCGTTCTCTTCCAGATCTCCTTCCAATCTCAAAGGCATGAGTTTGTTGAGGTTATCTTTCAGATAGAGTGGAAGTGGGATTAGACTTTCGACACTTGGAGAAGAATCATCTGGATCAAGTCGAAAAAATCGGACACTAAGGGGGCTTCCATTGATTCCCTTATCCCTTTATGACGTAGAAGAAAATAATGAAACAAGGTATCATGTTGCTTTTATTAGAGTCACACTATAGAAACCACAATATCTATACCTTCTCTAGGTAATATTAGACTGAAGTCTGTACAGTGTGTCTAGTAATTGAAAGACATAAGGGAAGGGGCTTTTGACCCCTTGCTCTTTGCTGGAGAAAGTAGGTGACTTAACATTAATAGTAAAATTACATATGAGGGAAAATTTTTTTGGGGGAATAATTTGAATAGTTTCGGAAAGACCATAGAAAAGTAGTGTAACAAAGTAAAAAAAAGTAAGGCTCTACCATCACTAATAAAAAGGATATGATTTTTTGAAAATTGGAATTTTTGCATTTTCTTTCCCGAGTTAAAAATTTGTATACAAATCCTTTCTAATTATGGACTTGTCTACTCAGTTGTTTCAAATTTGAAATGGGGTGAATAAAAGTTATTAAACTCAATCGCTTCCTCACAATCGATTAGAAAGAATGTGTGACTAGGCACAAAGTTTTAAAAATACTCTACAGATTTTCTTTCTAGTGAAGTAGAAACAAACAATTATATTAAAATAATCTACACAAAATTTTATTTGAAATTCATTTCACTCGAATTCTGCAGTGTTTGGTAGCTTAACTAAGTGAGAAGTATTCGAATTTTGTTTACAAACAATGAACTTTGAATTCAGATTGCATAATTTTAAAACAACAAATTCCTTTGAATTGCGAATAACCTTAAAGTAAAACTTGCTTAATCCGATCTTCGAAATGTGTAATTTCAGTGCAAAACATACTGGAATGTTATTTACTACAAATATTTTCATAATTTCAAAAAAATCACCATTCACCTCTACTAAGTTGTCACATCTCTAATTATTTCGTTGAGTTTGGGTAGTATAAAACGCAGAATTAGAAAAGCACCGCTTGAAGCATTTCACAGTTTGACAAAAGAAACCTTCTTGTTCCAAAATCTTTTGTTCTTTAGAGGATAAAAAATATATTTTTGGTTTTCCGAATAATATAATGTAATCTAATATTTTTACTTGATTATGGTGATGCTTTAAATTTTGAATTAAAGATGAAACACATTTATTTGCAGAACTGGGATTAATTTTGTTAGAAAAGTTAGATAAATTGAAGAAATCATTAATGTTGTTCGAACTGTCTGTCGACAAAAATATTTCCTTTAAATTGATTTAACAAAATTCCTTTAAAATATTCGAATTGAAAAGATGACTATTCAAACAAAATACCTCAATTTTGGACACAAGATGACGCATGTAACAGAGAAT